>PYAF01003957.1:82124-104555 GCA_007407185.1 Glycine tomentella
ATGTATTTGGTTGTTTTACAATAAACTTTGAAAGGAATTAAATTCATGGAAAATTTATATTTTTCAATAAAATATTTATACAAAACTTTGCTTATATATTTGTTTAATGTTTATTTTATATAATTAAAATTTATAATAAACAAATATTTTTAAATATATAAATAAAGATGAATAAATGGTTAAGAAAATCAAATATATTGTGATATGAGATGATTCGGAGGGATATGTTTTTAGTAAATTCTAAAAAAGAAAAACAATGTTGAAAATATTTTTTTAGAAATTGAGAAAAGTGAAAATTTTATTTTATTATATAAGAATTGATGCGTAAAAAAAATCGTTTTTCATAAATTTAAAAAGCTAATCATCACTCTAAAGGAAGAAGGAAAAAACTTTATTTTTAAGGAAAAGAAGAGAAAAAAAAATTATCGTTATTCATTGCACTGGTGAGTAATTAGCTCCACCGGGCAACCTCATCTGCAACCTCATCAAAGCGAAAGAATGAGAGAGACGGATATGAGTTTTGGAATAATAGGTATATTCTGTTATAATTTTTTTTTTTTATTGGCTTTGGGTCATCTGAACACTCCTTATTTATCTGCAATTTAGCAGATCATTTAAAGTAAATAATTTGTTTTAGTTGGTCAAATAAGTATTTGTAATTGTTGATAAAAAAAAAAGACAATTGATTACTATTATAATAGTAATATTATTATTAATTTATTACTATATATATAGTCTTTTTTTTAAGGAATTACTATATAATCTTTTTTTTTTTACAAACAAGTTACTATATAATCTTAATAATCGATATAAAGATATGAGTTATTGTGTATATATTGTGTCTCTTTTCATTACCTTTTTAACAATAATGAGAATAAATATTCGTACTTTTATATTTTCAGGAATATAAAAGGATTACATGAAACATACGCCCTATTATTTTATTTTTATTCATTTTTAAAATAATCGAATCTAACTATTATTTTTTAATATAACAATGCTCTAAAAATTAATGGGGAACAAAAGTTATTGCGAGAGAATTTTTATAAAAATGTATACCTTAACAAGCCAGAGTCGGGTCAAGTTAACCCTTGAGAATTAGATCAGTTATAGTCATTAAAAAATAATAAGTGATGAAAAATTTGACAAATTTTGATAGGATCTTTGCACCTGTTATAGGAAAATTGGAAGGTTCTTTTATAATAGGAAAACTATACTTGACAGGATCTATGTTTTAAGAGTTTGATTATATACATGTCAGTGTGACATTTTCAATTCCATGCATCATTCACCGAATCTGCAAGTTATCTTGCATTAAGCCTACACTGCGACTGGCTACATTACTGTAAAATGCAGTTGCAATTGCAATGCAGTAAGAAATTAATGACAATTTGTTGCCGTTCAAAGGAGCATCGATCTAGATTAGCGAAAAAAGTAACCTTCAAACACAAGGAGGCACCAGAGAGATATAAGGTGGGTTGGATGGTTAAGGAGAGAAGGAGAGAAAAGTCATGGGTTCGATTCCCTCTACTAATAAAATTAACGTTTACCGATAAAAAAAGGGGGAGGTGGGTTCGATTCCCTCTACTTAGGAATGGCAACATAGCACCACTGTTGCAGGTAGTAATCTTCTATCACTTAATTGAAAATCTCTCTTATATTTTCTCAAGTATACCTTTGGTAGGAGATATAAGGTGGCTTAGTGGTTGGAAAGGAGGGGCTTAAGGTTGAAGGGAGGGAGAAGAGGTTGCAGGTTCGAATCTTCTCACTCACTAACCTTTCTAACCAAACTAACATTTGCCGATGTATAAAGAAAAGTATACCTTAGATAAGTTGATAAATGATAAGGCTAATGTCATTACTAATTGTTTCCTATATGAGCATTCTAGCGGGTGAATCTGTTTAATTAGTAGTAGTACTTTTTAAGGTTTTCTCTGCCTGATTCTAATATAGAACTTGTGTAGTTTGCTGTTGCCTCTGCGACTTATACCCAAGTGTTAATTAGTGTACTTTCCCTAACAGTTTAACATGAAAGCAAACATGGATTATGCAAGACATTGTTGTAACCACAGTTTGCAAGACGAAATGTTGATATGGTGGTTAACTAATCATGTTCGGTTCCATGAAGTTTTTTATTGTTGAAGGGAAATACTATGAGTAATTTTAGTCAGAGTAAACCAGAGAACATATATGTTATTGAAGCAACGTAAGCAATGCATATGCGGTTATGTTTTGCCATATTGAACTAAATCAACACAAAAGAAACACGGAATGAAGTGATTTCAGGGTATGTATGTATGTAT
The DNA here is from genome assembly GCA_007407185.1 of Glycine tomentella. Classification (NCBI taxonomy): domain Eukaryota; kingdom Viridiplantae; phylum Streptophyta; class Magnoliopsida; order Fabales; family Fabaceae; genus Glycine; species Glycine tomentella. The sequence goes on from PYAF01003957.1 coordinate 84,428, forward strand.
TTATTTATAAGTTTTGTCATACTTGTTGGAAGATACGCTCAACACTTATAAACGTTACTCAAGCAAAAACTACTGATTTACTGTACAATTTTCTAATATTTCTGTTACACCTAAGTTCTCCTAGTTTACATAAATTTTATATATCAAGCAAAATCTGAAAGCTTTTCCAGCAATAATGTACAAAATTGTAAATAACCAGTACCTCTAGCTCTTAGTCAACATTTAGGTAAAGATCACTTGATTTGAGAGGATCTGTATGAGTGTCATTCTCCAGTGAAGATGGAACAAAGTGCAACAAACTGTTTTGCTTATGCATTGAACGCCAATCTTCAATGAAGGTCCCTTGGCAGAAATTCACGCGGGGAAACGCTCTCTTTTCTAGCATTTCAATAATCTTCTTGGTCTTACCAAGAATGTAAACTGCATGTCTGACAGTATCCTCCCTCTCTTCAATGGTGCTATTCAAACACTTGTTGGATATAACAAGGGGCAAGTTGGTGAGACATGCACCCAATATATCAGAAATCATCACTGTAAGCGCTTCAAACAACCTCTCACTTGAATTGTCTCTTAAGAGTTCATGATTTAAGAGAGCGGTTTTACATATTCTGTACATAGTGTGAGATGCAGACACTTTGATGGGCCATAAGGAAGGGCTTTCCTTTATGCATAAGTGGCTATATTTGGCTCTAAATTTCTCATACCTGATTTTTGCAGCATCAGCTAGTTTCTCAAGTGTCTCTTTGGGGCTCTTGTCTTGAAGTGAGAGCTCATGAAGATCCACATCTAGCCACTTATCATATAGATCAACTCCAAGCCACACAATTTCTGCAGCAGTCCTGAGTTTAAACAATTCTCCTTTTTTGTCCAAGTTATTTTCTATGAACTTTACAAAGTGGAGTCCTTCATTTAGAGTACTTATCAATTTTTTGACTGAATCCCTATTGATGTTTGGAAGCGCTACTACAATGCTAGCTAGTGTCACCAAAGGAAGTGACCAACTATATGCAGCTTCTACACAATGTAGAGAAAGAACTTGGTCACTGTCAAATGTTTCCACTCCCTTGAATCCTTGCAAGAAAGAACATTTCTGCTCCAATAACTCAATGAGAAGTTTTGGCTGCTTCTTTTCTCCCACTTGAACCCAGTGAATAGTGGCATCACGGTTCTGTTTCAACATCACTTCAACTAGCTCTTCCTCACCTTCAAGATGCAACACAAAACATTTCAGGTCTAGCTTTGGTCCAGGCCTTGATTCTGTAGTTCCCGAACTGCTAACGCTCGAGGCGCTAGAAACAAACTTGGATTTCACCTTCTTGCAATGATCACAACATGTCAAGATCAAGCACATGAGGTATATTGAAACGTATTGGGTGGCTTTACACAATAGCACAATCCCCACCTGCAGTTTAACACAGAAACACAATAGAACAAGTTTTGCATCATGGGCAAGTTTTCTGTACTGCCTATTATGAATTCGAAAACCAAGAGGGCTTTCTTTAATCAACAATAGCTTGGTAGTCCAGTACCCTTCTACATGGAACCTTCTCTTGCATCTCTTATTCCTCACACTAGGACACTTATAAGTTATGGCAATGAACCATCTAAAAGCAGGAGCTATAGTACCCACCACCACTGCAGCAACCTGAACTATGAGAATTAAGATTATGGACCACTTGTAGTCAGTGTCACCAGTGCAAAAATCAAACGACCATGGCATCAAGTAAGATCGAAGCATAGCCTCTACTAAAGTTAAGGTACTTAGAAGACAAAAGGCACCAGAAGCAGTACAAGTCACTGACCTTCCAAGAACAAATTGAGGACTACTTGTGTGAGTCATCATCCAAATTTTCATGAGCTGATCTCTGAGTCTGTTGACCATTTGATTCCCTTCCTCACCAAATAGTTTTGAACCCTCTTTAAATGCCTCTTCATTCATCTTATACTTCAGCTCAAAATAGTGTTTAATCTTTGGAAGACTTATGGCTGAGGAGGTCATGGTCATCAACAAAATTAGCATGATGAGCATGATGACAGCATGTTCCACCCAGAACAAATAGATAACACCAGTGACAAACTGTATGCAGATGTTCACAATCATGGTGATCACAAGTATGGCCATGGCCATGAGGTTCATCATGGTGTCCTTGTTCTCCGTGATGCCAAGAGTTGGCATGGAATTGGCCATTATTGTGCAGATCAAGGCGCTGCTGCTGAGTTTCGATAGCTGATCGTGGCGGTGAGGCATGGGGGTGTTGAGATCCACTGATAACTTCACTGCAACAGCTATTATGGCCAAGGAAGTGGCGTTTAGGCAGAAGAATTTGCAAGGGAACCAAAGTTTGCGACCGCGAATTCCGTGTATGAGATCTGCTGCCATTGTTATGAGACAGGCAAGAGATGCTGCTGCTATGTATATGCCAATCCACGGCATCGGTTTGCTGAACTTTGTGACATCCATGTGTCCATCATTGCTGCAACCGATTATTGCCATCTTTTGGGGTCAGATACTCAGATGATGCTTCTGGTGTGGGTTATATTATAGCTCATACTAATGCTGAGGTATGCTATCCATCAAGCACAAGCGTCTAAGGATGCTTCTAGCAATCTGGATCACAAAGGAGTCCAAATTTGACTACTCTGTCACAGATATGTATTGACTTAGGATTTAAAAAGATTCTTTTATATAAAAAAGTTTTGTGTTATTTAATCAAAAGATTTTTAAATAATATAGATAAGTTTTGTATTATTTAATTAAATTTTTTTAAGAAAGACAATAAAATTGAATGATATAAGAGTTTTTATAATTTATAAAAAGTCTTGTAGTATTTAAAAATATATAAATTTTGATAAATTATTTTTTAATTAGGATTTCGATGAATTTCATAAGAGATTTTAGTATAAAATATCTATCAAATAATCTCACTCAAATTCTTATTAGATTTTTTTCTTATGTTGGTTACCAAACTTTTTTTTCTCTTATCACACATACTCTCTACTCTCTTTAATATTTTTTAAAATGCATGTGTTTCTCCTATTCTTTTGGAATAAAAAAAATGTCAAATATATTTCTCTTCTCTATAATTTTCCTTTTATTTTTAATTAAATTAATATTTATCTTATATGTTAAGACTAACCATGTTTTACTTATGCAGACTTGTGCATCACATGTTTGATATAATATTTTTGTGATTATCACCCTTAATTTCGTCATCCACATGACTCATTAATTCTCCTAACAATTTTTCAACCTCACTCCAAAGTGGTATATATTTATTATTGCACTTCATTTAAACATGTCATTAGATTTATTATGAAATAATTGTAGTAATTAAAAAATCATCGTATAATTTTAAAATTATTGTACAAATTCAAAAGTGAAAATGAGAAAATGATTTTACAAAAAAATTAGTATAGAGTGACATAAAGATAGAATTGATATAGTTATTAAAATATTAAACAAATTATATTGATTTTACTTTTTTATTTCAACCTCAACATTTTTTATTATTTTTTTACTAATTCTTATAATTTTAAATTTATTTTTAAAAATTTACAGAAATCTTTTAAATCTATAAAAAAATTAAATACTCTAAATTTTTATAATATAAATCTATTAAAATTCAAATTATTATTAAAATCTTATAAAAAATTAATAAATTATAATATTCCTATTTAATTTTTAAAATTTGTATGACTTTTTATATTAAAATATTTTTAAAAAGTCTTAATCCAATTCATGAGTGCCAAATAAATTAGGTAGCTAAAATCATCAAATAAATTACAAATTGACACGGATGCTTTGGCAATTGGTAAATTAATATTCTAGGGCGTTGGTTGATGGCGATTGGCGTTATCTACCTTGTTCCTTTTTCAACTTGTCTGCTGGAAATTTAATGCAAAAGACAATGAAACTTGCGTGTATGATGATGTCCTCAAAATTTAGAGCATCTCCTACTCAACACTTTTTTTTTTTTTTCTATTTTACTTTAAACTTATATTTCTTTTTTCGTAGGAATTGAAAATAATAATATATTAAAAAACTTATAATATATATTTTTTCAATCAACTGAGTTAAACTCTCTTATTTTTTACATATGTTAAAAATGTCCAAAGTATCAACATTATTTTTAATTATTTTTCTTTAAGATAAAGATTCATGGGCATCCAATACTTAGGGTAGCATCATTGAATTGGATTGTAACATTTGTTTTATCCAATGTTTTTAAACCCGGACTGACCCGATCGGTTCGACTGGTCCGACCGTGACCTGAAGACCGGACCAAGTCGGGTAGTTGATTGGATCGGCCATGTCAATGAACCGCTCCAAACTGTTCGACCCGTTGACTCGCCAACCCGGATTGGGTCAACATTTTTTTTCATCTTCCAAAACGATGTCATTTCTTTTTGTTTTTGCACTTAGGCTAGTTTATAGGTTTCACATTTTCTTCAACGCGTAGCGGGCCAGCGGCAACTTTGAGCCTTCGATGCAGCACCTGATGCAGCTTCGAGCCTTCGACCAGATTGTAAAGGGTATCAAGGTATTTCATCATTCGCTTGTTTCTCTTTTTTCCTTATAGATATTTCATATTTGCATCAATCTTGGTCATAACTGTGAAGATCAAGTCATTTTATCTTTAGGGAAGGGCATGTATGTGTGTCTGCTTTGTAGTTAATTCTTCAGGTTTAGTCCATGAAATTTAGTGAGTGTGTGAAGTTGAGGTCTTAGATTTTCAAACTTGCTTTTATATTGTGGAGCCTGTTAAAGTCTTATATTTGAAATTTTTTGTGTGATTTTGAGTTTAGTGTGAAATGTATCTTTGTTATGGTTTTTGAAATTGTGTTCCATGAGTGTTATATGACTTATATCAGTTTTGCAAGGTTCGATGATTGTTATCTCTTGTAGTTGTAGTGGCCACTTGCCATTATATTTGGTTGTGTCTCTGGTTGGTATTATTTGCAGTGAATAGATTTAAGATAATTTGCTACATTGAAAGGTTGTCATGGAATTTTCCAGAACATCAATCCCCTAGGGAGATGAGTGGCAATGAGGACTAACTGGGGATTGATGAGTGGCAATGAGGACTTGTATCAGTCACTATCTAATCATACCACAAACTCAATATCCTGACCGGGTCGATTTTTAAAAACATTAATTTTATCTAATCGAGTCAATTTTAATTGGATTGATTATGATAGGATTTTATCTTGTTTAAGTTTGCAATCTAATCCAAACCAATCAAATTATAATTAGATTATATATGATCAGGTCATCAAATTTATTATTAAAATAATAAAAATGATTATTTTAAAAAATATTAGGAAAGTATTCTACTAATATGCAATTTAATATATTTAACTTAAAAACTATTTTTTAATTACTGGTATAATATGAAATATGTTTCATTCTAAGTTAAAAATTAAACCATATCGTATATTATAATAATTATAGTGATAATTGATCAAGTCTCAAAATGAAAAAACATACAATGTAATCAAGTGGATTTCATTTTCAATAGCAAAATATGAGATCCAATCCAAACTCATTAGATTTGTAATTTTTCAATCTAATTTGAACTAATACTAATGATCGAAACCAATCCAGATTTCCTTGTTTAAATCGGTTCAAATTCCCTAGGTTATTGGATTCATCCGGATCCGTGACTACCCCGTGAGAGAGAAAGAGAAAAAAAAGAAAAAAAAATTGGTATAATAGGTGATATAGTTTGATAATATAAAAGAGATAAAAAGAAAAAATAAGTGTTTATGATATATGAATATTCATATATCATTACTTCTCTCTTCTTCTTTTTTTTTTTTTTAATTTTTACACATGTTAAGAGTGTCACAACCAGTATGTTGTTTTTAATTGAAACTCAGTTTTAGATAAAATATTGGTGAAAATTACTTTTAAAGAAAATCAAACATGACACAAATTGAGTTTAATGATCCAAAAGTATGTTGGAGGAGCCCAAATGACTATCCAAACATACTCTAAAACACCTCTATTGAAGTAGCTTTAAGGATATAGAATTAGGGATAATAATGGAGTTGGATTGACATGAGTAGTAGTCTGTCACTAAATAAAATTAAAAAGTTAAAGTAAGTAAAATTGATATCAATTTAGTTTTTTTTAGGTAAAATTAGTACTATTTTTTTTATCTTTTATCATTTTTAAAAAAATTATTTATAGAGATAACACTTGTTTTTTTACAGGACAAAAAAAACAATTACTTGAATATTAAATAAAAAAAATACTTTGTGTGGAGAAAAATGCAAATGTCTATCCTATTTTGTGTGGAGGGAAATGGGGGTAAGTAAAAAAATATAGTAAAAAATGTGATAAGTGTAATAATGTGATGAGAAAAAAATTTAATAGATTTATACAAACAATAAATAATGAAATAAAACATAAAAATTGAGATAATAGAAAAAAAAAAAAAACAAAGTTTGAAGTAATAAAATCAAAATAAACTGCGTTAAAGGATATGAAAAATATGTAATATATAAGCCATATTTTTTGTGAATGGAAGTTATATAGGTTTTGACTAAACCAGAGTATTTTTTTTAACTTATCCAATGAGGATAGTTTTTAAATTAATTTTCAAATAAGAGTAAATCATATTAATGTTTCTGACTTCAAAATCAAAAGTCGTATAATTTTACACGACTTTTTTTTTTTTTGAAGTCGTAAGTTGATACTTGAGACACAGAGAATTGGACAACAGGAAATCTATGGCACTTGACTGATAATTGTTGAACCATTGCGGATAATTTCCAATACTTCATGTTTCAGTTATTGCAGGATTCCGATCACCCAATAAGATCTCGCATAGGGGTAATCCTTTGGTGTACTTGGAAGGCAAGGAATACAAAGCTTTGGGAGGAAACTTCAATACCACCTAGTGTTGCCTTCAACAATGCATGGCAGCACTACACAAAATGGAATAATATAAATTTGTTGGCCAAACCACACCAGAAGCTGCACCCATCCATAAATATAATCATATAAGGTGGATTCCTCTTCCGAATGATTTCATAACCCAAAACATTGATCTTGCTCTATTTGAAGAAACTAAAACCTTTGGCATTGGATTCTGTTTGAGAGATAACTATGGTGATTTCATCAAAACTAAATCATCAATCATCAATAGTTTTCCAACCCCTATAGATGTTGAAGTTTGGGCCCTTCTCGATTTCATCCTTTGGCTGCAGAACCTACAAATCAAAATATTATTATATAATCGGATTGCAAAGTCATTTAAGATAATTTCAACTCTAATACTGTAGCCAGTTAAGATTTTCATGTAATTATGAATAAGTGTAGGCAACAATTCTCTTCTTTTACCAACTTTAGAGTGAGTTTTGTAAAAAAAACACACTAAGCTTGTAGCTCATAACTTAATAAGGGCTTCAAGATTTTACTCTTTCTCTTATGAGTTTCATTACATCCTCTCATATATTGTTTCAAGCATTTTTGAATGAAATGATATTTCCTTTGTGGTGTATTTTTTAATTTTTATTTTAAAAAATGATGAATTTATATTTTTGTTTATAATATTATGAATTATTATTTGTTTTCAATTTTAAAAATATGTAAACAAAATACTTAAATTTTTGCAAAGATTTATAAAGAAAATAAATTTAAATAAATCATAAATTATTTAATGTCATTAATATTAAAATAATTTTATTAAATAATAATACTATCAACATCATATGAAATTATTATTTTACTTAATTCATAAATTTATAAAATATTAAACAATTTTTTAAACTAACGCTAAAACAAAAAAAATCAACATAATATATTTAAAAAAAATAATTAAAGAAGTCACGTAACCTTCCAAGACTTTGAAATTAGGTAAAAGGCTACGACTTCTGTTCGAAATATAAAAAATATAACATAAAATAATTATGTCTTAACTTACAATTTCATAAAAATAAAAAAAAAAACAGAAATCATGTAAATTATATGACTTGTGGCTTTCAAGTCGTAAACATCAATATCAATATGACTTATGCCATTTGAAAATTAATTTAAAAACTACCTATTTGATAAATTAACAAAAAAATTATCCCATTTTGGTCAAAAGGCAAAATACATAAGGCATATAAAAACTAGATAACCCGGGAATTTGTTGCTCAATTGTTCTTTTTCCAACTCTCACTAACTCATTCAATGTTCTAACTTTATCAATTTTCAAATTCCATCTTACAACATCGCCGCTGGCAATGTTCCTCCCGGCGATCCACCGCATCCCACTCTTGCCACCGGACTTAAACGCCGCCGAAATCTTCACACGGTGACCATGACAATGCCCCTTCCTCCATGTCACACTGTTGGATATTTCCGTTTTAATGTTTGGCCTAAATCCCTATGTGTTGAAAAGGAATTTGTTAACTTGGGTCCAATTCTCGAAAGGCTGACCCCGGCCCATTCCAGTTTAGGGTGCTGAAATCCCTAAACCTATTTCTTCTCTATAAATACAACATTTATAGATGGAGGTCATAGAATTTAGAAACCAGAGAGTGGAGAGAATTCCAAAATAGGAATAAAACTTGATATTATTAGAAATGCCCAAAAAATATCCTTACTCGGCTCGGGCTCTTTTGATTGATTCCAAAGCCTAGGATCAAGACGTTCCTGGTTTTGGTCAGAGAGCCCAAAAAAAAAAATATATAAAGGATGGTACCTATCTATCAGATCAATTGATTATAAATGTAATATTACTTAGAAGCAATACCAACGCAATATCCATTCAAGGGTTTGGATCGTGACTTAGACAAATCTTTTTTGTCGATAACTTCAGACCAATCAATCGAATATTGATTAATATGGAATCGATCGAAGTTGAGCGCATGTCTCCAAGGGTTGAGTGAGCAACCCTTGTAGAGAGTGGTTCCACCATTATTGGTGAGGTTGAGTGTCTCCAGCTAAAGGTCGTGGAGAGTATTCGTGATCATTATTGATAATAGTGGATTGATTTTGGACTAGGTCCCATGGGTTTTTATAACAGCCTCTCTCTCTCTCTCTCTTTCCTTAGTCTTCTCTGTCTTTTTTTTTTTTCCTTTTCTCTGCTTCTGCCATTGATGAACTAGAGAAGCTTCTTAAACATTCAACCGTTGACCAAAACCTTTCACATCCAACATGAAAGTTGAAAGGAACTACTCAATGAGCTAGATTCCATCATCACTTTTCTCTGAAAACCATCAAATAAAGAGATCTAGTTCTCTAGGGAAATTCACAAACTTTGATTCTGAGGAGAAAAGAAGGCGTTTTAAGGATGTTCAAGCATGGAAAAGTTGTTCTCTCTTGTCGATTTAGAGGTAAGAAACTCAAGTTTTACCATTTGATTTGTGAAATTGTTCTTGGGATGAATAGTGACCACTTTGTGATAGGACTGGAATTAGGCTTAGGTTCTTTAGAAAAGTATGCTCAGGAGGTTGTTCTGATGAATATTAAACTTTGATACATGATTTTTGATGAAGTTTGATTTTGACAATAAATTTGGTATGGGTAGGAAAAATGTTGAGTAAATGGAAGATATTATGATAGTTATGAGCCTAAGTGCATTTATAAAAGTTGTTCAGAAGGTCAAATAAACGGTGAAAATGTGTTGATATATCTGTTTTAGTCATGTTGGGAAATTGTTGATATATGACCTAGTAGATCATTGAATTAAGCTTATGCAGAGTCTAGGGGACTCTAAGATCTTGGTTAGACCAAGATAGATCCCATTGAGGGTCTGTGAATCGCCTATAAGGTGGTTAGCTCTGATAACCCTAAGATAGAGAACAGAGAGGTTTTAATGGAAGGGAATGATGTTTCCTTTCATTCTAACGGCTAAGGACCGTTATTGATTGATTGTTTTATGCCTTGTGTAGGGCATGATAATGATCTTGCTGGTGGTTGTGACCACGAAACTGGGAGAGCCGGTATAGCGCTGAGAGCAGGTAAGCTCTTTGTTCTTGGGAGTGTTTCCCACTGTTGTGTTCCACCATACTCCGAGAGAGTTATGGTTATTGTATATTTTGATACATGTATATTGAAATTGTGTGTTACTGTTTGTGGAAACATGTATATGATGAGCTGAACACTGTGATAGTGTTGTTATGTGCTTGATTAGATTCTCTGACCAATAGAATTGAATTTAATAGTCTATATATGTAAGTCCTAATGTGGGATGTGCCCACATAGCTGGATGAAGCCTCCTCAGGCAAAGAAAGAAAACCCTGATGTGGGATGTGCCCATATGAATGGATGAAGCCTCCTCAGGCATGTTTAGTAGGTCCTGATGTGGGATGTACCCATATGAATGGATGAAGCCTCCTCAGGCATCGATTTATATCTGTATATGCTATATACATGTGGTAATATGGTTGATAGCTGTGATGGCTAGTTTGTAATGCCAATTTTGATATTATGTGCATGAAAGTGAACCAGGGGGAGGGAAGACCTCCAAGGGTCCTGAGTTTACTGAGATTGTTATCTCACCCCTGTTGGGGGTTATGTTTTTTTTTTCAGGTGATCCTCAGGGAGCGGCTGATAGATCCCAGGGCAAGAGGCCCGAGCAGGAATAGTTCCTATGAGAACCTTAGGCATAGTACTGAAGAGCATGTTGGCTCTATTTTTTTGTTTATGCCTGTAATTGTGTACCCTGTGAAGGATATATACCGTTTTGATATGTATACAGTGTATATTATGAGAATTCACCATATATGATGTACAGTTGATGTTGTTAATGACGTTTGATGACGTCATTTTTGTTTACTGCTTCTATTTTTAATTATCTATGATAATTGCTGCGCTATTCTAATTAAGTAATATGTTGATACACCGGATGCATACGAGTTGTTACAGTTTTCCTCTTCATGTTGAAGAAGGTTTTCTCCTATGTAAAAATATCTTTGATTGTGTTCTTCTCTCCTGTTCTTTCTAGCTTTTTTCTCTTTGATCGTTCACGTTTCCGCATTATTCTGTTTTGATTGTTTGAGGGTTGAGTGCGTGGTGACTCCCTGTTCGTTGGAGAAGGTGTGTCTTTCCCAACAAAAGTGGTATCAGAGCCCAGGGTGAAGGGTTGTGAAGGAGAAAGAGACAGGATGGAGACTAGTGGTAGCATAACCCATGACGGGGATATGTTCAAGTTGACCGCAAACAACTTTACGTACTAGAGGCCGATGATGGAAGATCATCTGTATTGCAAGGATTTGCACGAGCCCATTGTCCTTGATGACAGACCGACACGGAAGTCCAACAAGGAATGAGAGATCCTGAGTCGCAAGGCCGTGGCCACGATCAGGAAGTATATTGATAAAAGCCTCTTTGAGCATGTGTCCGAGTTCACTAATGTGTATGAATTGTGGAACAAGTTGGAGTCCATGATTTAGAAGAAGATTCCTAGAAACAAGGCACATCTCGTCCACCGACTTGTGAAGCTGGAGTACAAAGACGAGATGAGCATGATTGAACTCCTCAACACATACAAAGGTATTGTGAACCAGTTGTCCAAGGCCGATATGAGGATTAACAACGAGATGCAGGCTCTGTTGTTGCTGAGTTCATTGCCAGAAAGTTGAGATACTCTGGTGGTAACGTTGAGTAATTCGGCTCCTAAAGGGAAACTGGAGATGGATGTCGTGACTGACAACCTCCTGAATGAAGAAGTCAGAAGAAGATAACGGGGTGTGACTAACACGTCTGATGCCAACGTTGCTGAGAGTAGGAGTAAGTCTGATTTCTGGGTTCATGGTAAGAACCGGGGTCGCGAGAGACGAGATAAGTCCCGAGACCGGTGAAGACCGAAGATTGAACTAAAGTGCTTCTACTACGGGAAACTCGGACACAAGAAGACTGACTGCTGGACTCTGCAGAGAGATGAGCAGAATGGTTCTGTGAAGTCAGACCAGAGCATACAAAAGAAGAAAGAGGTGAAGAGCACCACAACTGTGGTTGCCAATGTTGGAGCCGAGATATTTTTTCTCGGAGATGAATTTTTGAATGTTGCCTTCAATGACTTCGCCTGGATAGTTGATTCAGGTGCATCTTTCCATGTGACCCCTCACAGAAGGTTTTTCTCCTCCTACAGGAGTGGAGATTTTGAAGCTATGAAGATGGGGAATCAAGTGATCAGTAAGATTGTTGGTGTCAGTGATGTAATCCTAACCTCGGATGTAGGATGTCGGCTTGTGTTGAAAGATGTGAGACATGTACCTGACATGCGTTTGAATCTAATCTCGGTAGGAAAGCTTGATGATGCCGGATTAGTAAACAGCTTTGAGGGTTGTAGATGGAAGCTGACCAAAAGAAATTTGGTGATGGCCAGAGGAAAGAAGGAAGACTCCTTGTATGTGATACAAGGAAGGATAATTGACAGTGAAGCCAATAATGTTTTTGATGGATCAAGCCTGGAGCTGTGGCACAAGCGTCTTGGCCACATGAGTGAGAAAGGGCTTGAGATTTTGGAAAAGAAAGAGCTATTGACCGGTTTGAAGGGTCAAGTGTTGGAGAGTTGCTCGCACTGCCTAGCTAAAAAGCAACACCAGGTTTCGTTTGTGAGACCGGATCAATCCAGGAGACAGAGGTGCATACTTGACCTCGTCCATACTGACGTTTGCTCCATGTCGGAGAGATCGCTTGGAGGAGCACAATACTTTGTCTCTTTCATTTAAGGAATTTCATGCCATGGTGGAAAAGGAGACTGGCAAAAGGTTGAAGGTGGTCAGATCTGATAATGACGGTGAGTATCGTGGTCCTTTTGAAGCTTACTGTAGAGAAGCTGGGATCCGATTTGAGAGGACGCCCCCAAGACTCCTCAGCTGAATGGACTTGCTGAGAGGATGAACCAGATTATTGAAGAGAAGGTCCGATGTATGCTATCCAAAGTCGGGTTGTCGAAAGCATATTGGGGAGAGGCAGTTAGAACAGCGGTTGACTTAATAAATCCCTCACCATTACGTCCGCTAGAAAGAGAAATTCCAGAAGAAGTCTAGGCGGGTCGGAAAGCGACCTATGATCACCTGAGGGTGTTTGGATGCCGAGCCTTTGTGCACATCCCTAATGATGAAAGTGCGAAGTTGGATGCTAAGACAAAGGAGTGCATATACCTCGGTTCGCCAAAAACCGAGTTTGGTTTCAGACTATGAGATCCAATCAATAAGAGGATTGTGAGAAGCCGAAATGTAGTCTTCCATGAGGATGAGACCATACATAACATCTCGAAGCCTCAAATCCGAGTTATTGTCCGTAGTGAAGAATCCGTCCCTCGTATGCATGTTGAAGCAAGGGGAGAAACCAGTGGAGAAATCGCTAGAAGTGATGTTGAAGATGATGACCAGCAAGAAGCTGATGATATCGGGATCCGGTTTGAGAATGAAGAACCAGGTTTTGAAGAGGCTGAAGAGGAACAGCCGAGATACCCCACTAGAGAAAAAAGACCTTCTACAAGGTATCCACCTGATGAATATACCATAATTGCTGAAGATGTCATGATGAGGCGGTGGAGAGCCCAGAGAGTGATGAATGGGAGAAGGCCATGCAGGATGAGATGAGATCCTTACATGAGAATCAGACTTATGAGCTGACCGAACTACCTAGAGGAAGGCGAGCTCTGAAAAATAAGTGGGTGTATAAGATCAAACAGGAGGAGAATGGCAAGAGGCCGAGATACAAAGCCCGAATTGTAATGAAAGGCTGCAATCAGAAGAAGGGGATAGACTTTGATGAGATTTTCTCTCCTGCTGTGAAGATGACCTTGGTCCGGACTGTGTTAGCCATGACAGCTACAATGGACCTGGAGGTAGAGCAAATGGACGTGAAGACAACATTTCTTCACGGTGAGTTGGAAGAAGAGATATATATATATATATATATATATATATGGAGCCACCTAAAGGGTTCCGAGCTCCGGGAAGTGACAGCATAGTATGAAGACTGAAGACAGAGAGGAATTTTGACTCCTTCATGACAGACCATAAGTTCATGAAGACAGATCCCGACCATTGTGTATTTGTAAAGAGGTATGAGACTGATGACTTCTTGATCTTGTTGTTGTATGTGGATGACATGCTGATAGTAGGATAAGACAAGGTGAAGATTGTCGCCTTCAAGAAGGCATTGAACTCGCCCTTCGCAATGAAGGACTTTGGTCCAGCAAAGCAGATTCTCGGAATGAAGATTATGCGGGATAGAAAGAAGAAGCTACTGTGGCTAAGTCAGGAGAAATATGTTGAGAAGATCTTGAAGAGATTCAACATGGACAAAGCCAGAACAGTAAGCACCCCCTTGGCCGGATATTTGAAGTTGAATAAGAGGCAATATCCGAGATCAGATGAAGACAGAGAGGAGATGGGGAAGATCTCGTACCAATCTGCAATCGGAAGTTTGATGTATGCAATGGTTTGCACCAGACCCGACTTGGCATATGCAGTTGGAGTGGTGAGTCGGTATCTTTCGAATCCCGGCAGAGAGCACTAGGAAGCAGTGAAATGGATCTTCAAGTACCTCCGAGGTACGACCAATTTATGTCTTTGCTTTGGTGATGGAGAAACTGGGTTGCAAGGCTACTCAGATTTTGATTTAGGGGGAGATTCTGACTCGAGAAAGTCGACGACGGGCTATTTGATGACGTTTGCTGGAGGGGCAATCTCATGGCAGTCAAGACTGCAGAAGTGTGTGGCACTTTCAACCACGGAGGCCGAGTATATTGTCACAACGAAAGCTTGCAAAGAGTTGCTATGAATGATGAAGTTTCTCCATGAACTTGGCTATGACCAAGATATGTATGAGCTGAAGTGTGATAGTCAGAGCGCAATTCATCTTGCGAGGAACTCGACGTATCACTCCCGCACCAAACACATTGATGTGAGGTATCACTAGATACGGGATGCGGTGGAGGATGGAAAGCTCACACTTTGCAAAGTGCACACCAGTCAGAATTGGTCTAACATGATGTGAAAGAGCTGGGCTGATGAATTTGGTACATTGAAGCAGTGAAATTTGAAGATTGTTGTGAAGGAGTCGGGCTGATGAATTCGGTACATTGAAGCTGAAAAGGAAGGTCAGGTTGTGTTGTGAAGACCCCGGCTTTAGTGGAAGACCGGAAATGATTTCGAGTTGCCGATGTGTCGCATTGAAAATGGAAGGGGGGGATTTGTTGGATATTTCTGTTTTAATGCTTGACCCAAATCCCAATGTGTTGAAAAGGGATTGGTTGACTTGGGCTCAATTCCCGAGGGACTGACCCCGGACCATTCCAGTTTAAGGTGCTGAAATTGCTAAACCTATTTCCTCTCTATAAATACAACATTTATAGATGGAAGCCGTAAAATTCAGAAACCAGAGAGTGGAGAGAATTCTCGTTGTTGAGCTCATAGAAGAGAGATCTTCTTTTGTGAGTGTGTCTCCTGTCTCCGAGAGCTTGAGTGAGCAACCCTTGTAGAGAGTGGTTCCACCATTGTTGGTGAGGTTGAGTGTCTCCAGTTAAAGGCTGTGGTGAGTATTTGTAAGCATTATTGATAATAGTGGATTGATTTTGGACTAGGTCCCGTGGGTTTTTCTCTTTGTGTTGAAGAAGGTTTTCTCCCACGTAAAGCTATCTTTGATTGTATTCTTCTCTCCTGTTCTTTCTCGCGTTTTTCTCTTTGATCATTCACGTTTTCGCATTATTCTGTTTTGATTGTTTGAGGGTTGAGTCCGTAGTGACTCCCTGTTCGTTGGAGAATGTGTGTCTTTCCCAACACACACAACGATTATATCCAAAACAGAAAGTCCTTATTCGTCCGCAAATAAATATTGTGCTTCTTACTCTCTTTGCTCTTTGAATTCATAAATCGTGATAACACCAGGAAAGAAGTCGCTTTGTCTCGGAATCACGACCGTGTTGAATTGACTGAAGAATTGTTGGTAATTTAATTGGATTTGTATTTGCTTATCTTTGAAGCTTTCTCCTTTCTCATTCTTTTTCACATTTTGCTTTCTCTATGGCAGGGAAACTCTAACTCTGCTCTTCCCTTGGTGGATTATGATGCAAGTGAGTTTTATCAAACTCTTTTATTACTTTACAGTCACTCTCTTTAATGCATATCAGCGGGTGATGAATGTTAATTACGATTAAAAAGAAAAAAACTTGTAATCTTAACAAAAAGTCGTAGTTACATATCAGAATATATTCTTTCACTTATGAAAATGTCACTAAAATTACATATATTTCTTCAACTCATGTTAGAATGTCACAAAAAGCATTGTTAGTACTGTTCATAAGAAATCTTGTTCTATATGATAGCTAATATTTACTGTAGCATTTGGGATACATACAAAAACAGAGTCATGTGCAAGTTGTATGTAATTTTAATCCTATTCAAAGTATCAAGGTGTATTCCCTGGGTATCAGTCAATAACATTAAAAAATAAAGAAATTGGAGGATGCTTGTTGGATTCATATTTAGGTGATTGTATCAATATCATCAGCATTTTTAATCCAAGTTAATTTGAGTCGATGGTAGATGAACCCAATGATAAACCGGAAATAAGACAAAGAAAGAGAAAGGGAGAGGGAAAGAAAAAGTGAAAAAAAGACAAAAGAGAGGAAAAAATAAACTAAGAATTCCTGTATCTCCCTCCCCCATTCAGTACATTGACTTGCAAATATGATGATAATGAAGCATATGTTACCATATTCATAAGAATGGTGGTAGTTGATGCTGTACAACAACAAATTATGGAAGATGTTTTAAATGTTCCCATTTTGGAACAGTGTTGCTCTGTTGAGTTGAGTGATATAGTAAGTAGCTTTTGCTGTCATGTGGTTTATGCACTTGTAGTTGGTCTCTTAGTGTTGAGTTTTACTATGATTCATGCTCTTTTCCAATCAAATAAAGTTGTGCTAAAATGTTTGTAGTTGATGCTACTCTTATATATTGTAACTGTAGAACATATAGTAGAACAAAAAAAAAAAAATGAATGGATGCAGGGATAAAATATGGAAATTAATCACACTTGAGAAAATGGCTTTTAATTGAGATAGAAAGATTACAATACTGTAATCCCTATACATTTTTCTGCATTATCTTTCTGACCTCCCCACGTGATATTTCTGCTGTGTATACTTGCATTCCAACTGATTCTAAGATACCTATTTTGCAGGGCAGGTCACTTGGATGAGCATATGCGAACACACCCTTCCCATCAAAAATATTATTCACACAAGCTTAAACGTCTTGTGAGTTTTCTTTGTTTACTTTACCATGCTTTGAATGAATTAAGGATAAAGTCTCACTTTCTTCTATATGATATGAATGTATTTTAACACATTTATTGAACATCGTTGGAGTTGGAGCTAAACCTTGTACCAGTCTTGACCATCAAATATATCATCTACCAATATAGCTCTGAAATTTAATGGAGGATATGATAATTTGATTCATACAGTCCCCCATCACCTTTTTTTCCCCCTCCAGTTTATTCTTTTCTGCATTTTCCATGTATTTTTTTGCAAGTCATGTATTCAGAAGAAAATGATTAATGAATTGTTTAAATTGCATAAACTTGTGAAGAACCAAATAAATAGTGGGGGATGGCTGGACTAGTAAGTAGACGAAAGTTGAATCGTGTGACCCAAGGATGTCATCAAGAATGTATCATGTCGTGTGCACATACGTGTTTCATATGACACTTTTTAATAACAATTTAGTTTTGTACTATATGCTTGTCAGCTTATTTCAATCTGTGTTAATATAGGTTAAATGCTGCAAGTCAGCATGCAAGGTCACTGACATCAAGGATCTCTTGGTTTGCCATTATTGATTTGATAAAGCCTTTGAAAAGTTCTATGATATGTATACTGCAACATGATAGGTATCTTCGATTTGTCATATCATTGCCCTGTTTCTTAATCTACTGCAACAATGTGATTATATAAACATATATCTGGATTGGATTGTAATACCCAATCACGCTTCAAGTTTTCGACTTTTTGTCCCTTTTTATTTCTTTTCCTTGAAGAATTTTGAAGATGGAGAGCATTTATGGTCAATAATTTACTTTTGGACTATAAATACCAACTCCTGAGACTAACTTTGAGTTTCATAGGATCGAAATATCAGTTGCTCAATATTTAACCGTGTTCATCCTTTATGTATTGTCAACTTTTATCTGCCTTTCTTTAGCTTAATACAAAATTTGTTTATTGCTTGTCATGTGAAGGAAAGGAGCCGGGCTTGCAATTATATGGGATTCTATATGCTGTGAAGACCATTTCACCTGGTAACTATCTGTCACTACTCCCAAATAGGAGGTATTTGGTTCATAGGTATCTTAGATGTTTTGGAATTTTGGATGTCTGGCACAAGATGCTTAGATATTAGTATTTGGTTACCCTTATAGTACTGTTTCTTAATTTTGTATATGGTAAATATTTAAATAAAGAGTATCAAAATTTGTTACACTTAAAATCTGAGAGTTTTAATAACATAATTTGAATTTTGAATTTTTTTTATGAAAACTTAAGCTTGCCTTTATACTTTAAACTTTTATGTTATACAATTTTAGAGATGCCAAAAAAAAATAAAGAATAATCATTGCATCTTTAATTTATTAATATGTCATTTAAAAATTTTAAGAACATTTCCTGTTTTAATGTTATTTAAAATTCATAAATTTTAGAAAGCATTGTAAAAGTTGTCACTTAATTTTTTTTGTGATGTAAACTTAACGAGATAGTAAAATTCTTGAAAAAAATGATCAAATCTCGTGCCCTTGCACCATATTTTCGTAAAGACATAACATGGGCATCTGACTTGCGTACTAATATTTCATGCCCATTTCTCTATGTTGCTCCCCTCACTAATTTCTTTTGTACCCTTGACCAGGCACAGGATGAATTGCTTGAATGCAAATGTGGAAGAAAGTGCATACATTTTAAAAAGCGATGGCCATAAAGGCAAACGTACGCAACTTAGTGGTTTCATATTTTGACGGTTGAAAACCCTTCGCATTGCAACTAACAGTTAAATTTGTAAGTTTGTAGCTAGTAACTGCTTAGAAGTTTATTAATCTGTTAGATTGTTATTAATAACGTATTTGGAAATGATTTATCCCATCCCAGTCAATCAAGACGTGAAAAATCACATCCAATGTGCCATTGTGTTTCCAAACACACAATGCAAGTGTTTTTTTACTTTAGTTAGTCAGTCCAGATTAGCCTTTGAGTAATATATATTGGTCACAACACTAGTTTGCAATTCAATATTTCTACAATTTTTCCAGTTCCAAATTCATCAAAGTTCGCGAGTTCAACACATTGTTCCAGAGTTTTGAATTAAAATTTTGAAATTGCTCTTCATATGTGATCAATGGATAATGGGATGAATATCTTGCTCAATTCTTCGTTCTTCTTTAAGGTCAACTAATCATTATCAATTAATTAAAAATTATGACAAATGTAATTTTTAAAGTAATTATTATAAAATTAATAAATTATACATGATAATTTGCTATTGAAGCAAAAACTTTTACACTATCGATCCGACGTTATTAGGAAAATTTATTTTGACAAGTCGAGTTTATATTCAAATTTTCCTGACTTTGTAAAAGCAAAGAGTTAGGGATATGAACTTCATCTCAAAACTCCCTTTGCATCACACACAAAAAATATAATAGGGAGCTTGTGGTGCGAGTGGCTGAGCAAAGGAACCATACTTGTACCCTTTGCAAGGCTGAAGCAAGGATTGTTGCTCAGATTTCCAAGAATAAATTTTTGCTAAATGCTGATCGAAGCAGCAAGTTTTTCTATGCTATTATTAACAAACAGAGGAACGCACGTTTCATTCCAGCAATCTGTAAAGAAAGTGGCCAGACTACTACCTCTCAGGCTGAAATTGGGCTGGAGTTTGTTAATCACTTTAAGACTTTATTGGGCACCTCTGTGAACTCAGCCCCCCCTTCTGCCCAGGTTTGCGCTAATGGTCCGCTTGTTCAAGAGAATATGTTTGCTAATCTTCTTAAACCAGTGTCTAAAGAGGAAGTTTGGGAGATTGTATCCCATATGGACAGCAACAAAGCCCCCGGTCCAGATGGCTTTAATGCCTTGTTTTTTAAGAAGGCTTGGTCGGTTATTGGTGATGATGTTTT
>PYAF01003957.1:104655-120929 GCA_007407185.1 Glycine tomentella
CAGCCCCCCCTTCTGCCCAGGTTTGCGCTAATGGTCCGCTTGTTCAAGAGAATATGTTTGCTAATCTTCTTAAACCAGTGTCTAAAGAGGAAGTTTGGGAGATTGTATCCCATATGGACAGCAACAAAGCCCCCGGTCCAGATGGCTTTAATGCCTTGTTTTTTAAGAAGGCTTGGTCGGTTATTGGTGATGATGTTTTTCGGGCTGTAGAGGAATTTTTCAGAAATGGCAAGATGTTGAGGCAGATTAATCATGCCTTAGTGGCCTTGATTCCCAAGTCAGATAATGCTAATATGGTGAATCATTTCCGTCCCATTTCGTGCTGCAATATCATTTACAAGATTATTTCTAAGGTCCTTGCAAATAGGCTGGCTCCGGTCCTTGAGAATATTATTGATGCTTCCCAAGCAACTTTCGTCAAGTCTAGACTAATGGCTGATAATGTGTTTCTTGTCCAAGAGTTGCTGAGGAAATACTCTAGGAAGAGATGTTCTCCTAGGTGTATGCTTAAAATTGATCTCCACAAAGCCTATGATTCTGTTTCTTGGGAATTCCTGAATTGGATGATGTATGCTCTTGGTTTTCCCCCACAGTTTATTGCCTGGATTATGGAGTGTGTTTCCACTACATCGTTCAGTGTTTCGGTTAATGGTAATATCTATGGGTATTTTGAAGGAAAAAGGGGCCTAAGGCAAGGAGATCCTCTCTCGTCTTACTTGTTTGTTATCTGTCTTGAATATCTCTCAAGGGACCTTAAAGACCTGAGGAGAAACATTTTATTTAATTACCACCCGGCTTGTGCGGTCCATCAAATTTCCCACCTTGCTTTCGCGGATGATATAATGTTGTTCTCAAGAGGGGACTTTGCTTCTGTTGCCACCATTCATAACAGGCTTCTCAATTTCTGCAATGTATCCGGTCTAGCCATCAGCCCCAGGAAGTCTGTTATTTTTTCAGCTGGTGTGGATGAGGGGACTCTTGGGGAGATTCGGTCAATGACTGGTTTTGGGATTGGTTCTTTTCCAATTCGTTACTTGGGCATTCCCCTTATGGCGTCCCGTCTGAAGGTGTGTCACTATGCCCCCCTCCTTAATAAGATTGGGGGTGTTATTCATAATTGGTTGCAGAAGACGCTTTCGTTTGCAGGCAGACTTGAGTTGATAAAATCTGTCATTGGGGGCATTGTTAATTTTTGGTTGGCTCTGTTTCCGCTTCCTTTGACCGTGGTGGATAAAATTGAGGCCTTTTGCAGAAACTTTCTTTGGGGCAAATCTGAGTTTGGTAAGAAAAAGCCATATGTGGCTTGGAGAACGGTGTGTTCGCCCAAATTGGAGGGGGGGCTCGGGCTTCATTGCCTTAGAAGCTGGAATTCTGCTCTTTTAGCTCGGTCTCTTTGGGATTTTTCCAGCCATAAGGAATCCTTGTGGGTGAGGTGGGTCAATCACTTTTATATGAAAGGGAGCTCAGCTTGGCAGTACGCTTGCTCCAATTCTGATTCGGCTTTGATTAAGCGATTATTTGCTATTCGTGATTGTTTGGTTGACAAGGAAGGTAGCCCTGCCAGGGCTGAGATGGCTCTTAATTCTTGGATTTCTGCAGGCTCCTTTAGTGCAGCCATGGCCTATGATTTCTTTCGCTCAGTCCGGGTACAGCTTCAGTCGAGCTCCTTCCTGCTGCAGCCTGGTCTCTCGGATCCCCTCCTTCAGAGTTCTCGGGTTTTTTGGGCCAAAGTGGTGTGGAACCCCGGTGTTCCTCCCAAAGAGGCTTTTATTTTATGGCTTGCTGCTAGAAAGACATGTCTTACTTTGGACCGAGCCCCCTTCCTCAACAAGGGGACTATGTGCCATTTTTGTAAGGCGGACTTGGAGACTAACGAGCATTTATTTTTCAAATGCAGGGTAATTCTTCGTGTGTGGGCAGAAATCCGAGATTGGGTCACTTTTCCTAGGAGGAATATTTCCCTCCATGGTACTATGAACAGCCTGGTTCACTACAGAGCTACCTCGGGCATCCAAGGCAGGTTGCGTTGCTTGGCGTTGGCCACTTCTGTTTATTGTATTTGGTCCTTACGGAATTGTATTTTGTTTGATGGTCACACTTTCCAGCACTTGAAATTGGTAGATCGTATCAAATTTCGGGTGCTTAGATTAGCCCACTTGATGTACTTGTATTAGCAAATTTTTGCTTTGTTAGCTTTTAGCTTTCTCTTAGCTTGTATTTGCTTCTTTTGGCAAGTGTATTGTCCGTTCAGTTCTCTTCGGGGTATGCCCTGTTTTAGCCTTGTATTTGGACTGTCTTTTTGATTGACATTTTGTTTCTCCAGGATATGTCCTGTGTATTTGTAAGTACTTTTGGAATATATATACATTTACATATTTTCCAAAAAAAAAATGCTAATGTATATGCTTCTTTTGTTTAGACAGATAATGTTTATAAGTTACACTTTAGTGTATGTTAAGGAAATTATAGTTATAACTTACTAATGAGCTTCTTTTAAAATATAAGTACGTATGTTAACCAACAAACGTTTCCTAACATAAAACATTTTTTTAAAAAAAATAATAATACATCAACAAATTATACTTCGATTGTATTCTAAGATAATCTAAATTGTAATTCTTAATATATATATATATATATATATATATATATAATCTATTTTTTTATAATGACTGAAAATATAAATCAATAAATTAATTATATAATAACTAAATAATCTAACCTCTAATAACATATTTTCTTTAAAAAAATGTTCGTGATATATTTTATAAAATACATTTTTATTATTGACTGAATTTTGTTGATAATTATAAATCTTTAAAAATAACTTCTTATTTAATGAATATCTTTTATAATATTTAAATAATAGTTAAAAATACGTTAAAAGGAGTATTGACCTGGTTTCGTCATCAATCGGAGGTTAGGGTTTGGCAGAGTATAGAAATTCGCAATTTCCTCCTCAATCTTTTAAATTCGTCAACCGCGTGCAACACTGCACAATAATCTTCATCGCTAGCAATCGAGAATGGGAGGGCACGGAGGTCTCAACATTCTCCCCCAAAAGCGATGGAACGTTTATAATTTCGAGAACAGAGAGAAGGTCCGTCGCGACGAAGAGCAAGCCGCCAGGGAGGA
This sequence comes from Glycine tomentella, assembly GCA_007407185.1. Classification (NCBI taxonomy): domain Eukaryota; kingdom Viridiplantae; phylum Streptophyta; class Magnoliopsida; order Fabales; family Fabaceae; genus Glycine; species Glycine tomentella. The sequence continues at coordinate 107,791 of PYAF01003957.1, forward strand.
GCAGCTCAAGCGCGAAGAGGCCCGGAAGCGAGACGCCGAGCTCCGCCTCGACCGACTCCGCGTCGCCCGAAGCTTGGCGCCGTCGATTCCGCCGCCTCCCGAATCCGAACCTCAGCCATCCTCCCGCTCCGAACCCGAGCCTTCCTCCCACCCTGGCCACATCAACCTCTTCGAAGGGATCAAGATTTTTGATCCAATTCAGAAGGACGATGCTGCGGAAAGGGATTGGGCAAAGAGGAAGAAGAAGATTGAGAAGGGAGGAGGACCCAAGCCCAAGCCCACAGTTGCTGTGGGCCCGGAGGATGAGAAATATAGGCTGGGCTATGGGCTTGCGGGGAAGGGGGTTCAGTTGCCGTGGTATCTTCGGAAGCCTGATGGTGAAGGTGTTGGTGATGATAACAAGGATGAAGGTGGTGACTTGGATCGGAGAGAGAATAAGGGTGAGAAGAAGAGGAAGACTATGGAGGAATTGAGGGAAGAGAGGTTGAAAAGGGAGAGGAAAGAGAAGGACAGGGAGAGGGCTTTGAGACACGAGAAGATGCAGAGTCACAGAGATGGTTCTGGTTATGCCAGTAGGAGGAGGTTCACCAGATGAACATAGGTTTTTTGTGTTCTTTTTCTGAACTGGTTTTGATTTCTGAAGTTTGATGTAATTGGAAGTTATGTAATTTGGATTCAGTAGTATATTTTATAAGGGATGATAGGTTTATATAGTTAATTAAAGTGGTTTGGTTTTCTTTCATCAAGTTATTTTATGAGCTGATGCATTGATACATACACGGATGATTCCTTTGTTGAGAAAATTTTAATGCAAAAATTGCTTTTAGCTGGCAGTCTGTCTATGCTTGTATTATTTTCAATCAAGGTTTCGCAGTTTTGTTGTATTTCTTGATATTGTGAACAAATGATGTTGCCGCAATTGCAGTTGTGTTAGCCAACACTCCAAAATCTTTACTGGTTTATTTCTCATTCTGCAAGTTTAAACTTATAGATGATATGCAGAACCTATGTACTACATTCTCTTAAATAATAAGGCATTCTCATTCTCTAGAATCTCCTGTTCTATCTTCCTCTAAATCTCCCCTGCTAAATTCAACACTCTTCATGCATAAAAAGTTTGCCTTGTTCTTTTTTTATAATTATTTATTTATGTATTTATTTACTCATTTGTGTTTTTAAATCATCTAGAGCACACTGGGAATAGATCATCTAGTTCCATCCCAAAGGATTTTTGTGGATTACCACTGCATAGGTTTCAAAATCTCTTGTTTGCCTCATCTCGTATAATTGTTTTTCTTCTTTCGGAAAATAATTTAGAATATGCCTGATATGCGTCCATAAATGGCTGCTATGGAATTTGTTTGGTTCACCTTCTGCACTATTGGTCACTATTTCAATGCTGTCATTTCCTAAGATTGATTTATTGGCCCTACTCCATAGCTGAATTTGAAACGTGAGCTTTAAAAATTCATATTCATATTCATATGTAATACATTTTGAACATAATATTTTGTACTCTTCCTTGCTGAAGTGTATAATCAAATATTGTCAGCTAGTGGAAGGTTGTAGAAAGGAAAATTCTTTAGTGTTGAAGTATCATAGTGTGGAAATGGGATTGTTGTTTATAATTATTGGCTGTAGTTTTTACATGTTAAAAATTCTCAGCTGCGATACTCTAGTTTTACTGGTACAGTGACTATGTAGAACTATTTTAGATACCTAAGCCCTCCGAGCTTGAATTAGAGGAGGACAAAAGCTAGTAAATTTGTGAAGATTACAAAAATAAAAAATAACTATTGATGACTGAGAAATCATGCATAAACTGATTTGGATCAATGTAAAGCTGGTTTCCCACTTTGCACATATAAGAATTATGAAAGTGGATTGTAAGATGCAGCACCAGATTGATAATGATGATACTTAAAAAGCGTGTGTTGTGGCTGATTTTTTGGATTAACAATGGGATTGGTTTCTCAGTTTTCATTACTTTGTTTCATGAAATAGCATATTGTATTGTTCTGCAGGCAATGATGGAGATAAGTGTGATGGATTTATTTATAAACTTCTCCATATATTATTTCACTCTGGATTTTTTCTTCATGGGATGGGATTCCCCTCCCCCTTTTCAACAATATCACGATATTGTGAAATTTGGAGTTTGAGCAGGACAAATCTGCTCGAGCTTGAATCTCTAATAGTTTAAAGTTCTTGCTGTGTAACCAATTATGAAAAAGAAAAGGAAATTATATATTTATTTGTTTTTTATTTAGAGATTTTCAAGAATGTATCAGCTGAATCAAATGCCTAGCCAAGTTTTGATCTTTGCCTTGTATTTGAAGAAATTATCTTTATTAGAATAATGCAATTGTTGCATTTGAGAGGAATCTCCAAACCTGTGATGGTCAGCAACCGTGACGTTACTGCTAATGGTCAATGTTCAGATCGCTTTTATGTATACTCTGCATTCATTTTTGTGGTTAACATTCGTAGAAACTCTCCCATTATTCTAATGAAGAGAAATTAATATTAAGAATGGGTAAAATAAACTTCCCCATTACCCTAAGGACTCACGGATATCTGATGAGCAAGCTGCTCCATAACTATCGATCAAGTTTTTTTTTTTTTTTTTTTATATATGTAACTATCCATAAAGTAATTGCTTTTTAAGACCTAATTTCCTTGTAATTGGCGCTTAATCCCATTTTGAAAAGGATCACTATAAACAATAAAAAAAAAAAATTGAAGTATTTTTTTTACAAGAGTCTTCCGACTATTTAACACAACTGTCGAAGACTCAAACTTGAAACTTCTGATTAAGAGAAAATAATATTGCATTAGTTAATCTACACACTTGATGGTTGTTGAAACAATATTTTTTATATTGATGTAAATGTTTTACTTTCCCTTCCCTTTTCAAGCTAGACATTTCGTGAACGTCTAACGTACATGCTTGCACATTTGATTTATTCAGTAGATTACGCATTTGATGGTCACCTCCATAATAAAAATGGAGTATATCGTTGGCAAGCTGTTACAACGTCTTTTCCCGTTGTATTTGACGTTTAAGGATAAACGTTTCTATAATTGACTTCGAATCCCATTGGTAAATAAAATATAACTTTATGCATGCTAGTCTTCAATGGTTTCTCTCAGGTAATCAGTTTTCATTGGTAATCAATAGTTTGAACTAATCTATCTCCATTTAAAATCATAAAACAAGTTTATCTGTTAAAAAAGACTGATTAAACTTGGTTGGTGGTGGAATGTGCCAGCCAATCTCTTATGCGAAATCAAATGCTTGGTAAAGGGTTTGCGTATGGAACCATTGAATTATTCAAACTATAATTGTTTATCCAAACATGACATAATTGAATAGAAGGTTTTAGTTTCAACTAATCCTAGTACGGTAACTTTAAAACGAGAAGCTTATGAAGAAAATCGTTATGGGTCGGTAAGAGAAGCACATAATCAATCATATGACCATTAACAATACAGAGATTTGCATGAAGACTACCACAAATGATAAACGTTCCCTTTTACACTTAGAGAACTTGACACTCCCTTCGGTATGTTTACTGTAATACTATACAATTCATTCTCCATAGTTTCAGTCTAAATACCTGTCTCCTGTCATTAGATTGTTCGTTCCTATTCCTTGAATGTTTGTTAATCCAATTCTATTCCACACAATTGTTTCAATTTTTCAGAATAAGCTATTATTGTCATAATCAAGGGTTTTTAACTCAGCTGAACATTGCTGTTGCTGTAATAAACTCTCTGATATCTGAGTTCAATTCTTACTAATCAAAAGAAAGAAAAAAAAAGTTATCATTGTAACATCACAAATCACAAATTAGATGATTATAGACATGCCAAGTTCACTGCTTTGTTTTGTAATGGTTGATGAACAGTTTCAGGTTGTAGTGATAGCAGCAAATATGGGGTGCGATGGGTGCAGAGGGAGAGTTTCAAGAGTTGTATCTAAAATGACTGGTAGGTTTTGAACTCTACTTTGTCTTTTGTGGAGAAATGTAAAATTGTCATCCCAGTTGGCTTCAAAGCTATCTTCAACTTATTTGATCAAGTGTTGTTTAGGAATCAGTCTCCCTAAAAAAAAAAAGCGTTATGATTTTACTACAAATCTTTTGCAAATTTTACGAAGAAAATATTAAATGAAAAATAAATATATTTAATGTCTTGAAACATATCTTCTTTATCTAATAAGTAAGAGCATTAGTTAGAAATTATAAAAAGATTTAATTAGAATTATTTTCAAAAAAATAACTTCACATAAGAACTAATTCCTAAACGAATCTCAAAAGTCAAAAGACAAATGGTTTGTTTATAACTTATTAATATACAAAACAAAAAGTGTGCTATTTTATTAACATATCTATGCCATGTCATCTTACTTGCTTGTGTCATCTTAACTTTGTAATCATCTTCTCATTCCCCAAATTTTAATCCTTTATATTGTAAATTAATCAAACACCTCTTATGAATAATCACATTATTTAATTTATAGTAACATTTTTAACTCTTGATTTATCATCTTTTTACTTTCTTGATTGATTAATGCATTTAATTTTCTCTCTCTCGTCGATTAAGTTATCCTTCTTGCATTTATTTTATCTTAATTGCACAAAAAGAAATTCTTTTTTTTTACAAGGGAACAAAAAAGAAATTCTAAGTAAACAAACTCTAATTTATATGTTAAACGTAAAGTGTAAGAAGGAATATTCAAGAATCCATTGTTAAACTAAAACGAATTGTCATTGTGTTGTAAAACTATTACTTGCAGGGTTGACAGAGTACACAGTTGATATGCGCAAGAAAGAAGTAACTATTAAGGGAGATTTCATAGCAAATTGCAATTTCCAGAATGAAACCATTAGAAGAAACACCCTGCAGAGTTCGAACGATCAACCCAAGTCCGTGTCTACGTTTTTAGCTCACTCTGACAAACATTAATCAAACAAACAAAAGGCTTATCCTAGTTACGAAGTTTAAATTATAAGGCTCTTTCAAACCGCAAAGAAACAGAAGAGGCAGCCTAAGCATTTAAATTTATGCTACTTGATACGAGATTAATTCATTTGTTTTATTTCAGTTTAGGCATATCATCATATGCTCATAAACACAACCAATTAAAAATTTAGAATAACAGTAAGGAATGTATTGAATTAAAATTTTAAAGGACTTTAAAAGATTATTTTATTATAAAAAAAGATTTGTGGTATTCAATCAGGATTTTTAAATAACATAAATAAGTCTTATAGTATTCAATTGAGATTTTAAAGATTTTTTTACGAAAGACAACAAAATCCAATAGTATTCAATTAAATTTTTTTATAACTTATAAGAAATATTTTGATATTCAAAAATATACAGATTCGGTGAATTATTTTTTAAGAAGGATTTCGATAAATTTTATCATATTTTTTAGTATAAAACATCTATAAAACAATTTCACCTAAATCCTTGAGATTTTACTAGACTTTTTTCTTCTTTTTTTATTAGTTACAGACTTTTTTTCTCTTATCACACATTTTTTCTCTCTTTAATATTTTTAAGATGTGTTTGTCATATATATTTCTCATATTCTTTTGGAATAAAAAATATCAAATATATTCCTCCCCTCACTTTTTCCTTTGTTTTCTAAATTAAATGAATATTTGTCTTATGTGCTAAGACTAATTATGTTTTTCTTTTACTAACTATGTCAATCACATGTTGGATGCAATGTTTCGTGACTGTTATCTTTAATTTCGTCATCCATATAATTCATTAACTCTCCTACCAATTTTTCATCATCACTATTCTCTTATAGTATATGCATATTGCACCTCATTTGAACATGTAACATGAAATAATTGTAGTAATTAAAAAAATCAGAAAATCATTGTATAATTTTAAATCTATTGTTCAAATCCAAAAGTGAGAATGAGAAAATGTTATTACAAGAAAATTAGTATAGGATGACATAAAGCTAAAATCAATATAGTTATTAAAAGATTAAAAATTTATTTAGTTTTACTTCTTTTTTTTATCCAAACCTCATCATTTCTTATTATCTTTTCAGTAACTCTTATAATTTTGAATATATCCCTTAACCAACTTCTACAAGGATTTTGTAGGCTTTTTGGCAAATTATTTTATGTATCTTGAGTTTTTAAGAGGTTGTGTCAAATAAGCACTAAATTGCTCTCTTTTCCTATAGGTTTCTTAGAAGTGATAACAAATAGATAAGCGGGGAATTAGAGAGGATGCATTCAATCAAATTGTGGATTTGCTTTGTTCGGAGAGTGGCACTAGTTAATTACACTTAAGGCAATATAATTCTTAGCTTAGTTATTACATATTAGAAAGTAGAAAATAAGATCTGGTCGCGGTATAGACTACTATAGAGGACCGAGATAGTAACCATGATAAAATTGAGATCATAATTATATGTGAACTTTTTGGTTTCTCAAGGAGTTGTTCAAATTCAAAGAAATCAATGTAAAATTAGACTCGGTAAAACAGATTCAAATTTACTAAAAAATATTATTGAAAATATAACTAAAATTTGACACGATCAAATTGAATTATATTTTTCTGCTCATTCTGCTGTTAACGAACCAAGTTACATGATGACACAGGTTGTTAAAGGATGAAGATGCTTTCAAAGAGTGTTTACTTGAGATAATTTAATATGGATTAATATAGAGATAAAATGACTGTTATTCTAAATCGCTGAACTACCCTGCACTAAAAAAAATGAGTGATAATATAGTCATCTAAATCTCTGTGTGAGCACTTCGTTATAATAACTTTGCGGATCATCTACAGTAACGAAAGAACCTACGTTATAACAGTTATAAAAAAGGATACGTTTCACGCCAATACTTGAAAGAAAACCCTAGTAAAAAAGACCAAAAAACTATATTCTATCATCTAAAGGTCATTCTTGACATGAAAAGACGATAGAGTCCATGAAGAATGATGTTATTCGTGGTCATCATTGACAACTTGACATTTCCATGTAGTCACTAGACGAACCACAAAAAGAAGAAACAAGAAGCTTCCCCTCTTTTTAAGTTACAAAAAGAATGCATGTTACCGAAAGTATGAGTCAGTTCAAATATGATTAACCACAGACCCACAACTTCCCCTAATGTTTTCTACTTCCAAAATGTTATCCACCCAAAGAAAAGAAACAGCAAAAATAAAAAGAAAAACCAACATCTGCTGAATTGATCTATTTTATCTTTCCTCATAATTGCTTGAATAGTCAGGAACAAAGAAACTAAGATCGAAAACTATGGTGGAAGAATGAATCGCAGAAATGCTTAGGTCGTCTTCATGAGATATCCCATAATTATGCCAAGCAAGCCAATTAATACGACAATGACAAATGAGACTCCACCACGACTTTTGTTGCCTTCCCTCTTCAGTAGCTCCTACAAGTAGTAAAATTATTGCATTAAGTGTTTCATTACACGACAATAGTATATAATTCAATACAATGGTTGCAGAATATAAAAAGGCACTTGCTTTAATACTAATGAAATCATACTCAGTTTTTCTAACGAAAACACATTCGGTCACAATTCAGGCTAAAATCCTGGAAGACTGTTGTTTCAACATAAAATGATAGGAAAGTAACTGACAGGAAGAGTTGCATTTCTAGCAGATTGCAGAGGAGAAAAAAACTATTTAACACAACCTAGGGTAAAGTCTTAGCTATGAATTAATATGAAACAACATGAAACACAAATAACAATCATGTCCATCACAAATGTTCATAAAACTGAACTCTCATGCTGATGCAGAAAATCTACCTTCATCAGCTTTCCTAGCACCAAATAATTGAACCTCACAAACACTAACCAATGTCATGAAAAAGAACAAGACATATCGAATACCCAAAAAAATATTTTTCACAAAGAAAACAAGAGCATGGTTCTATTTAAGTCATTCTCCTCAAGTTACCTTGAAAAGACCAGACACTTTTTCCCCACATCTAACACAGAAAATCATTTGTTTGCAGTTACTTTTTAGTTCAAGCACGGTTTCAAAATAAATATTTAGAAAGTATATCTGATGATGTTTCAGAGACTGAGACAATATAAAAACATAATATCCAAGGCAACCACCACAATCAGAAGCAGAATCATTCTCTTTCTATAGAAGGGAGCTCATATTCCAGATTAAAATCCTCCATCACCAAAAGGAAAAAAAATATAGATTATAGACAAATAAGTAAATAAAATTGTCAATGACATACTGTAAATCCTCACCAAGTCCTGGCAGAGCTTGCTATTTTGTTGAATTGCATTATTCTTTTCTTCAGTCAGCCTTGAGATAAGAGCTCTAGCCTGCAACAAAGCAACTATAATCAAAATAAAGTTGCAAAACAATACCAACTCTAGAAGTTACAGGCTGAAGCAAAGTTACAGCACATGAACCACAAAGAAGAGTTTAAATACAACGGGTCCATTTGGTAATGGATTAGAAGGGAATGAGAGTCGTATATTGTTAATGAATATATAAAAACACATACACACCACACAACGGAGTAGGGAATAATAATAATTTAAGAACCGTGCCTTTCTCTAAAAAGACACTGTTCTTTAACAGGGAAGATTTATGTCTTGGATTGCATTTTAATTTGTTTCTCATTTTAGTTGCAAAAACTATAAGCCTGATCACTTCCATATTTGTAGTTATATTATTTCAGATTCAAATAGAAGCTAGAATTGCATGATCCAATCACTGGTAATATCAACTAATGATAACAAAAGTAGAAAGAATGAAGACATATTCAGTTAAAATATAGCACTAGGCTTTGAGTTGTAACAACAAAAACCGCCACTTTGTTGTTCAAATTTGTTATTCATGACATACTGGAGCCATCCCAGTGGTAAATTTCTTTGGGTATCCTCAATGGAATGCAAGGGGGAAGGTGTGAAAAACATCCTAGGATTAGAAAGAAGCTTGAGGAGGAGGGATAAAAATGGTTATATTTTTTATTAATTGAATTTTTAAAATAAAATATTTATCATTTATTCCTTAATTCATTCTATTTATTCATCAATGACATGCCACTCTCAGTCACTTCTGATCAATTCTAGAATAGATCAGCACCCCATTGTATTTACCCTTAAAAGAAAAAGAATAAACACAAATATCTTCTCCTTTTGTTTGTCATTTCTTTTTTCTGTCAATCTAAGATTGAAAAGTCATGCATTAAATTAAAAGTCATTCTTGTTAACACTCAAAAACATGTCCATCAGCATTGAATGGTTTGCATTATGTATCTATGTTCCTTCATATTAAATGGTTTGCTTCGAAAGTTCAAAATCAATAAAAACTCTGAATAGCTTCAGATGAAAATAAGGCTTTTTGAAACTCTATCAAAAAAACAATTTACTACCAACCAATGAGTCTGTGTAAGAGCAAGAAATCTCTAAAGCCTCAATTTACTACTGTTGTTAAAACATTCAATTTACAAAAACAGGCATTGCAAACCCTTAAATACAACTCTTGGCATTAGAATTTTCTTCTAATTAATATGCTCCAAGTGAGACCATGATGTTGGTTTTGTAATAACTTATATTAAAAAAAAAAAAAAAAAAGTCTAGAACTTTCTACTTTACCTCTGCAGATCTGTCCTGAGATTCAGGTCGCTCAGTAAATCCTCTTGCTGCCTGAAATACACAAGAAAAAGCATCCCAATTTATATCCTCAGAATTTTAAGGGGAAAAACGAAGGTTTGCCTAAAACAGAATAATTTAAGAACCCACTTGTGTGAAGTCAGAACCATTGGCATTTCCATTCTCTGAAACAGAACCTCTAGGTGAGGATCCTTCCTCCGAACCTTCTGGGACTGGAGACGGTGGTTGAGGTGGAGAAACATACAGCACTCTCAATTTGCACTCCTCAACCACATGCCCTGCCTCCTTGTTGAACTAGAAAACAAAACCAATTGCACAACAAATCTTTATAATTTCATACAACAAACAGAAATCAAATGAAAACGCAAAAGCAACTAGCACAACACATATACCATGTCTGCAGTGATATCCTTCGGACTGGTACCATCAACAGTTTTTACACTCTGAAGAAGAAACTTATCCTTGCATTGCATATCAGCAGGAGCCTCTTTTTGCGCTTGCATGGTAACTTCCATTCACACACACACACAAAAAAAAGTCCCCAATTCATTACTCGGCCATAAAGCATAACTACCAAAAAAAGGTAGCAAAATGGATTCAGAATAATCATATTAGTACCGATAACATTACACGTAGATCGAGGCGTGACAATCCCAGTGTTCGGACGAACACAATACTTCTTCGGATTGGTTGTTTTCACCTGAAAAACAAACACGCAAAATTTTCCAAACTTATCTCACAAACACTGCAAAAAAAAAAAAAAGTGCCGTTTCAATCCTACATTACGCTAACTTGACACGGTTAAATCAAAATCACCAGATCTCACAACAGATGCAGAGAAACAAAATCCACGATCGAACTAATCAAAAACAAAGGCACAAAAGAGAGAATTAGGAAACGAAAATTAATTAAAATTACCTTGAAGGCTACACAGCTATCGGTCTTATTGGACAATTGAAGAGAACATGAGATCTGCTTCTTCAGCTCAACTAAAAGAAGAATAAAAAATGGAAATGAGAGAGGTGCTGGAAACCCTAGAATTAGAATAAAAGAAGAAGAGAAGGGAAAATGGAAACTCACAGGGGAACTTGAGTTCGAGAGGTTCGATGTTGAGAAGCTCCTCAGTGCTCATGTTCGAGATCTATCGATCAAGACGAGATCCAGAGGAATTGGAATTGTGTGAGAGATCACAGGGGATTCGCTTTTCTTCTCTCTTTTTTCTCTTTTTGGTGGAGAAAGTGGCAGTATCAAAGTGCGTTCAAACTTGGACACACACCGAATAACAAAGCGTTTTGGAATTCAGTACCCACCCACCTCTCTACTGCCTACCAAACCTATACAAATATATAAAATTTAAAAACACACAGGTTAAATTTTTAAAACATGAAAAATACAAATTTAATTTAAATACATAAAACATGTAATAAATTAATCTTGTGAGATCATTTTATAGTTATTATGTTTAAAAACTAATTTAATAATAAATTTTATTTTTCAAGAATTAATTAAATATTGAACCTTAAAAGTTAAGGAATAATTTAACATCAAATTATTTGTATAATTAATTTAGCATATTTTTTTACACATTTAGTAATTAAAGTTAATTTTTTTTTATATCTTTTAAATGTCAATTTATGAGCGTTTCACAAACTCAGATAAATTTAATTATTTATCCTAATAATTAAGACTCATCGAAAAGTTTAATTCACTTTATTAAACAAGATGTTAGTACCGATAAAAAAAAATAAGTTAAGATTTAATACTATAATTAGTTAAGAATGAAAAATTGTTAGTAAACCTACCTCGGTGGGTGATGTAATTTATATAGATATATTATTTTTATTTTTCTACAAATATACTAATTTTTCAATTTGAAAACAACTTTTATAGTTACATGAAATTAATTTTAGTGCAACAAAAAAACAGCCCATACTAGAAAGTGTTTCGAATTCGAAAGGCGTCTGCTCCCTTCTTACTGACAGCACAGGTATGTGCTGGCGCTCAATTAGTAGCGCTGGCGCGTCACTTGGCTCCTGGCCTCTTTAAAAAACAATAAGGTTCTGGAAATTGAGTACGGTAGATAGATGTCCTTGGTCCCTATACTTTAAAATAGGTGCATTTTGTCTCTGCATACTAACAGAGTTAGCTCCATTTCTAACGTCGTGATTTGTGGCAATCTAAATATAATTTATGTAGATTTAAAATACCGAGAAAAGGTGTTCAAAATTTGTTCAAACTTCAAAACCATTGATGATTTATTATCGCCACAAATTACAAACGTAATGACCCAACTCCACAAATTGGAGTAAAAAATTGGTTGAGATGTATTCTTTTTACTATTTTCATCCTACGCCTGATACCTTTGGTCTCACTTTCCTCCCATTCTCGTTCATTTTTCTCATCCGCTTCTTCTTCTTCTTTGCTTGAATGCTGACAACATCAATGTTTCTTCTGGCAACATCAATTTTGGTCCTTCAACACACATACAACTCACAAACACTACCCCTAAATCAATGTCTTCTCCAACAACTACTAATTCACTCTATTCGATTTTCCTCACACCACAAACATCTTAACTTTCTAATTAAATCTTGTATTCTAAAACAATCCATGTTTGTGTTTTGATCGAGTCCATGCAGTTACAAGAAAACAACACCTCTCACATTTTCTCACTTCAAGCACTTGGTGTTCAACTTAACATATTGTTGCCTCATTAGGGTTTAGAAAGGCTATAATGTGGCTTAGTTCGGGGACCACCTGAAGTGTGGTTCGGTGACATGATTGTCATTTGCGCAAGGAATTCCAAATTTGAAGCTGCCACTTGCATCCCAAATTCTAGCAATTTGAAGGAAGGGTGTTAGGGTGGCTCCAATTTGGGGTTTAAATATTGTTTAAATTCAAATAGTTGATTGATGCTTGAATAATTGATTTAAAAGGCTTGTTCAAGGTCTAATTTTGGGTCCAATTCATGGTTTGCAACTGTATTTAGACCATCACACATCACGACATTAGAAGCAAAGCTAACTCTATGGACTTAAATTCACCCATTTTTTAATGTATAGGAAACCAAATATGTGAATTTAAAAGTATAAAGATTAAGATCATAATTGATTGAGTAAAAATATATGAACAAAAAATACATTTTTTCTTATATATACTAATTAATCATTATTTTCATGTATGATAAGTTTGTAATTATTTAACATATCATATCTATTATGATTTTTAATTGTTCCTTTAAAAAAAATTGATTAATTAATAGTGTAAATTTTTTACACTAACAATATGCAAAAAGTAAACTCTTTTTATTTGCTTTTGTAAAATAATCTTAATTCTATTTTTTTGTCTAATTAGAAATTAAAGATAATATTATTTACCATTTTTCAATTATGTCTTTGTTTTTATCCAATTATTAATAGTTTACATATTATAAATAAGACAAATAATAATAAAAGTTATATTGAGAATACTTAAAATAAT
>PYAF01003957.1:125583-152568 GCA_007407185.1 Glycine tomentella
ATCAAATTCCTTCTAAATTTTTGCATTTGAATAAATAATTAATTTTATTTCATTTATTAAATATTTTATTTATTTATAAATTTTATTATTTATTATATTTTTCTCTCCATTTATATTTAAAAAATATAAACTTAAAATTACAGCATAAAAACATATATTTTCTAACTAGAAAGAAAATATAGGGAAGAAAAAATTCATGGTCAGATTAAATGAGAAAAGATAGAATGTAGTCTGACTATATATATATATATAATTTCTTAGAATGGTTTTGATTCCATGTTAAGGAAATGTGCTACCAATTATAATTTGTAGATAAGTAAATCATTATCCTATTTTTTCTTAGGAGTCTTCCCAATTTTTTGTTGACTTTCAATTATATGTATTTTGTCCACTCCTATGTCAACCTTGTAAAGGACCAAGTCTCTTATGTTAAAATCCTAAGATAACAAACTATGTGCAAGAAAGTTAATTTGGATCTAATATCAACAAGTTAGTGATAGTCCAAGTAAATAAGTTGACAATAGAAACCAATTCATACCACCTTGAAAGGATTATCCATAAATATTTATATTATAGGATAATTTTTTATTATATATATTATTTTATTAACAATGGACAATATAAATATAGAAATATAAAATTTATTAAAATATGTTTTAATATTAAGTATCTTAATATAATTTATATTATTATTATTATATTTTATGAGGATTCAAAATACATAATACATACAAACTAACTTGTAGATAATGTAAATTTGAAATACATATCATAATAATGTCATTGTAACTAATAAATAAAGTGAATTTAAAATACATAACATGATATAGTTGTTAGGACTGATAGTTAAGTGAATTCGAAATACATGACATGATAATGGATTGTTGTAACTAATAACTAATGTAAATTTGAAATACATGACACAATTTGTCTTGTCCTTCTTTGATTAATTTGTGTTGTCTTTCATGAACTTTTTTCAATTTAAAAGTAAGAGAAAAATATTAATATTTATCATATTCAGTGTCATAATTTTAACAAATCATTAAGTTATGGTCAAATACTTGATATGTCATTTTGCATATCAAGGTCAATGACTCACATGCAGGTATAATAGAATATAATTTGAAAGAATAATGATATATGAGATCTCTTAAAAAATGATTAAAAAATGAATAACAAATGTTGATAATCTATAACTTAAACTTTAATTATTTTATTCTGGATCACCATGCAAAAGAGGAGAGAGATGTAGCAAGCATGAAATATTTTTTTTACACGAATAGAATTCATATAAGCATAGTCTGCATAGATATCTCAACTAAACACGAATGGTGATGGTACCATGGAGACCAAATGCAATTCTTTTATTTTTGTCATACCCCATGTTAGGATCAGATAAGACTACATCTTATCCTTCAACAAACTAAGTCCTACTTATCTATAAATAACATTATTTACTCTTATCTTTGTTAGCTATATGGTCTTAGCTTAGTCTCTTAGTATATTATTTAATAGACATTCAAACATGTAACAGAATCATATATATATATATATATATATATATATGGGCAATAAGCTACCAAGCAATAATGGAAAATTCTCAACCTTTCACATTTCTACAGCCTTTCACATTTCTATACCCTAATTGTGTTCGAGTAAAAAATAAAAAGGAAAAGAAAAAAAAAGAAGAAAATTATTATTATTATTATTATTTAAAATGAAAAAATAGTAAAAAAAGAGAAAAAAAATATAATAGTCTAAATTAAAAAAATAAAATAACAGTAAAAAAATAGAAAAAGAGAGAACAAAAAAAAAAAGCCACAAGGTCCATTAGTTTTTTTTAGAAAAATGGCAACACATAAAAGCACAAAAGAGGCAACATAAGAGAAAATTAATGGCAAGAGTGGAGGCACTCGAGACAAAAAACACACCAATCGGAGTGTGACACTTGGCGACGCTGTTGAGGGAAGGAGAAAGGTCTTTGAGGTATCCTTCATTTCTTCCCTCTGTTCTCTTTCTCCCCTTTCTTCCCTTCCCTCTCTTCTCCTTTTTTTATTTTCGTTTTTCACCACCGTGCGCACCACCACCGCCTCTGCAAAGCCACTGCATACAACCCCCGCACCGGGTACGCTCACCATCTTCCTTATGGAGGTATCATTTTTTAAAAAAAAGCTTCACCACCACCACCATCTCGCGCAACCACTGTGCCGCCATTGCACCGCCACCACATGCCGGCCTCATCGCGGTGGCCTTAAGAGGCCATGCCTCCTCCACAAAAGTGAGGCCCACTCTTTCTCACGCTGTTGTGCCCAACAGCGAAATATTGGTTGGGTCGGATCACCTTGACTCGGTTCCAACCCTTAAAAAAACTTCATTTTACTTTTTGTACCCCACTTTTAATAAGTACACCCCAAATGTCAAATGTACTTTACACGTCCATTTTTATAATTGCACCAATTGTTTGCTAGGCCTATCCCCATTTTCAAACAAAAAACATAATGCTAATTATAGTCCATATTTTATAACTACACACCCCTTAGTTGTTGGGTCTAGCCCACTTTGAAACAAAACATGTAATACTATTCACACCCCATATTCATAAATGTACTCATCATTTCTATTCTATCCATTTCTATTTTTTTTATTTATTTGATTATGTAATGTTATGTCAATTATTCATTAATATTTTTAGTACGCGCTTATGTTTCATGCACTCCATGTTGGGTCTCTGACTCCCTTGGTAGTGTTTCAATAACCCATAAATAGATTTTATGAATATCATGTTGGATCTCCGACTTGCTTGATTTCGTAGAGTTTACCACAAATTCAAAATTTTTTTCTAAAAAAACTAAAAATACTCAAATAAAGGATCACTCAATTCTCTTTTTTCTCAAGAAAATCTATATATTACTCAAAATTGTTTCAAGGTCCGATACCTTAAGCGATTCTCCCTGCTTTTTCTTCAAATTCAACGTCGTTTCAAAGTCCAACGCCTTAACGACTATTTTTCACGCAATTGAAAGAAATCTTTCAAAAAAGATGAAATCAATTAAGCGCACAAGTTGTTTTCAAAAAAGAACTACGTAAGTTTAATTTCCTCATTGCACTTGGGGATACGTGGGAACAAGGGCAAACTCCTTGTTAACCTAAAAAATCAAAAAATATATAAAATCCTCTCTTTTCTAAAAATAAAATTTTGATTTTTTCTAAATAAACAAAAATAAAACAAGCATAAGTTATGTTCTTTAGGAAAGACAAATAATTAAAAAGTCACTTTATTTTTAACACACTCGATTAAAGACTGTCGTCTTCGTGACGGACGCGTGGTGTGCTAACACCTTCCCCGTGCGTAAATGACTCCCGAACTCTTTTTCTATAAAATCGTAAATCATGCCTTATCTTTTGGTTTTGCCGACATTTTCCTTAAATAAGTTAGTGGCGACTCCCCTCTAGTTTTCCCCTTTTTTGGGAATGTTCTTTTTTCATCGTCGTCCTGTCGTCGACCAGATAGGTTGCGTCAATTTTGTATTTCAAATGAAATATGAAAAAAAAAAAAACACAAATTAATGGCAGTGTTATTGTTGTAAGTTGTAACTTATAATATTAAGAAAAGCTTAACTAATAACATTTGGGAATCGGCAAAAAGAAAAATTATATCTAGATGATCTTTTATAATTACTTTTTATACACATACAAAACAAAGAAAAATCATATCTAATCTTTTATAATTACTTTTTATACACATGCAGACAAAACGTGGGTAATGCAATCTTCAAAGATATGGATAAAGATGACATCATCATTTTGTCCATGAAATATTGTCTAAAATATCTAGGTGCTATACCCGGGGGGGCGGGGGGAACTTTTGGTCTTATCCTTCTAAACTTATTATATTTATGATCAACATGGTACGGCTGCATTCATACCAACTTTATATATATATATATATATAACAGCCTGGACTTTGGTATTACGTGGCAAGTCCATAACTACCTTTCGGTGGACGTTAAGTGAGATGAATAAAGCATTAATTGGTATTTTTGTGTGGGATAATATTTGAATATCATAGTATAATAAACATTTCATCAATATTTTTTATATATTTTATTTTTTTATCACAATATCATATTATATTATCAATTAAATTAATTATTTTTTTCTATCTCTCTAAAGATATAGATATCTAAGAGATGTTTAAGAATAATTTTTTTTTATTATTGTCAAAATATAAAGAATAAAACATGGGGAGATTGTCTTTGAAATAGTGTATCATCCTTAAAATTATATTATGAATTATATTTATGATTTAATTATGAAAGTAAGATAAGAGTTGAACACAAAAAAAATAGAATAAATTTTATTTGAACAAAAGCTACCCACACTTGAACCAATCAAAAGTTCATGAAATAATCTTAAACCTTTCACATGCTACAGCCATGTAAATATGTTTGGCTAAATGAATATTTGGTAGACCAAAGTCAAGATGAAGTCAATAAGCTGTTCAAAATTCTTGAACATTCTTCTTATGACTATCCATGTGGTATTAGGGGAACAAATAAACAAAATCAAGCTTTAAGCACTCATTCACATGCACATGCCATTAACGAAGGGAATATTGGTAATAATGATTAGATAAAAAAATCTAGATATTTTCTCCTAACTGATTTTCTTTCTAACTAAATTTCTTTCCATCTTAACTAAATCAATTAGTATAAATAGATTACAACATCACAAAATTCTGCACGTAAAACTTAAATCTCTACGCTCACTTTCACGTTCATTTGCCTTCCATTTCACATCTTGCTTTCATAATCATAACCACTCTTAAAATATTCTACATACCCATTGTCTCATTTTTCTTCTATCCAAATCATCCTAAGACTTTCTTCAAGATCTCAAAGGAGGACATCTACCTATTCAGTCAACTACAAACTCAACTCACTTGAGGTAGGTTAGGTTTCAATCTTTAGTTAAGAATTTATTTGGACTAATTTACATGCTTAAATGTGCATATTTATGACTATTATTTATGATGAAATTTCATGTTATTTGAAGGTTATTTTATGATGTGGAAATGTTAATTAATATCATAGGATAGGTGATGATTTATAGGCTAAAATATTAGTGATGTTTGGAATGATATTTGATGATCTTTGGAAGTGATTTTGATTATCTTTGGGCTGTTTGTTCATATTTTTATTATGAGACTGTTTTGTATTAATTTTTAGAAATAAAGGTTGAATGCTATGAAATTAAATGGTTTATATGTTTGAGTAATTAATTTGAGAATAAAGTAGTAAGATGGTAGGTGAAAGGAGATTATGATGCGTGCTAGGATATAATCTTTTATGTGAAAGTTTAAAGGTATTAGAAATTATTTGGAAGATATGAAGATATATTATGGTCATTAGTTAGTTTACTAACATGATTTTCATGTAGTCTAAAGATATTATCATGCCTAAGTTGGTAATGATATTAATTAACATCATTGATAGATTATCCTCTTGATGGTCGGGTTGCCGGGTTGACATCCTTGATAGATTATCCTCTTGATGGTCGGGGTGTCGGGTTGACATCCTGATAGATTATTCTCTTGATGGCTGGGGTGCTGGGTTGACATCCCTGATATAAATTACCTTTTTGATGGTCGGGGTGCCGGGTTGACATCCCTTATATAGATTATCTTCTTGATGGCTGGGGTGTTGGGTTGACATTCCGGATATCCTATAGATTTTATTATGAATGAATTTTTTTTATGCGATGATATGTTGATTCATGTTTTCGAGTCCAGTACGAGATTTGCGAAATAGGATCTGAGACGACATTCAGTACAAGATGTAGAGACCCAGGTGCAAATACATGAAAAGACATGCATGACTAGCTTAAGACGGCCTCATCATTTCTACATCCAGTAAGAGATGTAGCTACATACAGTATGATATGTAGAGGCATGTGCACCTTGGGAAAATCATTTCATGCATTCATATAGTTTGTGTAATTATTTTATGGATTTATTTGAATATATTGATTGTTTACTAATATACTAACGTGTTTGGTGGTTTAGTTTAGCTTACTGATAAATTTTATTTCTCACTAAATTTCTTTCATGTTTTTAGATGGTCTCAATCATAATATTCCTTGATGTGCTAAATTTGGAGTGGGAGAGAAATGAAGAAAGGAACTGTTATGTCCTCACCATACACCCTGTTATACGTGCATATATTTATTTTGGCATTCATTTTCCAGCATCTGCACTTAATGGACTGTTTAATCCTAATGACTTATTCCTACATTTCGCTCATGCCTATCCACAATCACCTATGTAACCAACTAAATTGGCTAGGGAAGAGAAAAACTTCGGAGAGAACTTCTAAAGTGAAGATATGAGTAGTAGGTTTTGTATATAAATAATAATCCTATCTAGTGTGGGAGAGAAGTTTTCCAGTAGTTTAGTTCTATGATATTTTAGACATGAGTTACCCCAAACGAAAGGAACTATGTAACAATGAACAATGACTACTTAATATAATATATATATATATATATATATATATATATATATATATATAAAAGCTTAACAACTTATTTAACTTTTAAAATTTAAATGTTTTAAAATTTACGCTAGGATCCGTTCAATAAAAATAAAATAGTAATTATTTACCGTATTCTTAAAAATTTAACCCAAATAAAAATATAATACTTACATTAATTCTATATCGTTACAAATAAAAACTCATAACAGGCCACTTTTTGGTGCTTTTAATATAATTTTTTTTGTGTAGATTATTAAAAAAATTATTTTAATTGATAAATAGTTATAAAAGTATTGTATTTTAATTTGATATATAAAATAAGCCTTCATGCTTAGGCTTGGAGTCTTCGATGAGTACACAAGTATAGTATTTTTTATAAAAAAAAAAAGAGTAATATATATGTACTAACTTTTACACTATTACTTAATTCTAATTAATTATACAAATAAATTTATTAATTTTTATAATAATTAATCTCTTCAAATACAGACTAGTTACTCCTTAAACAGAACGCAGACTATTATACTTTTTATAGTAGAAGAAGAATCTCATCAAAAGTTACAGTCATAGCTGGTTAAGATAAGGCTTGTAGAAATGGTGGTTGTGGGACGGTGAACATTTTCATTATGTTACCCTGAGTTTCAAGACACAAGGTTGAGGACAAGTGGAGAAAGAGGTGTTTTGAAATTGAAATTCAGAAAGGCTATGAGGAGGAAAGGGGGACCAGGTTGGGAAGTAATGCGACAAGAAAGTGAATCAAATCTCAAGTTGGTGTACATGCACCATGGAGCAGGAGCAGACAACCCAAAGTGAGGCCCGTAGGCCCATAGGACCTGTTTGTTTCTTCCAAATTAAAATTAGGCCCATCACACACATGCCACACCCTCCATGGAGTAACAATTTTAAAAGTGTCATGATATTCATCTGACAAAAAGTGATCATAATTTTAGTGTAGACGTCACGCGCGAAGTATCTAGAAGCATGCACACGTGTGGGGATTGGGGACAGCCAAGCTAGCTGTATCCAGACTTTCAAACAGCGGTAGTCAGCACCTCGTCAGCTTATCGGGACTTGGACCTTTACAGCCCTCACTCGCGAAATATTAACATGACAATAGCTACTGCTAGGAATGGAAGAAATAAAAGAAGATACTCATTTTTTGGTTTCTTATATGTCTTCTAGGGGATTTGAACTTTGATTTTTTTTAAAATTATGTGGGACTTTTGAAAAAATAGTTTGCGTTGGATTAAAAAAAAGGGGGGGAAATTTCAATTATGCATGTATACATACAGTATGTTCAAATGATTATTGATAAAATTAATTTTTAATAGAATTGATTGTGTAAAACTAATTTTAATTAAAATTGATTTTAAAGTGATATATGTTTGTATGTCTTTATAATGAAATTAAGTTAAAAATAAAATTTACTATACAAATTATTTAAAATTATTTTAGTTCATGACCAATTTTAAATTCTATAATCAATTATGAATTATCTTTTAACATAAAATTAAATATATAAAAATATATTCGAAATCAAAATGTATATGTAAACATGCGCTACATGCATCTAAATATAATCCACTGTATGGAGTATGTGTTAGACAAAAGAATTCAGATTTTATATGTTAAAAATTTAATAAAATGAGACTTTTTTAATAATTTAATATTTTTTCTTTCATATCAAACAATTTCATAATGGTTTTTTATTTCTTTTATATTTCTCTTAAATTAAACACTCCCTTTCTCCGTCTCTATTTATATTAGTGAACAACATCCCATGATATATATTTATACTCACGTAAAGTACATGTATAGCCCGAACCAATGAATGGCTCGTTCTTTTCGATAACCATTGGTTTTTTTACGTGCACGTGATCGAAATATTGTTGGATATTTATTAGAGTATTTTTAGTGTTAGATCTTGAACAAAGATTATGAGTTTAAGATTTGATTTTCACTCAATCTCATAATAAAAGAGGTGAAGAAATTTTCAATATAAAAAATAAGTTCTTGTAAAAGAACTTTTAAGATCTACATATTATTCAAAAACAATAAGATTTATTCTTCTTTCTCTTCCTAAAATCTCAAGATGAAATCTATTATTAAAGAAAAAAATGAGAGAAATCTTGAGAAATCTTCAATCCTAAATGACATTATGAAATCTATCAAAAAATAATTTAAAATCTCAATTTAAAATCTACCACTTAAATAGTTACACTTACTTAATTAGAAGACGAGGATGCCTGAAGTTCAGATCAGAGAATGCTCCAAAAAACAGTGGCATGTGGGTGTGGAAACTGGAAAGTGTCCTCCTCATCACTTCAGAAAAAGTTCATTCATTGTGATGTATATATGTTTCTCTGGCCAAAGAAGTCCCCATTGATGGATCATTAATACTTTGGCCAATGGAGTACGCTTCATCCAATTATGAATCATCTCTCTCTGAATTTCCCTGCTCATTCTTTGTCTACTTTTTTTTACCGTAATTAAATTCTAATTTTTAACTACTACAAATCCAGGTCTTTAATTATAATGTAATGTATGTTATTAACACCACCAAATCCAATATTTTACATATGGGACATCGTAGTATTCCATACACTATTTATATTAAATGGATAAAAATTACATTTAAACTTGAAGAATCCGTGATTGATGACATGGATGAATAAGAATCTTTCATATTGTCCTGTCCAAACTCAAAAACAGCAATGGTCCCAACTTCTACAAAGACATGGCCAAAACTGAAATAAAAGATATTAACCAAGCAGTTCGAAATCGAATCCCACTTCCATAAAGAACGTTGGATTATCTACATGGCTGGTTTGTCACAGCTGAATTTTGGACAGATTCCTTCATCCCATGACATCACTGTTCATCATCAACTCCAACACAACTTGAACTTACCATTAAAAAAAAAAAGTAAAGTACTACATCAATTCAAGCCCTAAAAAAATATATTATCTTCAATCATTTACGTTTACTTACAATTTTTACAATACAATTCAGACTTTTTTTTTTATTAAAAAAAAATAGTGTACAGCTTTCCTTCCTATTAGTAGACACATAAGCGCATGGCCCGAAAGCCCGCCTTATTTCAATTTACAGAAAGACCCGACCCGTGACAGAAAGCACGGGAGGGAATCTAGTATGTGCAGTGCACGATACCGTACGCTAGTTTTTTCCGCGATTGAGTCTGTCCCAAAGCGACGCGCACTGCCTCCTAGCGAACCCCACGCGCTTCTCTTCCAGGTCATACTCAACCTCAAATCCTTGCTGTTGGTAATTCCCGAGTGTGGCCCCGGGCCCACCACTCAAATCCGCTCCATCTCCACCGTTCATCAACATCAAACACCCCACCTTCCTCTTCCCCTTCCCTCCATCACTACCGTCCAAAAACTCGTAGAAATAGTTCTTCCTAGGAAGCACCACACTCGAATTCTTCCCCCCAGCAAAATGCAGCGTCAGAGCTGGTACTTCCGCCACGGAGTTCAAATAATAGCACGGCGCGAGTCCCGTTTTCTCTTCAATCTTACGCGCACGCTCGTTGACTCGCCCGACTCGGCGGTCAAACTCGTCCACCACCGAGTTATAAAACCCCGCCGGCAACATCGTGAACGTCGTGCCGGAATCCAGAACCACGCCGCCGTCACCTCGATTGTTCACCCGCCGCAGCATCTCCGGCGCCGGAACATTCCTTTTCCCGACGGAGATTCCGATTAAGCCAACGGTATAAAAATAAGGATGCTTAGGGTTTTCAAGCATAGACGTGTAAACAAACTCCGCCACTCCACCCCCGCCACCACCAATCTTCTCCTTCTCCTCCTCGTAGCGTCCAAGAATTAGTGGACTCGGTTTTCTAACTCGCTCCGAATCGAACGAGTGAGAAACCAAACAATACGAAAACCGGTTTCCGAGTTGAGGAGATAGCGTGGCCAGCTGCGCCGGGAGAGAGAGCAAACCGCGACCGAATCCGGCGACTCCAGTAGGTTCAGCGAGGGTAGTGTGAGCGCAACCGAACGTGAAATTTCTAAGAAACAAAGAAGAGAGAGAAAGCGTGTCACGATAGAGACGCGCGATTAAGCTTCCATCACCGTAAGCATAATAAAACGGTGGACACTTGAAATTTGCGCAATCGGAGGTTTCGATTGATTCGAGAGGACAACGAGCGGCGGCGCAGAGATCGGAGGGAGAGGCTAAGTTGTGCGCTGCGGAGCACGCGGGGAACTTGCACGAAACGGCGACGCTTTGAGTGATATTGGTTGGGGGAGAGGCGTTGGGCTCGTTGGGCTTTCCCTCGCAGAGTATGCATTTAAAAGGGGCGCAGGGAAACCAGACTAAGTCGCTGCCGGTGTCCATGTAGAGTGTAATGGGCTGGGGCTGGGCCTGCGGGCCCAGGTTGAAGGAGAGAGTGTAGTCGCTGCCCGGGGAGAGCGGGAGGGAGAGTTGGCGGCGGAACCGTTTTGCGGAACGGGTGGAAGTGGATTTGAGAAGGTGGTGGGTGCTGTTGAATTCGGCTTTGGAAAGTGTGTGTGTTAGAGGCACAAGTAACATTTGAAATGAGGGGTGTGAAATACGTAGAATCATGAACACGACCAGCAACAACATAGTTGTGGAAGTCATTTGTTATTGTTAATGTGCATGCAGTTTTTTTTCTTCAACTTAGAGGCAGAGTGTGGAGAGAGAAAACAGAGGTTTTGAATTTGTTGAGAGTACGAAAGAGTGGTCAATTAATGGGGTTTTATAAAGGGGAAGGGGAGTGACAGCTGGGCAAAGAGTACGAAGTTTCCACTTTGTGTGATTTGGTAGCCATGGCCAGGATTATCTTCTTTAGCAAGAGTAGTAACTTTTTTGAAAAATATTTCATTAACATCTAAAAAGAGAAAATAAAATTTATGAATACGGAGATAGATAATAAAAAAATATATTAGTGGAATATTTTAAAATAAATGGATGCTTTGTGTATTATTATTTAACTTTTTATTAGATTTTGAAAATTTAAGTCAAAGTATACTACTCAAATCTTTCTTTTCTTTATTTTGTCCCACCAATCCTTATTGTTTTTCTAGGTGTAGTCTTAAAAATTTTAAGAACTGTTTTATATTTTTAAGATTATTAGTTTAATAATATAAAGATTTACTCTAATCTAATAATGATTTGTAGTGTGCTAAAGCAGCAAAGCTTGGTTAAAATCATAGTCGTTTTGAGTAAACCCTCATTGGGGATTGTTAAACGGGATTTCATTTCATTTTGTAATGTTGGTAGATATACATAACTTTAACTTGGATGGCTCTTTCACAGAGTTCGCCTTCAAAGCAGGATTAAAAATATCCGAGTGCTTGTGTTTATGTTGATTTTTTAATAGCAAAAGTTTACTTTTTCTTTGATTTTGCTCTTCTAAATCCAGTATCTAGTCTATCTTTATTTTTCCATCAGCAATTGTGCATTTTATTTTTGTACAATGAATCATGTGCCACATTGTAATATGCTTAGTAAAAAGAATGCAGTAGTGAAAATTAGGAGTGGTATGTGAGTGATTCCCAACAAATAAACTATGCAGCTAAAAAAGTTCAAATAAACACTGAATCTTTCTTTGAAAAAAAAACTGAATCTAATAATATTCCAAAACAGAACTGAATATAATATATATAATAGATATTGTCGTGTCAAAAAAATATAATAGAAGCTCCTTGAGGCACATGAAAATTGCTCCTTTAGGTTACAGGGAAAGGAGTCATCTCAGCTGAATTCGCAGGCCGAATAATGGCTACTAAATTTGCTGGTTGTGGCCCTGGCCACTTTCGGGCAGTAGGTAATTGGGTCTTGCAAGTAACAACTTAAGTCCAACGAATTTGTCTCTAAACATTTGGAAGAAGAAGAAAATGAGTTTGGGGTTTTCCTTGCCAACATTGCTTATGACTTGTTTCACTAAATTTCAAGTGAACACAATTTGGATAATCTGTTTTCTTTATAATTTAAAACACACTTATTGTCATTGTTATTATTAATATGGTCAGCAATGTGACAAAAGTATGAGCTTTGGAAAAACCAAGTGAAAGTCATATATTGTCTGTTGACTCTCTACCTAATGGCTGGATCATGGAAAACCAATCCTATAAAGTAGTATGTACTATCTGGTTCTGTATAAAGCTATTATTATATAATATAAATTATAATGCTTCCATGAGTTGTAGGCGGTGGCCACAAAGAAGATAAAAACAAGATTGGCCATGTACCTAATATTTGACAATTCAGAGGCTACTATCAGTCTTATGAACCAATTCTCATGTAGGCCAACCCGGAAAATCCAATTCATCCACTCATTTGTATGTTACTAATTCATGCATACTTTAAATTGTGTGGACCGAATCATTTTTGTGTTTCCGGTTTCATTCATGTGTTTACATATAAAGTAAGAGAAATTGTATTTGTATAACATTTTTATTTTCTACAAATTTAGTACAACAACAAAAGAGAAAAGAATAAGAAAAGATTTGACAAGAGAACAATAGAAAGAAAATGATTCACGAATAATACAACGTTATTAGGTTAAATAAAAGATGTTTTAACTACTTAACTTCAGTATGAATATCATCTATGTCCATGATTTTTATGTTAGACCAACCCCGAAAATCCAATTCATTAAATCATTTCCATGTTCTTTAAGTCAAACATTAAATTGTGTGGACCAAATCCTTTTTTTTTGCCAATTTCATCTTTTGTTTGCATATAAAATTATTAGGCCAGATATAAGATGTCTTAACTACTAATTTAATTTTCAGATTGGATAATCTATTATCCATAATTCCACTTCTCAATAAGAGTGGAATTTGACAACTGTAGTCCTTCTATTTTACACCTAGATACCTACATTTGTTCAGTTGGAATCCATGAACATAAAATGTTTATTAGTTCCCTCTTTCTTGTGAATCAAAAACTGGCATAGGCATCCTACTTACAATCTTTTTTGTGGGGATGCTCATGAGATTTTGGTGCTAAAGGTTTGTCTGATTGCCACTGCAAATATCTTCGTACACGCTCTCCCAAAAACACAAGCATTCAATAGGGGACCAAATTAGTTCAAGCCCACCAATACCATCTATGGAGCCTTTGCTCCCAATAATCAAATTCATTCATTGTCCTAAAAATGAACTCTCATATTTCTGACCTTGTGGTTTACTTTTACAAAATCTCAATTGGCCAATGATGAAAAGAGAAATTTCTGAGTCAGATTTATTGTGATATAAAGAGTCTTTACACCCCACCCTCCTATTTATGAGCAAGTCATATCAGCAACTTTTTTTATATAAAAAAAGTTCACACGTACTTGCAAATTCAATAGCCTTGTACATTACAAACTTGTAATTTTACGTACATTGTATGTAGTTGCTTAAAATCTTTATAAATACATTTACTTTGGAATCTAGACACAACACACAACTCTAAGAATAAACAACAATTTCTCTTCTAATATTGGTTAAAGAGGTGAAAGTAATTCAGGATCTGTGTGCTTTGCTGTCACAGCCATATAAATTCCATTGATTGCCTCCGCAGTCCCAAACATCAACGTCCATTGCAAGATATTAGAAATCATATTCAATACTTTTTCTTTTCTTCTTTGTCTTTTTCCCAAGTGCCAAAGATTTCATTCACTGTACTGTCTCTCGTAATGTCTATGTAGTTTTCTTACCAGCTAGCTAGAATCATATATCCCACGTAAAATAGTTTTGAGCTCAATTATATTATTCTTTACAAGTTGTTGGTCCAGTTTTTAAACATTAACTAAACTCATATTTTATAATAATATAAATCTGAATCCCATTAATTGATATAAGAATCTTATTTGAAGTAAATACTTCAGTGTGAGAACTCTTTTAATCTTGAGATATGTTTTGAATATAGTAAAATTTTGAAATCCAATTCACTGATTAAACTTTAATATATATAAAAAATATTATATTTTTTATTTCCCCATAAAGGGAACTCATATAATGGAGGTGAAAATGTAAGTTAGCGTCATAGTGACGAATGCAATGTCGCTAACTGTACTGGACATCCCATTATCCCATGCTTTTGATTTGCATCCAATAATCTGAAGTTCACGAACTACAAGTTCCCGACATAACTCACAGCTTGTAGTTGTAAACCTAGGCATGCCAGTAGTCACAAGGATAAAGAGGTTACGTGGGTGCATAACAATGGAGATGTAGTAAGTGGTTAATTGTTCTCACTCAGTCAACGGTGATAAAATAAATTCAAAGCCAAATATGTTAGAAATAAGTAACTAAAAGAATCAGATGGTCATGCTTAAGTGTGCAATTGACTTGAAGACTTGAAGTTGAGTCAACCTATTTATTTATGCTCTGTACTGTACACATTCTTGTCCGCGATTTGCCTATGGGCCAAGAGCTTGGTGAACTTTGGGCCAAGGCTGAATAGCTGAAGTAGTCTTGTACCTGAACAAAACATGAACTGATAAATAACAAATTCCAGTAAAACACATAACATTCGAGAAGTCCAATAATGTACTGTACACATTTGAAAAGAGTACTCCGAATTCGTTCATCAAAGACATGAGATGCGGATAAATTGATTCTCAGTGATGAAAAATTTAAATTAATCCATGCATAAAAATGTAATAAATTAATTTGTAGATAAATTGTTAGATAAATAATCATTTTTGTTCGTAAATTTGTATAATGCTGATAAATTCATTCCTAAAAGATGAAATTTCAAATTTTAGTCCTCAAAAGTGAAAAAAGTATGACAAATTTATTCATATGTTAACTTCCGTCTATTATCATTAATGAGATAGTCTACGTGGTACAAAATGACAAAAATGTGTACATTTTCATTGGACTAATTTGTCATACCCTAAATTTTGTTTCATTTAAAGATAAAATATAATTTAATCTTCATCTTTTTCCATTATTTTTATCATTGCAATAACATTACAATAAACACTTTAAAAAATAGAATAACAAACATAAGTTAGAATGAACATAATAATAAACATAATTTGTCTGTTGCTATGAAATTTTTAATGTGATAATATTTTATCCAAAATGAGACTCAAACAAAAATGCACAACCACTAAACTAATCCTTACAAAAAATGAGACTCGACTTGATTTTGTCACTACTTAATATTGTCACAATAAAAAGTTTCAAAAGTAAACAGTCTACAAATGTACAAAAATAAACATTGTAATAATATACCAATCATTACAAATTTTAATAATTAGTCATAATCTACTATAAATAAAAGACAAACATATTTCATATTTCATTTCTTCGAATCTTGGTGACAGAAGAGCCCTGATTCAGATATGAAACTCATGTAATTCAGTTATTTCATCCTATGAGATGATACATATGAGAATATAATTCGATTTGGTGTTGAAAGTCTATTTGTAAGTGGTCTAAACACAATTGACAGTGGTGGAAGTATGAAGCTTGTTATATGTAAAAGTCACTCAGAGCACTAGGAGTTAGAGCACTTTAAGTGGTAGTTGGAGTTGGTGTAGAAACACTTTCAACATTAGGAATTGAAGTACTTTCAACATTAGTTGTAGGTTGTTCAACTTGTGGAGTAAATTGAGAGAAGTTGATTTCATCATACAAATTTGTAACATCTAACATAAATAACTTGTAAACAATAATAAAAATAATTAATAAAGTTTTAAAAAATATTATGCTTATTAATTAATATTATGTTTATTCTAACTTGTGTTTGATTTCGTATTTTTTAAAGTGTTTATAGTAATGTTATGCTTGTAACGATAAAAAATGAGGAAAAGATGAAGATTAAACTATATTTGTCTTTAAATGAAACAAAATTTAGGATATGACAAATTAATCCAATGAAAACGTATTGATATATTAGTCCAAAAAAATAGTAACATTTTGGGTCTAATGATAATTTACTAACATTTTGGTCCAATGAAAACATATTGACATTATTGACATTTTGGTTTAATAAAAAATACTAACATTTTAGTCCAATGATAATTTACTGACATTTTGGTTTAATTTATTTCGTAGACATGTTGACAATCATCTTTGTGACATTTTCGTCTCTTTTTTTATTATTGATAATGGACAAAAGTTAAAAATGAATAGATTTATCACACTTTTTCACTTTAGATGACTAAAATTTGAATTTTTTATCTTTTAGAAAATAAATTTATAAGCACTTTGTATGTTCAATAATTAAAAATGAGTATTTACTCAAATTGTTTAATGACAATATCATTCCATGTTCGAATGAGTAAGACATTCAACTATTCAAGTGACCATTTTATCTTGTTTATGATACATTTTCAAAAATTATCATTTAACAAAGAGTGCGATTAAACTTTCAAATGCTTAATATTGTTTATCATACATTTTTTTCTACTTCATCCAGCATGTCATTGAAACACTTCTTGGTCTCCCATGATTTCTGTGTTCCCCAAAACCCTAATTGCCACTCGTTTCCTTTCCCGAACCCGACCTAGAATATACACTCCCAAACTAACCGCCATTAGAACCATGAGCTCCCAGCGCATGTTCCAGCTCAAGCTTGACCCAATAACCGGTACCTCGGAATGGGTCGTTATCGAAGACAACGACAACGACGAAAGCTTCGCCCATAATTTCCACCAACCCCTCCTAGCCACGACGTCGTATCTCGACATGCTCAACGACTCCGCCAGAAACGCTGCGTTTCGCCAAGCCATTCAAAAAACCATCACCAAACCTTGCCACGTCCTCGATATCGGGTACTCCAAATTCTTTTTCTTCTTCTTCTTCTTTTTTTTTTTTTTTTTTTTTTTTTTTTTTTTTTTAAAAGACACATAGCTTAATTGTGCATTTTTTGTTTAATGCGATGCTACTTCTTCAATTGTGCAGTGCTGGAACTGGGTTGCTTTCGATGATGGCTGCACGTGCCTTGGGCGACGAAGGGAGGGTCACGGTGTGTGAGTCTTACCTTCCAATGGTGAAGCTGATGAAGAAGGTTCTGCGAATTAATGGCATGGAGGGAAGAATCAAGGTCATCAACAAGCGCTCCGATGAACTCGAAGTTGGTATCGATATCTCTTCACGCGCAGATGCTCTTGTAAGTGGCATTCCTAAATTTATCATGCTGGTGAACTTGTGCGAGTGTCCTTGCTGATAGTTCCTCAATCTTCACGTTTTAATTGTTAAATAGACAAATAGTTGGAGAGAGAGCTTAGGATTGCTTCCAGTGGAAGATACCTGTGGTCTAGACCAGAAAAAATAATTGTTAAATAGACAAATGAATGATTAGTCAATCCTAGAGAATGAAAGGCAAAGTTAAAGCTAATTGCTGGAGTTTCAAAACATTTTGTGGATTTGACTCTTCTAGAGTGAGTAAGGATAAAGTATGTAATCTAAGTCGTTAATGAGAAAATCAATGGTTGATATTTATAAATTGTGATGCATGTCTACATAATAATATCAACCTTTGATTTTCTCACTGGTATTGTTCTTACTTTAGAGGTGTAAGATCCTTTGAGCACAAGCTAGTTCCTTAATATCATTCCTCCTTCAAGCAAAGGTAAATTGAGATGATCGTTATAGGTGAGCGAGATACTTGATTCAGAGCTGCTGGGTGAGGGGCTTATACCGACCCTACAACATGCGCATGACAATTTGTTGGTAGAAAATGCTCTGACTGTGCCATATCGAGCAACTACATACGGACAGGTATTCAGAGTACATGCTGCATTCTTATTTGTCATCATTCAGTTTTTAGTTTTATTGAATTGTAGGTTAAAGATGATATTTTATATGCTTTTATCATTAGAGAAATGCTAGTAACACACTCTTTAACGTACTTGTTTGAACACATTTTCTACTTTCACAAAATTTTATGGATCTCACTTCTTATTTAACGAGTCCCACTCATGATTTTGAATTTTCTATAAATTTTAACCAATGGTAGATAGTGTGCAAGGAGTGCATTGCTAATACTCTTCTTTTTCATTAACATGAAGATCTTTTTCATTGTATTCTTTCCCTTTCTTTTAAGTTTTGACTTTTGAGTCTAACACAAATTTGTGCTTCTTCATTCTTATTCCTTCTTCAGCTGGTTGAAAGCACATTCTTATGGAAGTTGCATGATTTGCATAACAATGAGGCTACTGTATCGGATGGCATTCGACTTACTCCTCAAGGACTTGATAACGTGTTAAGTGTCAAACGTCAGCAATATGCCATGCATTGCGATCCTATACAAGAAGAAATAAAACTGGTGTGTTTAATAAGAATTCTGTAACTCCATAAACATTATTAGTAGTATCTTTCCTACTCAAATTAAGGTCCTCCAGCTTTCAGAACCCTTCAAAATTTTTGAATTTGATTTTTGGAAACGGCCAGAGAGTTATGGAGAAACTGAGCTGTGTGTAAAGGCAACTAATGATGGGAGAGTTCATGCTGTGGTCTCTTGGTAATCATATGTGTGTTTTATACTATTATATAATTGTATTATCAGAGTATTTTATTTCCTTTCAGTTTATCATAGTCTTGTGTGTGTGCTTCAGGTGGGTACTTCAACTTGATCGTGAAGGCACCATCTATTATTCCACTGCTCCTAGGTGGATAAGCTCACCAACAATTACAGGTGAGAGTTTGTTATGATTTAATTTCTTTGTTAGGGTGTATTGACTTCAGTATAATACATTCCATTATTATGATAGATTGCTTTGATATTGTTTGAAAGTTACATGAAATATGAATTATATTAAAATAAATATCGCATGTTTTATGAATATTTATAACTGTTAATTGTTAATATTTTAAGCGTCTTCATTGATGATGCTGCATTGGTTCTACCCTAGGTCCTGTTGGTTGGTGTGACCACTGGAAACAGTGTGTTTGGTTTGTTCCAGGCAGTGGCATTTCCATATTCAAAGGGGAAGAAATTCATTTACATGCTACTCATACTGAAACAAGTATCTCATATAATTTAGATATCCAAGTACCTACATCTGAGATTTTGAACCATAGGTGTACGACTGGAGATTTGCAGCTTGTACTGCCACCAGAAAGGGTTGCAATCTATGGAGACAAAGGATGGAGGCTTTCAATGTTGAAAGCAGTAAAAAGCATTGTAAGTTATTCACCCTCCTTCTCATGACATATGATGTGACCTTT
Source organism: Glycine tomentella (assembly GCA_007407185.1). NCBI lineage: Eukaryota > Viridiplantae > Streptophyta > Magnoliopsida > Fabales > Fabaceae > Glycine > Glycine tomentella. The sequence goes on from PYAF01003957.1 coordinate 145,280, forward strand.
CACTTCCACAAGGAACAAATTGTAAACAGATATCTTTTTGCTCTTACTTCATAATTCAAGTTAACCTATCCTATTTGTTTATGAGAACCGATAATTCTCACAGTTGCAGGGAAGAGATCGCCCGTTATGCTTGGTTGTAGATGATAGTGTGTTTGTACCTCTTCTTGTGGCACAGCTTTCAGAAGCATCACATGTAATATCATTACTTCCGGGGCTGAAGAAAAGAGGCCTACAATATTTGCAAGCTGCTGCCCATGCAAATGGTTTGTCACGTAATTGCATAGAAGTTCTTGAAAAAAGGGTGAAACAGTTAACCATGCATGATATACACCAGAAAAAGGTTGAATTTTCCTGATTCCAATTGCTTGGTGGATTTACTTTGTATTCAGTTAGAAACCTATAGCATAGATCACTGCACTTATGTCTACGAAGCATTAATCCAAAATTTAAATGACTTTGCACATGAATGGTGAGGCTTGGAAGCTGTGAAATTGAGCAGATTAATTAAGCAAATATTTTTTTACTTTGTTTCCTATATTTTTCTATGGAACTTTATTACTTATATTGAACTCGTGAAGAATTATTCACCTTTGTAAAATAATAGTAAATGCATAAATTTATTTACAAATGCTTTTTTCTGATTATTGCATATATATTTGATTGTGTTTCTTCCTAGTAATAAAACTGATGTAAATTGGGCTACTACTTTCTTTATTATTTAGGGTTTTTATTTGGGATTATTTATTGTTATTTGTTATCTAGGGATTTTATTCCATTTCACATTATCCTATTCCAGCTTAGAGCATGAATAACTTATTTGGGTGTTTGGCTATGCTGGGTCTATAACTAGATCTTTAGTGTAAGCATAAGACTCTCTTGATTTAGTTGAATAATATATGATATTGAATATCTTTCATTTAAAGAGCATTTGATATTTGTGTTGGAGGACGTTGGAGGAAGTTGTTAAAAGGGATCTCATGGTAAATAATATCTTTGGGAATTCGGTCTTTAACCGAGTCTAAAAGTGTCGTTTGATTCATGCAGTCAATCTCATTTAGCGAGATAAGACTTTTGTTGTTGTAGAGTGTATTTGATACTTGAGTCGGAGGAACACTCCGTCCAAGAGGATTACTCTAGGTTTTTCATGGAAACACCTTGTCAAGGATACACTTGGGTTATCCTACTCAAAACTTTTCCGATTCTTTTAATATTATTTATAATTGGAATATATTCACTACTTTTTAAGAAGGTATTGTGTTTAACCGTATGTTGTGTTCAGTAGAAAATAATATCTATGTTGTACATGTGACATTAATTCCTTTTCCTTGAATGTTTAAGCCATTTATCCTTTTTTGACTTGTGTTAAATATCTATGCATATGTTTTTTTATCTGCAGGTTGATCTGTTGTTAGCAGAACCTTTCTATGTGGGGCATGATGGTATGCTTCCATGGCAGAACCTGCGGTTTTGGTATATTTCTCACTAACTACTCTTGCAATGATCAATTTGATTTTCTATGTCATATCAGTTGTGCTTTAATGGTTATAAAGTATCAATGATATATGTTTTTAATTTGGCACCTAACATTCTCAAGTTACTTTTATTCATTTTAGGAAGGATCGTACAACACTTAGTGATATCCTCTCTGAAGATGCTCTGATAATTCCTTGTAAAGGAATATTGAGAGCATGTGCCGTCTCTCTTCCAGTAAGTTACTGTGGATTAAGAAAAGGTCACATATTTTGTAGCTTGGGAATTTTTCTTTTATTTATGCAATGGACTAAGAGAGCATAACTACTGTTTTATGGTTGGTAGTTGGGCTGTATACATGGATTAATGGGACATACAATTTGCAGGATCTTTGGAAAAGTCGCTGTTGCTTGAGTAATGTTGAAGGTTTTGACCATTCAGTGGTAAATGCTACATTGGGAGCCTGTGGTCATCTACCTGATTTAGAAGAGGGTCCTTGTCTGCCTTTTTTTGTCTGGCAATGTGGAGAATTTGATGTAATTAATCTACTTACAATTCACATTTTGCAATAAACTGGTTTCCTCAATGAAGAAGAAATAAAATTCCCACTTATCCAATGACAATATTGCCCTAGTATCTATTTGGCCTTATTATGTACAATGTTTCAGGTGCTTAGTGAGACAATTGATGTGATGGAGTTTGATTTTTCAAAAGAAATATGCCAATGTCAAGGAAAATCCCAGGTATTATGATACATCATGTATGTTTTGGATGCATTTGCATGTTTTGGATGCATTTGCATGATCAGCAGGCTTGGTACTTAGTGTTGTCAGGGACTATGATGTCTAAGTGATTATACTGCACAACAGTTTGTCTCTGGTGTAGCTTACTAACTGAATTGATTTATTATTAGCTTCAACATCACATGGAAAAAACTTGACCTAACTATTAACCAGTTGTTAACAGAAGATTGCATAGGCAATTCTTTCATCATATCTGCCTTCATATCTTACAGATAGTAATTTGCAAATGCAATTCTTCATACATAATGAATATTGAAAATTGACTGTTGCAGGTTAAGTTCACCAAGACCGGGGTATGTCATGGATTTGTGCTGTGGATTGACTGGGTGATGGATTTGCAAAATTCTGTTGTGATATCAACTGGTCCAGGTCACTCTCATTTCCCTTTCCAACATAAACTAAACCTCTGAAGCCCCACTCTTCCATCCAACACCTGTGGCAAAAATTATAGATGAAAGACTAAATCAAAACCTAAGACAAAACTCATATCTTATAAAGGATCTAGAACAATACTATGAGCTATTGCTTATTCTTTCCATTTTAAGATTGCAGATAGGAGATATTGGAAGCAGGGAGTAAAGCTTCTTGGAATACCTAGAACAGTAGGACCTCAAAGATCAAGAAATGTCCAAGCATGTTCTGCAGTTCTCGAAGCTTGTTTCAATCCATCACATGGGGAACTCAAAATTATACTTGATTTCTTATGAAACTTTTCACTCTAGCTATTATGTTATACCTTGGCTTGATAGAGTTTTTCACAATCAGTGGCAGACAAAATCGGCTGTCAGCCAATGTTAGTTGAGATTTTTTTTGTTTAGTTTATGATTTGCATGCATGGTGAACTCTGTTCTTTGTTCTTTTCAGTGGAACTAATTTCACTGACTTTTATATCATTGGATTGATGCTGATAGGATACTATACGCGGTTGATGCTATACTAAGATCTGGTGGGATTTTATGAAATTCTCATAGGACAGGCTGGTAATCTTACTGAACACCTTTGTGGCGAAGAATGCTGAAAATGACTTATAGCACAATTTTACTTACAGAGTAATGATACGATCATTGTTTACTGATATTTTGAATGAAATTTGGCAGCTCAGTAGAAACGCAAACAGGCATTATTTTCATTAAAAAATATCTACTAAATCCCAAAATATAGTTACTTGTAAAAAGAATATAAAAACAAGAAAATAAAAATTGTCTTTAGGTTTTGATAGGAGACCATGCAGCTAATTTATAGTGGAAAAATAATTGATTTTCAAAGAAAAAATTTCTAGAATTTAATTATACTGATAATGTAAAAGATCATTTAATGGATTGACATAGTTGAGAATTATTGTCTTTTAAAATGATTATTTTAACAATTATATTTAGTGTAATTTTTAGTTAGTTGTAGTGTACAAATTTATATATAGCATATCAAAATTATATGCTCAAACTATTATATATTTGATGAGGACATTCTTTTCTAACGAAAAAGGTAATCATCGTGTGTTGTAATGGAGTGGAAAAATGTAAGATCAAAATTAAAGTTTGTTACTATAACTATCAGACATGTTAATCAATTGGTACAAAATTGTTCAGTTTAATCAGAAGTTTTAAGTCTGGAAGAAAAAAACACTCTGTTATATATCATTGACTAATGAAGTAGCCACGTTTTGCTTTATTTTTTTTAGGATGGATGGATCTTAAATTTCTGTCCTTTTGGGACCCAATCTTACGAAGAGCGTTGCTTTTCTGTGGTTGGGTATTGGTTAAAAGTAATTGTTAAAATGGACCTACTGAGCCCAACCATAATTCTTTGTCGGGTGGGGGATTTTGGGCTTTGGTGGTTGGAGGATAAAGAGGTTTGTACGTTAAACGGCCCACGGCCTACGTGCACTCATATCATTTGTGATTTCTTAACCTTTGAGAGTAGTGAAGAGGCAAGAGAAATTATGGCACCATATTTTATAGCACGTTCGTTATTATTATGTAACACTCTTCCAATAAGAAACACGACTCACTGTTTTGGACACTAAAGGCAAATTGCAACCGTAGGTTCTCCTTAAACTATTCTCAAAAAGCATTTATTTTAAATAAAAAAATAAGTCACGACAATGATAACATTTAAACATATTTATATTATCATTTAATTATAAATAATTATATAATAAATTTATTAAGTTTTATAATCAGTATCTAAAAATCATTCTAACAATTATTTCTAGTCAATTGACAATATAAATATTTTTAGAAGAGAAATTCACTTATTTCAATATAATTATTTTTTATTCTTATCATTTATTTATTTTTAGATTTAATAATTAAAATTAATTAATTATTATAATCATTAGATATTAAAAAATTAACGAATCTTAAGATAAGTAGATCTCTCTCATATTTTTATATTAATAATACATAACATTTTAAAAAAACAAATTATCCCTGCATGTCTATCCTAGAACGAGAATAAAATACACATTTTTTTCAAGGTGTTCCTTTCAAGTTTCAATCAGACCATTAATATAGTAACCACGACGACAATTACAAACAATACAATTGGGTAGCGGTGGAGTGGAAAAGCAAATCAGGTGCTACAACATTCTTTTAGTGAGAGCATCATTTATTCATTTATAATTTTTTAGGTGTAAATACTTTTTTTTATTCTTTATAATTTTTTTCTTTCAATCTTGTGCTTTTTAATTTTTATTCTTACAAATCATGTTTTTCGTCCTAGAACAGTTTAAATGTTTTTTTTTTATTGTTCTATTTAAATGGTTTTAAGAAAAAAACAAGACAAACATAATTTTGAAGGATTAAAATCAATTTGTTTCAAAAATAAAAAAATATTAAGTTACAAAAAGTGAAAAGATATTTAATTTCATTAAATTAAAAGATTAGAAGATGTTTGAGCCTTCATTGGAAGGATTTTGACACTTTGAAGAGCAAATGGATATAGCCTCATAGCCCCTCCTCTACCTCCATTCAGTATTCACTTCCTAAGATGGTGTTGCATTTGGTGCCTCTGGCGAATCTCCACTTACAAGCCACGAGATCCGCGGTGGTTGGGTTCGCGTGCCCACTGGTCCTCAAGTTCTTGATGGGCTTCAGGATCGTCCGAGACGACGCGCTTCACCAGTCAAGACTCTTCCTTTTCCAATTAGGTCAAATTGCGTTCAACACCGAAGCCCGAGTCTCCAACGTGGCCAGAATGGAACGTGCTCTCAGGTTAATTTGGAGAACACTCACTCCTTCTCCTTCTCCTTCATCAACCACCGACAATTCCCAAGTCACACAACAGAGCCTCCACGACCTTTCTATGCTTTCGCTCTAGTCACCACTCACTTTGGGTTTCTTTGCGGTGAAAAAAAGAGAAATAAAAACAAGTTAAATGAACAGTAAAATGAGTATCCTTTACTTCCAACATTAACCACCTCCGGTTAGTTGTTTCCGTTTATTCCGGTTACTACCTTATCATCCTTGTCGTTTCTTGTACATTAATATTAGTATTAACCACTTGTAACTGTTGTTGCTGTTTGGTATCTGCAATTGATGTATGTTTCCGCTTTGTCCTATGAATTAGGTTAATTTTCATGAGATGTTGTACAAAGGATGTTTGGCGTAGCGCCCCCAAAATTTTTTTTAAAAAGAAAATTAAAGGAATAAATCATTATAATAAAAATGTAAAAAATGATATAATTTATAAGGAAAAAAATAACAAAATTAGCGTGTGATCGATGTTTAAAAATAACAAAAATGTGGTCACTACATTCATGAAAATTACAAATATATATACCCACATTCTCTCCTCTCTTATTTTTCATTTTTTTTATTATTCTTTTTTCATATTTTTCAATTTTTCCTTATTAAGCTATTTTTTTATTATTTTACTTTATTTTATTATTATAAAAAAATTATCCAAAATTTTTTAACATATTGTTGAGAATTTAAGGCGGCACTGCCCCCAAATCTATAACCTGCGTCCGCCCATGTGCGTGTCTAATTAATCTTACAGCTTGCAATTTGCAATTTGAATTGTCCGTATGACAAACTTTGTTGGGTGAATGAAAGGGCATTAATGATTAGATTAAGATCGTCTCATATCGCCGTTTATTTCTATTTTTTTCTGGTAATGGTTTGTTTGTTTGTTTTATTCACGACCTCGCCCGTGGTTGAAATATAATTTCTACTTTCTTATCTAATCACAAATTATTGATGATATTAATTTTAAAATAATTATTATAAAAATTATCAATTTTATTATACATAAATACATTTAAAAATAATTTAAATTTTATACATGACCAGTGTAATTTTTTATTATAATATAATTTGTAAATATAAAATCTAACTTATAAGTTAAATATTTTATAATATTGATACATTCATATTTTCAAAATTATTTATCTATTATACGTTTTAATAATATAAAGATAAACATGTAACTTATATATTGCACAAATTAAAATAGTAGTTGAATATATTGCTGCTCGTGCAAAAACAACCCATATTTTGTAGCATGGTATTTCTTTCAAAAGTCCAAGAGATTATCGAGTTATCTTTATTAAATTATAAAATATTTTTCTATTTTGTATTTACAAATACGTTACAGATTAAAAAAAGAATAATGTAAATTTGATATATTATTAGTGCAAAAATTTACACTCTAAACTTAATTAAATTATTATATATATAGTTTAAAAGTAATTATTTTAAAAATTAATAATTTTTAAAATCTATAATAATTTATAATTAAATGAAAATATTAAAATATTTGCATGCATTTTAATTAAATTCTATAAAAATTAAAAATAAAAATTTCTTTAAAAAATATTATATAAAAGCTATAAAAATGTTCAGTTTTTCTTAATTTGAAATATTTAATATTTCTGCATTCTATCATATCCCAATTACAATATACACTTCAAATTCAAAGTTATTGGGTGTTTTTTCCTCTCTTTTTTTATATTTTTAGGTTAAATTTTAATTTTAATTCTTTATAATTTTATTTGCAATTTTGATATATTTCTTT
>PYAF01003957.1:154197-176756 GCA_007407185.1 Glycine tomentella
TATAAATTAATAAAATAAAAAATGTAAGGTATTCAAAAATAAAAACATATAAAATGATACAAAATAAAATTAAAAAGAATTATATATTAAATATTTTTTAATTTATATATTTTGATAGTTTGAAAATAATTAATAATTATTGATTAATATTAAATAAAAATTATTAACATAAATAATCAAATAAAATAAGTATATTAGTGATTTGTATTTTTGTTTACAAATAAATGATCATGATTTTTATTTCTATGTTTTTTATTTTTTTATTTTATTTAATATTTTTTTCACACGTTATGTCAATGGCCTAGTTTTATTTTAGAAATAGAGAGAAGAAAATTTCCAAATTAAAATTGCAGGAATCATAATTATAATTTAGAAAATATATATTATAAATATAAAACTTAAATATTATCTGAAATATATATTTCCAAAATATAGATAAATTTCTTTTGGTCCATAGTCAAAACCAAATGGTTGGTGTACAACAGGCGAGCCCGCCACAGTTTCGAATAAGCCCACCTTAGTTAAAAAGCCCACACATAAACTTTCATTAAGCGCTTCTGGCACTCTCTCTCTCTTTCACCGAAACCGTTCTTCCATTACCGGCGAACGAAGTCGGCGACAGAAAAGCAACAAACAACCTCGATCCCCAAATCGTGAAATCCGATGACGACCGCTGCAAGACCCACATGGGCACCTGCTAAAGGTGGCAACGAACAAGGTGGTACTCGAATTTTCGGTCCCTCACAAAAGTACTCTTCTAGGGACATCGCATCGCACACCACTCTCAAGCCCAGGTATGATTCTTTTTTCCTCGTAATCTTTTTTTTCCCTCAATTTTGTTTTTCATATTTTGCTTTTTGGCTGGAAGACAAGCTAGGTTTAGGTTTTCTTACGAATGGAACATCGCGTAGTTGAAATTTACAATGGAATTAAGGTTATCGTGATGATATTAATTAGGGTTTGTTTGAGGCTATCTTGCACGGGGAAATCGCAATATTAACATATTTACATGTAGCGCTTGGTGCTTGTGCTTGGTCATGTCATTCTAGTTTTGGTTAATTGGGCCTCGATACTTATTTTGTAATTATCAAGATCGTTGTGGTTATGTTAAGTTTACGGGTCCTAACTCCTCCTAAGGTGCAGTTTCTGGAAACTCTGTTGTACTTTGAGATTTTTCTGTTTTCCAATTGTTATATTGGTTATAATCTATGCCTGTTGATAAGTTTATTGCTGGATTTTTCATTCTGGCAATTGAATGGAATTGCAATTTTCAATATCTAATCCTGTTGAAGTATGTCATTCCAATGATAAGAAAATGTGTTGCCTTTTACCTCCCCCTTCTGTAATCCTGTATAGTTTTTATCATGGAAAATTCTGTGTGTTAAATCTAGTTTATTAGTTGTTTTTGAGCCAATATTTTTTATGGGTGAATGATCGTACATCATCAACATGGAATAGGCATCTCAATTAATTCATTTTGTTATTGTAATGATACAGATTCATCATATTTATTCATTTAAACCTGTAATCTGACTGGATGCAAAATGTTATCATTTTTCTTTCCTCCCTCCATTGAAGGATTGTGAGCGACATTATGTTGTTCTCGTACTCGGTAATGTGAGTTTTTTGCACTAGCAAAAGTGCCTCAATCTCCTAAATGCTAAGAGATTCAAACTTATTACCATGACAGTGACAATGGTTTCATACTCTTCTGGTTACCCTTTGAAAATGACATCCCAATTGCTCTTGAACTGATATAGGATCACCGACAGCAAAAAAGAAAATGAACAGTAGCCTTGATAAGGAGAAAGTGAGAAACTCAATAGTACAATATCCAAGGTTGGTTGTGGATTTGTTCTCACAACTCCTAGGGATGAACACAATACCTTATGACATGAGTGAGGATGGAGCTTGAAAGAGAAGATTGAGGCTATGACTAAAGGAGTTGATCTTGCTGCTCCCAAACATCATATGCTTCATTCACTTTGCCTTTATCAGAATAATCTTTCCTTGAGAATTGTGTAGGAATAATCAGATTTACATCAAAGATATATAATCTGTGACCTTTGATCCCTGGTATGATTTGTTGCTTTTATAAAAGGAAGTTGTAATTGTTAAACTTTTCAAAAACTGCATGAGAGAAAAAGACAGCAGCAGAAGAGTTCATTGGTGGTTGCAGATCGTTGGAATTATTTGGTTCAAGAACAAGATCTTGATACCGATACCATATTGGAAAATTATGTTTGAGAAACTTGGAAAATGAGAGCAAGGAATAATTTCAGATCTTATTGATTGATTAAATTGAGTGAGGAAAGATACTTGTATAGAGTGAAAGTGAGGGCTATTACAAGGAGTTGCCAACTGTACTAACAGCTGGGACTAATTGGGTGGTGGCTGATATACGTATATCCAGTGTTTCATTGTACCCCTTGCTTAAACTTTAAATTAAATTGTGTCCTGACATGATTGAAATGCTTTCTTTCCCATATTTTGCTATCATTCTCTACTGAAATGATTAAGAAGCTACACTGCTATATACTTCATGTTGGTATGCAGTTTTGCTGATACAAGTGGTGTATTTTTCCTCGCTAATAATTGTAGTTCTACCTTGCCAGGAAGGAAGGGCAGGACACACAGGATGAATTAAAGAGAAGAAATCTACGTGATGAACTGGAAGATCGTGAAAGGAGGCATTTCTCATCAAAAAATAAATCTTATGGTAAAGTTATCAGTGTTTAACGTTTCTCTAAATTTATATTTGTAGGATTTGAATTGCATCATTCTTGTCAGATGGATATTTTTTCCCTGTTTTTAATTGTAATTTGTAACTGTTCAATTCTATTCTATTTTTTGGCAGATGACAGGGATCATGGAAAGGGTAGCCATCTGTTTTTGGAAGGTATTCTATCTACTAATTATTATACATTAACTAAAATACTTTGCAATGGCCTTCCATCTAAAAGAGGAGAAAAAAGAAGATAAGGAAAGAAACCATGATTGATGGGTCTTTATCTTGACAGGATCGAAGAGAGAAATTGAAGATCACATTGTTGCACGTACTGTTGATGCAGATGATTCTGATGTTGAAGTCAAAAGTGATGATGAAAGGTTGATAATTTGGCATGAACTTTTATGTTTAACTCTATCAAATGTTTATTTAATGTATAGTTCGTATATACATGCAATTGAATTGAACTCAATATTATATAAAAGCGCAAGTGCACAACAGCACAGGCATATATAATAATCAAAACTTGTATAGTTATTACAGTCATACGAATATAATTCAAGTTATAATGTACACATGTATTATTTAGGTTTTCTCAAAACAAATAGGGTTATTGTTTTATTTAGGCAACTTAAAAATGTATTGGCCCTTCATGTGTATCAATATGCATGCTATTTTTTTCAGCAATTCAGCATAGTCAGTCTTTTGTTGATACTTAGGTATGTAATGTAATGACATGTGTAAGTGTGCAGCACAACTTTTTGGCATCGGATATAATTTGGTTTTGATGAAGCTGTTTTTTCTTTTTAATAATTTTTGTACACTTTATTGTTTTTTTTTCAGCTGGCATTTTTCTGTGTTATTAGTTTTGTGTGAAAGTTTGGCAGTGGGGGAATTGGTTTTGTTGGAAGACGTGTGTGATATTTTGGATGGGAACAAGTGGTTTAACACTATACCTGTTCTTTTCTGTTTCTTGATGCGTCTGGAATTATCTTTTTGTAATTTTGTCGGAATCTGAAATCAAATTCTGTACATCAAATTTTGTAGTCAAACAAGTTCTTGACTTGTTAATGGTAGTGTATACTAAAGTTTCCTTAACTTTCTCAGTGATGATGACGAGGACGATGAGGATGATACCGAAGCATTGCTGGCTGAGCTTGAACAAATAAAGAAGGAAAGAGCAGAGGAAAAGCTACGCAAGGTCTTATTCCTTCTTTTACTCTTCCTAGCTTTTTTATATTATGCCATTAAAGCTTTGATCTTGAACTGCTCTGTACACTATAAATCTCTCTACTATTATTGTTACTGAACTTTGTTTTGAGTAAAGGTGGATGGGGGAGGGAAGGTGGGTGGATACAGTTGCCTTTCCCCTTCCCTCCTGTAATTCTTTTGGATCTTGGTGAAAACACATCTCTATCTCTTTTTAGCAACTTATACCTTGGTTGCGAAGTGGTTCTGATGATGTTAGTTGTAAATTGTAAGTAAATGTAAATTGCCCTAAAAATGTAAATCTTTTTGCAGGAACGACAACAACAGGAGGAGGAGCTCAAAGTAAAGGAGGCAGAGCTTCTGCGCGGAAACCCACTGCTAAATAATCCAACAGCATCTTTCAATGTGAAAAGAAGGTTTGACTCTAGATACTTTTCAAACTGCTCGCCAAACCAAAATGTCAGTTTTTTCTTCTGTTAACTCTGTTGGTTTACTGTCTTGATCTCATTTTCTTGGGTTTTGCATGCACTTGTTTTGTTTAGGTGGGATGATGATGTGGTCTTTAAGAACCAAGCCCGAGGTGAAGCCAAAACAGCTAAGCGATTCATCAATGACACCATCAGGAATGATTTCCATAGAAAATTCCTGCAAAAATACATGAAGTAAGTCCTTGTGCCAGAAGTCGGAGTTGTTTGGACTTTGGACTCAACAGAACTCATTAATTTGCAGTTTGTATCTAAATGTATGATTCAATGTTGATGGATATATTGTTTCCTCTTATAACGCATTTTAACATGCTACTCATAGTTGCTGTAACATGGTGTATGCTTGTTAATGCCAACTGGGTTTAAGAGTCAGACCCTAAAATAACATTCAATGAGGTTGTCTCTATGTTCCAGACGGTCCATTTTTAATTCTTTTCCTCTTCATTTTTCTCTTCCTTCTTTCACCTTTCTTTTCTTTTATCGTATTTTCTTTTCTTTTGTCTTATTTCCTCTTTTTCTTAGCTTTTTTTTTTTCAACTTCCTCGTATCTATCATTGGGTTCATCTATCACCGATCTCAATTAGCTTAGGTTAAAGGTATTGTTGATGTTGAAGTTGTCACTCTCTCATCTTATACTGTTCGTTGTTCTATAATTCTATTCACTCGTTGGATCAATCACCTAATTGGTCTTGTATGGTAGTTGGGTACAATTTACCTGGTGCATATCTATTATCGCTATTGCAAGAAAAATAAGCCAGCCACTTGTTATTTGGCAGTCAATATTTTAAGATTTCCCACTCCCAACCTATTTTTTCAACTCATATTCTTGCAAGTTGCAACCCATTTTTATCTTGTTCTAACATTTTTTTAAGTAGCTTCAGAAGTAGTGATTTGATTTGAGTGGTGTGGGTTTATGATCCTTGCGTGTAGTTGAGATGAGACCGTTAGGAGTTTTTGAGACATTGCATCTATAATATGCGGATAGACCATTACAGTTCAATATTTGTATTTGTAATTACATCTCATTGTTCCATTTTTTTGCGTTTACATTGTTACAAAGTTTAGTATGTTAAGACTTGTCATCTTGGGAACTCGCACTTGCCGTTTGTTCGAATAGAAATCGGGAAGAGATACTGAAGAGAAAAGGTAATTTTATTTTTGGTTAAAGAGTAGAAAAAGCAGAAAATACTTGTGTGGAACCCATCTAAAAACATCTCTCCTTTGGTGAGAAGAAAAGAGAAGAAAGAAAAAATTGTGGGATTCACATAAATTTAATATGTTAGCCTTGTTATTTCTTCTTTATCTCCAAAGATCTATGAGTGAATATGTTTTTAAAAGAAAAAATTATTCTTTCTCTCCACTTTCCTTTCTCATCTCTTCATTCAATCTAAAAATTCTAGAAGTCTATCCATTTTCTATTCATTCTCTCTTTATCCATGAAGATGGAGAGAGACATTATAGTTTATCATTTCTAATTACATCTTATTTTTGGGGGGACATTAATTAGAAAGTCTTTTATAAGATTAGACCATTATCATTTTGGGACCGACCTTGCACTTAAGAATGCGAATAGACATTACAGTTCAATATTTCTAATTACATCTCGTCGAATATTTTTTGGGCTTACATTAGAAAGTGTTTAATAAGTTGATCCCACTATCATCTTGGGAGCTTGCACTTGGAGAATACGGATAGAGACATTACAGTTTAATATTTTCATTAAATCTTTCATTTTTGGGGGTTGGGGGATGGGTTTATATTATAAAGTGTATAATAAGTTGTACAATTAGTAGTTGAGAGTTGAGACCATTATCATCTTGGGATCTTGCACTTAGAGAGAGTACGGATAAGGACATTTACAGTTTAATATTTCTGATTACATCTCATTATATATTTTTTGGGGTTGCATTAGAAATTGTTTAAAAAGAAGTTGATAACATTATCATCTCGGGAGGGACCTTTTACTTAAAGAATATGGATAGAGACATTCAGTTTATTTCTAATTACATTACATAAGTTTTTTGGGGGGCTTACATTGCAAAGTATTATAATAAGTTGGTCGGTCTTTTTGTAATCTGTGGAACCACGTCAAAATCCAGCGGTGAATGCCCTCATGGACTAGGATGATTATTTTTTTTAAATTGTTACTAAAATCAATATTTGTCTAAAGCTTAGTTCCTTGTTATTCTACTAAATCGACTAACTACAACTTAACATTAATATAATTTTTCCCTCCAACAATTTATGATGTGATTCAGTCAATACAAACAGATTATTAAACTTAACAACATAACTACTAAAATGTTTTTTTCATTCTTTTAACAGAATATTTCTTTTCAAAATTTTTGGGGGGGCGGGAAGGGGCTAAAGCCCTCAAAACTATCATCTTTCACAGACTGCGTTAGAATTATGTTGTTAAGTTTAATAATTTGTTAATCAATTCATGATCTGTTGTTTGAGGGAGAATTTATTTTCTTCGTTTGAACGTGTTTTGGGAAACACAAATTTTACTTTTGAGTCGAACATAATCTTATAACCAAACAAATGTCAGTCAAATGAGATAAAATATAAAATTGAAATAATCTTAACCAAACTCAATGTCATGTGAAGGACTTCAAAGTTCAAAGATAATTGTAATTTACCCTTATAAAAAACCCGTTAAAACCATATTTGAGACTAGAGAGTAGAGAGTTCTAATGCATGTGATTCCAACTCTTCCTAGTTTTTTTTTTTTTTTTTCAATTGAAAGATGTTGCAAGTATTTTTTTTTATCAGCAAATAAATACTTATATTAAATAAAGGGCAGGTATAAGACATACCTTCCTAATAATTACAAAATCAATCACAACTCAGTCTAAAAATTCCTACGATCAATCAATTAACATAAAAACTGTCATACCCACAGGGTACACTATATTTACAGAATGAATGCAAATATTTAGTAACCCAAGGGTCATCAACACCTACTAAATCCACTCCAACAAGCTTCTCACATAATTGATTATTACACATATGCATGTAGACCAAACATGCAGCCCCTATTACGTTAAATTGGTCCTTCCTTTATACGTGCAGCAAATTTGAGAGCCATTGCACCGATGGTACATTAAATTCCTTTTTAAAGCCTTTAACCATGTCCAGGATTGGAATAAAATCTGGTGAATAGCTTCCTCTATGTTCTGTTTTTTCTCATGGAAAATTGATTCATTTCTACACCTCCACACCACCCAAACAGTAGCACACCACCTACACCTCCATCTAGAATTCTTCACCGAATCATGTAGCAAGACATGTTGCCAATAAATAATAATGATGTTCCGCTTCATGTGGTAGAGCTGAGGAAACTGACATCCCGTGCAAGAAAAACTTCCAAATACCATCAATACACTTACAAGAGAAAAATACGTGGTTTATATCTTCCAAAACTTCCCTACAAAACGTACAAAGGGCTTCATTCCCCTCCCTCCCACCCCCAATATGTTTTTGGAAGCAAATTATCCAATTGAAGGTAGTCTATTGATGAAGACTCTCCACAAAAAGAAATTCACTTCCGATGATAATTTTAGATTCCAAATGTTATCTAAAATCTCCAACCTTTGACAATCAACATTATGTGTTATTATGACTTCATTTGCTAACTTCACCAAGTATAATCCCGATTGGTCCATCAACCAAATCGAAGAATCCCTCCTCTCCTCATGTTGGATAGAGATATGATGAAATGATTGAAAAAAGTTATTCACTAAGTTCCTTTCCCACCCAAACCACTCCCTCCTCCAAGAAAGAAAGCTCCAACCTCCATACACCCTCAACTCAACTCCCCATCTTACCCACAACTTCTAATTTTTTTTATTATTAAGATACAATTTAGGAAATCTATTTGCCAAATATGTCGCCAATTCTTAAAATGGACTATTCATTGTACTTTATTTGTTGGCTGGGTTATGGGTGGGTATCTTACCAGAAGTTTTGATGGTATCAAATCTACCCCTATATGATTTTGTTGAAGCATATACTCCTCGAGGAGGGTGTAGGACAGACGATTTCAAAACAGATTACTCATTCATTCAATAGAGAAGATTACTAAGATTTCGTGATTCATTGTCGAACTTATTCTAATTCAATAAGAGATCTCAATATCATGTTTTGAAGGGGACTCGAACCTCCACACTCTTTTAACACAAGATTTTTAAAAATCTCGCGTGTCTACCATTTCACCACCAAGCCTAACCAAGAATCTTCCCAAAATCTAATATTTTGTTCATCACCCATTTTTCACTCAATGAATTTATTAAACCAATTGTCTTCACTTTGTATTCCACATTTTTTTCTAATGTGTCTCCACCACATAGACTCATCATTCCTTTCCTCCCCCTCCAAAAGACTTCTCCAACCATTTAGACCCCAAATCATCATTATGAAAAAGTTCTCATCTCCATTTTGTAAGAAGAGCTTTATTAAAAATAAAAATGTCTTTCATACTTAATCCCCACATTCTTTTAGTGTGCACACTTTGACCCATCTTACCTAAGATATTTTCTTTTTCCCCTCATTCGCTCCCCATAAGAAATTTCTTTGTATGTTAATAATCCTCTTACCCACCTTTAGAAGAATTGATGTATCCAAATCAACCCATAATTCCTTTCGTTAGGATTTAAGGGCTTTGTCTTTAATTGGGTTTTGACGTTTTATCGTCCAAATAGGGAAACTAATAGAGACATGTTACACAAAATTACAATCAGAATCAAATATCAGCTGCACTAGAGTTCGCTTGAGTATTTTTTTGGGACATATATTTTATTTTGTTTAAGCAACCAAATTTGCTAAATCTTAGCGCATAACTATGTTTGGAATAAGAGGTGGCTTAAAGCAACTTTAATGGGAGTTGTTTAAAAAAAATATATTTTAATGTGTGATATGTGATTTTGAGTTGCTTAAAATTAGAAAATTATTTATATAAGCAATATTGTTAATGAGTTGTTTAACTCTACATTAAATATAGAAGAGAGATAAAATATTTGTAAATTAGACAACTTGTTAATAAAATATTCATCCGAGAAAAAATTAATCGAATTATTTAAGATTGATGTGATATAAATTGGTATAAACATCATTAAAAGAGAGGCAGACTACATAACATTTTACTTGGAATTATTGATAATGTTACTTAAACTACCTTGCTGAACTTTTTCCATGATCCTATCGAGTATTGTGGCTACTCGACAAATAAATGTTTGATTACGGTGAACGTTGGGGAGTCTTTAAAAAAACTGTTCTTAAATTTTATATATTTTTTAAGTTTAAAAAGGGCATTCTATAATCTTAGACATCCTGTAGTGAATGATTGATTATACAAAAACTTTCCAGATTTGGTGAAATATACATTCGGGATATATATATATATATATATATATATATATATATATATAAGTTGCAAATAAGATTGAAAATAAGTTGAATTTGACTCGATTTAAATTTATGAATAATTTGATTCATTTCGTCAAACTCAACTTGATTTAAAATTATATTTATTTTATGCAGAAATAAAATTAATACGACATTAATTAAAAATTAATTAAATCAATTTAATAATATATATGTATATATATATATATAATTTATAATTATTGTACATGTTTTTATTTATTCATTTCATACAAAAATAATACTATTAAATTAATTAGAAAATTTATATGAATTCAATAATAAAATTATTTAATATATATATATATATATATATAGAGAGAGAGAGAGAGAGAGAGAGAGAGAGTGCAAGTTTTATTATTATTTTATAACATTTTTTGTAAATTGTTTTTTTTTAACAAACTTTGTTTTACGTGTTATGCAATATATGCAGGAGCAGGACATGCGGCAACTTGGCGTTTTTGTGCAACTTTTAGTGAGTGGTGGAAATAATAATCAAACCAAGAAGTTGATATTTAAGTATAATAGTCAATAGTAAATTACAGTAGCAATTTTAAATACGCATATATTCACAATTTTTGTCCAAATTAAGTTAAATATAAACATACTTTGTTATTTATTATTTCATAAGCTCCGCAACGTTGCCGGATAAAATTATAGTATTAATTACATTTAAAATATATGTAGATGATAAAAGTGCCAAGAATATACCCAAAGAACAATCAGTCAGGTATCTTTTTTTTTTTTTTTATCTTAAAAAAAGTATATTTTTTCTTTTATCTCTTCTCACACACTTTTTTTTTTTTTTGTGAATTTGTAGCATCTTTTTCAGGTTTTAGTGCTAATGAAAGTGCCAATATCCAAACTTTTTATATGTCTTTATCTAAAATCCAAAGCAAGCGTGGCAATTGACAAGCAAAGCGAAAGTGCTGGATATAATTGGACAAGCAAAAAGGATTGTTGTTCTATTCTTTTTTTAAAGGAGTTATGGACCCTTATATAAGATCTTCTTTTGTCGTACCTTTCTGAAGTCTTTCCTTTTTTAAAAAAATATTCATGAAATCCATAACAAGATATCTTATAAATATCATTGTTTTGTGGACTATTATACGGTTTGACCTCCACATCAAAACGATTTGCATAAAAAAAATTCCCACTTTTTTTATTGGTGTGACACGTTGCTGATCTGCATTAATTTATATTTATCTCTAATTTTTATATATTATTAGTGTAAAAAATTTACATTAGAAATTGTTGCTAATTAATATAATTTTTAAGTTAATTATTATAAAATTTATTATATATTAAACACATGATTGAATTACATTATAAAAATTTATTACATTGTAAATGCATGCATTATTTTTTATTATATTTTATTTAATTTTATATTAGTGTTTATGTATAATTAATGGGGATTTGTTTTTGATATGTAAGTTTTGAACACATTATAAAGATATGTATAATACTCGCGCACACCATGTTTAATCAATTAAGATAGATTCTTTGATCAATGAGAGCATCTTTAATGATAAATTTTAAATTGGGATCTTAGACTATTTTTTAGTGGACCCTATAGTATCAAAGATTAAAGATCTCTCAAGCTTTCTAATTTTTTTCTTTAATGGTAAATCTTATTTTGAGATCGTAGGGAGAGAGAAAGAGAGAGAAAATTCATTCTTTTTTGAATAATATGTAGATCTTGAGGGATCTTGTACAAGAACTCATTCTTCATGTTGGAGATCTCTCCACTTCCTTTATTGAAAGATTTTGTGAAAATCAGATTTTGAGTTCAAGATCTTTACTTAAGATCTAGCACTAAAGAGAGAAATTATTTAAAATTAAAGAAAGAGTACATCTAGAGCAAGATAATGTTTTTTTTTTAGTGTAAGACCAAAATAATGTTATTGAAACAGATTCTGTATCCATTGTCATAAATAATAATTAAGGAATAAAAATTCAGAGAATATAAATAAAGGACTAAAAGCAAGAAAAAAACAAATTAGTCTAAAACAAAAGTATAAATTTTTATAAAGATGAAAATACCATCAACTTCTCTCTCTATAAAGTACATTAGAAGAGCTTACTAGCATGACATCATCGTTAATTTTTAATGCTATTTTCTTGTTTCTTCTAAGAGACAGAGCGGATCTGAGCGAGAGATAACGGATTTGGGGTTGAGTTGTTGTTGATGGGTCTTGGAATTCAATGTTTCAGAAATGACTATTGTTGGTGGCTGTTGATGTCTCCGGCAGCAACATGGGAATTGAGGAATAGATTAATTTTTGTCGTTAGTTATAATAATAACCAATGTAACAAAAGTTGAAAAAATTGCATCACTCCTATCAGCATACACGTAGATACATGGGCATAGAATTTAGATAATCAAAATTTAATTCGAGTTAAAAAGTAATATATTTTAATTTTGTGATGATGAAAAATAGATTAAAATTTTTGTACATATAAATTTGAAATATTATTATATTTATAGAGATGAAAAATATATTTTAACTAAAAAATATTACATGCAAGAAATTTTTATCTCTTTGTCATCTATCTTTATTTATAAGACATAATCAATAATTTTTTTCTTATAATAAGATTTTATTTTATCACTCTTATGCATTAATTAATTTTTGACTAAAATATTTTAAATTATCTATTTCTTTCCCATAGAAGATGAAAAGATTTCGATAAAGTTAAAGATAAATTTGGAAAAACATTATAGTTATAGATAATTTTAATATTAATAACTAAATTAATTAACTTTCTTAATAAACATAAACTAATAAACTACAATATGTCGTTTAATTAAGAAAAAGGGGAGTATTAAGAAAACAAATTAAATAGAGATATATAATTTAGTAAAATTATTGATGGATATCCAATGTGCCATTGAACACTTAGAAAATGATAAAAGAAAAAAAAATGTATTATAGATAATATGATATCACATGAAAAAAATAATTAAGAGAAATTATGAATATTTGACAGATATGTTTAAAAAGTATGATTATACGGATATTTATGTGTGATTAATCTATAATTTATATACAGATTTTCTTTATGAACCGTGTAAACTATTGTTAAATTCAGTTTTTAATTTCAGTGGAACATGTCAATTTTATTCTCTAAGTAAATTCTTATAATCTAACAATTTATGTGTTGATTTCATCTTCTCGTCTTTTGAAACTGATCTCTATATCTTCTTTCTCAATTCTTATTTCTAAACTCAAAGTTTTTGTCCACACACACATATATATTTATTCAGATAAATAAGCATAGAAAAAACAAAAATAATATGTACCTAAATTTACATAAACAGAGCTACTGTCTAACTTTGCTAAAGTGATTGAATGGAATGATACAAAAAGCGTTTGTATACCTTATAGATTTTCCCAAGTTTTTCATTTGAAAATAAAATCAAAAGGCGAAAAACGTAGGGCCTGTTTGGATGTTAACTTCTCTAGAAGTACTTCTAGAAGAAGAAAATAAGAGCAAAAAGATAAAATGAGCTTCTCCATAAGTAAAAATAAGTTCTCCATTAGCTAATTTGTAGATCTCATCTCATCTTTTAGAAAAGCCACATTGGTGAGCTTCTACAAATTAACTAATGGAGAGCTTATTTTTACTTATGGAGAAGCTCATCTCATCTTTTTGCTCTTATTTTCTTCTTCTAGAAGTGCTTCTAGAGAAGCTTACCCAAACAGGCCCGTAGACGTACGCTTTGAATTATGAGACTTTGCATTGTCCAGGGAAAAATACCTAGTACATGAGTTATGTGTGATCGATGTGAAGTGGGTAAGCTTAAATTCAAGTCAATTATACCCACTTAACATGTATAAGTAAGTGTGAATTCAGTAATTAATTAACGTTTCGTACGAAAATACACACACTGATGCTGACTAAACAAGTGTTATATGTTTATATTAATATTAATATGCCATCATACAATGAAGAAAAATGTTAATAGTTTTTTTTCCACTTTAGATATTGAAACATTTAGCTATTAATAAATCACTACTAGAAAATTGAATTTCTACATCTGTTATTTAGCACATTTTATGACGGTTCGAAAATTGTCTTTGAAGTTACTGTCAGAAAAGTCAACATTTTTCTACGGCAGTTTTTAAACCATTTTACAATTTTGATTTTTATGTTGATTTCCTTCGAAATTGTCTTAATTTTTTTTTCCTTTTAAAAATGTAAAAAAATTGAGGAATTGAAAACGATTTTATAAAAAATCGTCTTAGAAAGTCTCTTTATGAAATGGAAGCATTTGAATGAGCTGCGTTAAAGGAAAATTAATAGAATGGTCTATTGCATTAATATTTAATACAAGAAGTTAAAAGAATAATTGGGATGAAAATAAAGTTCAAGGCATGTATTTGCAAACGAGTTAAAGTTTTAGGGGTCTATGTACTTTTTTCGTTTTAATATCAACAATCCTTATTTACAACAATGTGATTTCTCATCCACAAGGGTCTTGAGACCAATGAAGCACGAACACGTCAAAAAATAGAGAGAATTGCGTCCGACACGCACCGACACGATGTCCGACAAGCGGTCAACAAGCCCGACTCGTTGACCGGTTTCGACACTCGAATTTGACCGTGTTTGACACGGTCAAAGGACATTTTCGAGGGGGGGGAATTGAGTCATTTATATTTGTAGAATTCCTGAGCAACTTACCTTATGCGATTTTGCTTCTTCTTCTTCTTCTTCTTCACGGTTTCCACTTCTTGTTTCTTCACAATTCACTCACCACTTTTCGCTTCCAACGACCGTTCAACTACCATTCACTTCTTGCTCCTCCATCGTCGTGTGGTTCGCTTCTCCGTCGTCGTTCGCGCTTGACTAGTCACAGGTAAGTGCTCTTGCACCTTCTTGAAAATATAATGAACACACTTTAAATAACCAAGAGGGGAGGTGAATTGGTTAAAACAGTCTTTTAAAAACTTTCTTTAAAATAACTTGCAGAATTAAAACTTGGATCGTATTACTCAATCACCCTTAAACAAAATCAGAAGTTTTCTTTCAATCAAGATCCTTGGAATGCATGTAATGTCTAAATTATTTCGTGTTGATTATATATTGATCACTCAAATAAAAGCAATGAACGATATTCAGAATAGAAAATAATACACAACAATTTATACTAGTTCACCTCACAAACTTGGAGGCTACATCCAGTGTCTTCCAACCAACATTAGGTTAGAGTTTTCACTAAATTAAATTATTCTATTACAAGCAATACAAGTGATAATCTCTATCAATCCTAGATAAAGATACTGAATTCTAAAATACTATTAGAATACAAATCACAAAGATCCTGAGAAACCTACTTAGATCTTTCCCCTTGAGAACCCTACTCAAGAAAACTTGAAACAACTAAAATGATTTACATCACAGAATTCTAAAACAGAAATTCTAAAAGAAAGAGTTCAAGAAATACACAACCTGAGATCCTTAAACGATGATTGAATGAATGTTTGATGTTACTAATCAATCAGGTTGAATGAATGTCAATGCACAAACTAATCTTCTTTGAAATCCCTTTTTTCTCACAAACAAATCATCTTCAAAATAACTCTTCGATTCTTCTCACAAGATGTGTCTCTCCATGTAAAATCAGTTTCTTCCTCTTTTTAATGCACTTAGAACATTTAGGTAAGTCTAAAACTCAAAGAATATTTCGCCCTAAAAAATTCTCAACTTATGAAGTGCAGACCCACAAAGCCTTAAATAAAAGGCCGATTTAACTAACTGTAATTGATTAATCCATTCAGGTAATCGATTATTTTAACATATGTAATCGATTAAATCAATCAGATAATCGATTAATATATTCTTGAGCTTTCTGGAAAACTTTCATGAACAACTCAATCAATTAATACATGATGTAATCGATTAACACAAATAAGCTCAAATAGAAAACAAGTCTTTGTCATCGATTACGCCTTACTTGTAATCGATTAAGGCAGACTCACATTATATGTAAAATGAACTAAGTAATCGATTACGATTTGTCCGTAATCGATTAACACAAATATACATATTTTGATATAACACTTGGTAATTGATTACATAAGAGAGGTAATCGATTAAAGTGTTCATCATGATTTTTCCAGAAATAAACACAAGTATGTAATCGATTACATAGTAATGATAATCGATTAAAGCAGCGTGATATGCGCCTAGCATATAAGGTTCCTAAGCTTTTAAAAGCAAGAAATAGAGCATTAAGCATTGTCAATTGCCCATTTTGTGTTGAGATTATGCTGATATTGAAATTGCCAGGAAATCAATCAAATGTAGCAAATTAAAGCAAGAATCAGCAGAAAGAATCAAGCTTGGACTTGGGTAAAGTGACAAGCTTTACATTGTCTAGGGATAGAAATGTATGCTTGCAAACATTTCATGCATCACTTAATGTTTAACCTAATAAATGCTACTAAGGAATTAGGGTGTTGAAATGGGTTAAAGGGTTAAGGTCACTAAGGGATTAGGACTTAACTATGATTGTATGACGATGCATGCTTTGGGTATCTTGTAATAGATGAAGATAGTAGACAATTCATGTAAGAAGGTAGGAAGCATTTAGTGTGGGTTGCCCTAGCTACATTTTTTTACATATCGTTATAATCTTATTTACTTGTTGATAATAATTAATGTTCATAATTAGGTTTAATTTAATTGTTACACACAAAACTCAAATTTCTCTTACATTTGTCATCCAACTATCGATACAATTTATAATTTAATTGGTCAAACAATCCTCATGGGAACGATACTTTCTTATCATTATATTACTTGGAACGATCGGTATACTTGCCGAATCCGCAACACAGTGCATAACTGATTTTTCCAAAACTTTAAGCCATGTGATTTTCTTTGCAAATGCAAGCATTTAATCCTATATTCTACATATGAATGCATGTAAATGAATTATGCAATGCAAGGATCACTAGGCCATGTACTTGAACCACTTAGACAAATTACAAATGCCATCAAAATG
Organism: Glycine tomentella; assembly: GCA_007407185.1. NCBI lineage: Eukaryota > Viridiplantae > Streptophyta > Magnoliopsida > Fabales > Fabaceae > Glycine > Glycine tomentella. Next base: position 171,062 of record PYAF01003957.1, read on the forward strand.
ATTGGGCATGTAAAAAGCTAAAACAACAAGCCGAATACATTAGCCTTGCTTTGATAAACTTGCAACTCCTTCTTCCAACTTCCCCTGTATCTAACACTTCTCTCTCGATTTGCTTTGCTGCACCCAAAACACCCACTCACCCAGCACCAGCAGTCCAGCACCGCGGGCCGTAGCACAAAAGCCCAAATTTGCTGGTTTTGCTTTTCACTCTCTCACTCTCACACACCAATCACCATTTAGGTTTTTTATTTTGTTTTTTTAGGTTTTTTTCTTAAAAAAAATAATTAAACAAGGCCACAACACAAAAGTCCCAAACACTTGAAATGTTTAAACAATTTTATATTCTTAGTTTTTTAGGTTCAAATTTATATGTTTTTAAGTCCAAATGGGTTTTGCTTTTTAGTTTTTTAGGTTTAAATTTATATTTTTTTCATTTGATTGATATTTTTCTGTTATGCTATCTAGAGTTTCAATTGAAAATATATGACTATTCTGGTAATAAATTCTCAACTGTTCAAGTGTTTTGTTCAAGACTTATGTTTATTGTTCAAGTGTTTTGCTTTCATCCTAGAAGATCACAGGGTTTGGGACTAATCATATAAATTCTCAACTTATCAATTTTTTTTAATATCTGATAATTTTATGTATGTTGGGGACTAAACCTTGTGGCTTGTCTATGAATATTCTTTTTAGTTTAATTTGCTACTACTTTCCTGAAGTTGCTATGGCTTTCTTAATGATAAAATGGACTGTTTAATTCTTATCTTCTCCATTGATAGTTATTATTAGTTAGTTTAATTTTTTTTGTTAAATTATTGAATATTAAATGAAATATACACTATATAAATTAAAAATATTATTTAATATTAAAACGTGTCCCAACGTGTCGAAATTCATAATTTTTTAAGATTAACGAGTCAAAGAGTCGAGTTGTGTCACGTGTCTCGTGTCAGTGTTGATGCTATATAAATTGAGACCAATGTAACCGTCACTGCAATTATGAAAATTTAAGCTAAATATGTAATTAATGACTAAATAATTAATTAAAAATTAAAATAAAGGCTTCAGAAAACATAAGAGTTAAAACTTAACATTAAACACCAAAGAATCATTTGAAGATTGGTTTCACATATGCTCAAGTTTTTTACCAAAGACTAATGTCTAGTATCCATAAATTTTAAGTTTATTCAGTTAGATGATTTGTTAGTAGTGTTCGTAAAAACATAAAGAGGAACTAGAAATGATTTTTTTTTTCCACTTTTGATCCTTTTGTCCAAAAAATCTTCCTCAGAACCAAATAAAATAATAAAAAAAAATGTACATCCAAGTTCCAACCCAACAAATGTTACCATCTCTCTTTCTCTAAGAAGCCTTGGCACAATGGTATGTTGCGTTGTGACTTTGAAGTCATAGGTTCAAATTAATCTTGAAAACGGTTTCTTGTAGAAAACAGCTGAATGCATCTATTCTCTCAAGAAAAACAATTTATGAACAAACAAAGGCTAATTGACACACTTAGATAGAGAAAGATAGAAAAGAGAGAAAAAGTGTAAATATAATAGGTGATATGATATAATAGAAAAAAAAAAAGAAATATTAAAAGAAATATTAAAAGAAATAATAGGGTTTAATGAAATATTTGATATAGGAATGTTTATATAAGAGACAATTTCTACTCCTATGTTTGTTACATTTCTACGAAGTTGTTTGCTACAAGGGTGAGGACTTACTTTGGCCTTGAAAATGTTTAGTGAACCTTTGGCATTGAAATGCATGGATTTGAGGGTTTTAGGCAGTACAGCGTCAACAAGGCAAACCATGGAAACCCATTGGCCTCTGATGAGTGAATTCCCTACGAACACAAGCCTCTTGTTCCTTAGCCTTTCAAGCAATGCTGTGGCGTTGAACCTTATAGTAACATAGAAAGAATAATATTTAACACTTAGAAAAATATACTTGGCGTTGAACCTTTCAAGCAATGTTGTGGCGTGGAAAATATAATTAAGCATAATAATCAGTGATGAAGCCAAATAAAGAATTTCATAAAAACAAAGTACCTTCTATAGTATCAATGCTATCCCGGAGGTTAAAATCTACTACTTTCAAGCGCTTTTTCGATATATTTCTTTTGTGACAAGATTACTCTACCTGCTTGACAGTCCCTGTGAATCTCCATACCAAGAAAATTCTTAGTTGCACTCAGTTCTTTCAATTTAAACTCATGGGTCACGCTATTTTCACTGTTGCAACTAACATGAAACCATGTGCAAGGAGTGACAAGGGTACAATTCCAACTTTGAAGAACATTGTTAGGGTCACTCATTCTGTTCTTCAATACAGTCAGGGCATCACCTGTCATAGAAGCAATATTCAAGCTCAATTACAAACATATTATATGAAATTGATAGGAGTATAAATTCAAACAGGTGTTCTTGCCCCCATTTGATTCTCCTTATCTAGCTCATAAAATCTTCACTTTCTTTGATAAGAAAATATTCTATTATAATTTCTATTAACAAAAATATTTCAGGCAAAGGCAGAGAACTGGGGTGAAATAATATTTCTAAAGCTAGCTACTCCAAATCTCCAACAAAGAATAAGGAAAAATAAAATTTCTACTAATAAAAATGATTGTATAAAACTTTCTTGTATTCATCTCATGCAGGGTAAAACAGACGGAAAAATAAATTAAAGCAGATGGCTTAACAAGTTTATCATTCGTAAATTCTTATGCATCTGGCCTACATTTCAACATCAGGTAAAAAATGAGTGTGATTGTGAGATTGAATGCATTATCTGAGCCGCAGTTAACCATCTTGTAACCCCAACCCCATATCCCCTCTGTGTCATAACCACAACCCGTAACTTCCCTTCACCCCTAATTACGTACAGAGGCGGACACGAAGGCTAGGGTGTGTCACCGTCCCCTAAAATTTTATTAATATAAATTTTATTATATATATATATATTAAAAATTTAAATTAAAAAAATAATTTGACATAAAAAAAGTTGCATTACATAATATAATATGATATAATATTGTTTAATATTACATTAAAAAATGAGATAAAATATTTTTGAAATCACATTGTATAATATAATAGAAATCTTAAAGATTATATTGCATAATAAGATAAAATATTTTTTAAAATTATATTCAAAAATATGATAGAATATTTTTAAGATTGTATTGCATAATATAAAATATTTTTAAGATTGTATTGTATAATATAAAATATCTTTAAGATTGCATTGCATAATATGATAGAATATTTTTAGGATTGCATTCAAAAATTGGTTAAAATCATATGCTTAAATTAGTATAATAGAAACATATTTTTGTGTTTATAGTATGCATTCCATTCCAAATAATATTAGAGCTTTAGAGAGTTTATGTTTGCATCATTGAGAGAATAGTTATGATATTATATAGAAGCATTTGACAAGTCTGATTCTTAACTCTCCATCAGGATTTAAAGGTACTTATTTATTATGATAGTGGAGTTGTGCATTGGATTAATTATCTAATTTGGACGTCGTGATTTTTTTATCTAATTGAGTTCTTCACACTAAAACTGATTGTGTCTTATTTATCTGTTATCTCCATATTATTGCTTTGAGTTTGATTTTAAATTGTGAATTATTTTATTAAGACTCACTAAACTTTGTTAGCTTGTTTATCAACCCACTCTGTTTGCAATTTGTCTGTCTGTGGTTTGCAGTTTGCCTTTTTTTGTAATTAGATTTGTATTATTTTTGGAGTACTTCTATTTATGATATAGTTTTTTATGTTCACCCCTTCTCAATAAAATTCCTGCATCCACCATTGATTACGTAGCCTCAAATATGTCGTAACCTTGCAACAATCGCTACCCCCTAACCCTGCAACACTCAGAATAGATGAGAAAGAGACGTGAGAGATGAGAATGAGACCAAAAAGAGACGAGAGGGACACAAGCGAGAGAGAGATACTTGTTGGCTATAGCAACGTGAGATGGAGAAGAATGATTTGTTGAATATTGAGGATTTAGGAATTTGTTTCTTTACTAATTTAACTTATGAATATTGAGGATTTAGGGTTTCGCTCAAAACACTTAGAGGGAAATGAAAAAGAGACGCAGGTTATTTTGTTTGGGTAGGGAAAGGGCCAATGCTTATGTTTCCCGATAAGAGAGAAAGCGAGAATGTTAAGTATCATTCAAATATGATTTTGTAAAACCATCCTTATAAAAGGTTCAATTACGATTATTATTGATGATTTTTTGAATAATCATTCTTAAACTCAGTTTCAAGACGATTATTTGAAAACCATTTTTATTATTAATGAACTTAGTTACAACATTGTCACTGCATTGTTTTCAAAAACAATTTTTATCTACCGTTGTTATTGATGTGTCATAATAAATAATTTTTGCAGCAGTGAACTAATATGATTCTTTGAGATAAATATTTATATCATTGTCACCGGCATGAGATCATAATCTATTATTCTTTTATCTCTAGATAGCATATCCTTTAGACTTTCAGTAAATGCATCGATCCAAACTCATCTTTCATTTGATGGCAACATAAATAAACAAAGACATGTCTGTTTATATTAATTAAATATACCAATCAATATTTAATCTATTAAAAAAAAACTTATACTATCTTTCTGAAAATGTTACAAAATAAGTATATTCTTACAAGTTACATCAATTTTGATTATTTGATTATTTGATTGGTAATTTTAAAAAAAATGTATCAAAATTAATGGTTTATTTGGTTTAAAGAAGGGACTTCATAAGTTTTTAACCTTGTTAAGAGTATTATGTCTTTTAATGGCTCGGACGACATTTTGGAACGGTCACATGTCATGAGAAAACCAAATCAAGCAATATATAAGTTAGCCAACCATGGAATGTCTCTAGTTGAATATTTGAGAGCTTATGATTTTGTTTTGCCTTTAATTATTGGTGTTGTTATAGTTGATGTAAAATCTACTTCTTTTTCTCGTGGGCTTTAAATGATTTCTTGTGGGGCGTTTTACCCCTTCATTCCAAAAAAAAGAAAAGAAAAAAGAGGAAGAAACTTTATAAATTATTAACATATGAGCTAAGTGTGATGTGAAGTGGGTAAGCTAAAATTCAAGTCAATTATATCCACTTTACAAATAGAAGAACTAGAAGAACTAAATTCATATGTTTTTAAAATTTGATGACCAAAAATTATAAATATAAGAACATTAACCATGTTGAAAGTATAGAGAATAAAAATACAATTTTTTCTAATTTTTTGTGTTCTTCCTCTAGATGAGTTGAGCTTGTTAGGCCCAACAACTCTTAACACTTGAGATTAAGACCATTGGGAAGCATGCAAGCTTGGTCGGGGAGGAGCTACTGAGACTTCAAGATTAGTTGTGGTAAAAGGCAAGGAAAGAAACTTTCAGTGTTGGAGTATTTTCTTAGTCATTTCACTGCCTTTAGTTAGCAGTGAAGCCAATGTTGATGTGTAATTACTGATGCAAAACATTCTTGTGAACATTTTCCGCCCTGCTTGTAGATAAAAAGATCAAAGATTAACACAGTGATGCAAAGTGATCAGGAACATGAATGGACATGGAATTCTTTGATGAGCAAGAAAGAAAGATAAAGGTTTTCCCCACCTCATATGACACTAATGTTCAAGGTTGAACCTTCGATGATGAATTGTGCAC
>PYAF01003957.1:176856-189473 GCA_007407185.1 Glycine tomentella
ATTTTTTTTTTTTTTTTTTTTTTTTGATAAATCACTTGTGAATTAATTTCTTTTTTTCTTTTGGTAAAAACTTGCGAAATCTTTGACACTTAAAAGTTTACAAGACAGTATATCCAAGAGGTAAAAATAAGAGTGAATTTATAAGCATAGTTAAAATTCAAACTAACTTGTAAGCTAATTAAAGTAGCTTATAAGCTACTAAACCACTTAAAAATACACTTGTGTATCTAATACCTCAGGAAGTGGCTACCTAAATCACAATCAAGTTTAGTAAGCCTAATTTGAAAAACTTATTTTTTTTTTCTACCAAATTTAATTTCATCTCTTTTTATTAGTTCGGGTCTCTTTTTTTTTGTCTTCTATAAAAGATACATATGATCTTATAAAAAAAACATTTTTACCAATTTTACGTGTTAAGGGTAGTCATTATTTACATTCAAACATCATTTTGATAAAACACGTTTCCTCAAAATTACTGTAAAATCTGACTCTGAAAAGTAACATTTCTCCCGTGATGATGATGGACAATTTCTTTGATGGGAGGAGATAGCATAGTGGCATTGGAGTGCTTGCATAGACTCTGACGCTTAAGTCAGTGAGAGTTTAAGGTGCAGTAATGGAATTGAAGTTAGTTATCATAACAGTGTTTGGTGTTTTCCTATTATGCCTATGGTGAAAAATCAGTTGTCATCACGTTGAGAACTTTTTTGCTTTGGACCGGATTACAATATTATTGGGAGCGGTCCATCTTTATGAGGATGAACTAACCCTTGATTTTCATGGTCCGAATTATCTAAAATATCTCGATTCGCATGATATCGAGATTTCATTTCATTTTTAGAATAATTGTCCTCAACTTGGTGGCTTCTTTATAAGACCTGTTGACTTGTGCATTATGTTACAACGACTTAATTGGTTTACATATCTCAGTTTCTTCTGATACCGAAATTCTGATTCCAGAACAAATACATTTTCTAATTCCCTTGCTATTGTTAATCAAACATTATTTTAAATTCATTACATGAAGCAAATTTTTCTTAGTTCTAAGACGACATGTTCCGTATAAAATTTATTAATATAAAAATAAGTCTAAATTTTCTCCTCAAAATATTTAATTATCTTTGGTGGGAGGGGTGTCTGAGGTAGGACTAAGTAAGGAAATCGTATTTCACGTCTCAGTCAAATACCTTGTGGTTTTGCCTCTCGTATAGTTCGTGTTCTTCTAGTTCTAACCCTATCCCATGAGGGTGTTATCTCGTGTACTCATTTTAAAATGCTATAAGCGCGCAAAATCGAATAGATAAACATGAAAATAAGAATGGGAAGTAGTCTCTGTTTTATTCCAATTAAATATTGCAACTGAGGAGGAAATAATGCTTAATTCAAGTAACGTATTATAAACTAACAGATTTAGCTTTTATATAACCGAAAGTAACGTATTATAAATTAACAATTCATATAACATCGTATTATTAGCTTCTTATAAGGAACAGAGTTGATGCAACGTTTCTCACATGGAGGACAAGTTGAATTTTGGGCGAAAGTTCCTAAATCCAAATGCGAAGCTGTAATTTGAAAACGTTTGCAAATAACGTCAACAATCAATTTGGACACAAAAAACCGTACATCAATTTCTTTTTTTGCAATGCGTGTAGCATCTGATCAGTTTAATTTTTGGATACAAATTATTCCATTTTTTAATGACTCAAAGCACCATTGGATCGTAAAAGACGTTAAATATATATTACTAAATGTTTTTAGTGCTTAAAAATAAATATTAGGTATGTAATTTTCTTTATTAAAAATTCATTTATATTTAAAATTTACTTAACCTTTGAATTTAATGTATAAAATGATTATTTTTATCAACCAATGTTAGTTCTTAATTTTTGTTAAAATTTTAATAAGAGAATATGAACCCACAATTTCTCTTCTCCACCTCCTCCCTTCAGGCTTCAACCCTTAATTTTTTTGTTAAAATGAAAAATTATTAATAATTATGTTTCCATAATAAAAGTTAAAATCACGTATATTCTCTTTATAACAAGAGTTTAAATATCAACTTATAAACTTTCAGGTTTTTTTTTTATAGATATAAACTTTCATGTTAAAATATGATATACAATATTTACGCTACCATAATAAAAAAATTAATTTTTCAAGTTCATTATAATTATTAATACTAAACGTTTTTTATATCTATTTATAGGCAAATTATTTTTTACTAAAAGTATATTTTAGTCTTATAATTAATTAGATTTTTTATAATAATATTTATCTATTAATTTTAAAAAATATAAACTGATATATTTCATATTTTAAATTATTTTAATTTAATTTTACTATAAAATGTACGGTTGTATATTAGTAATAATAATAGTTGTCATGTTTTATAATGATAATAATAATTGTAATTGTGAAGTAGGCAACAATGATAAGTTGAATTTGTTTCTTGTTTGTTCAGGCCGGACCGACCAAACGGGGCATTAGGACGCCACATGGTGAATTTTGCTAGATAACACAGTTGTACGGACTTCAAATATTTTTAGGAAGCTTTTTTTTATTACAGGCACCAATTGCTTCGGCTAAAAAAAACACTTAACATCTTTAATTTGAGATATTAGATTATTTTTTGGTAATTTTCATAAAATTATATAAGATTAAAAATTTCTTAAGATTTCTTTAATTTTTTTTTTTAATGGTAGATCTCATTTTGAGATCTTAGGAAAAGAAAAAAAAAATTATTCTTTTTTGAACAATGTAGATCTTGATACTTCTTCTACAAGAACTCATTTTTCATGTTGTATATCTCTTCGTCTCCTTTATTGGAAAATCTATTGAAGATTAAATCTTAAGTTCAAGATTTTTGCTCAAGATCTATCACTAAAGATACTCTAAAAAAAATATTTATTAAATAAAAACTATAAAAAAAACTTATACTTAAAATAATTATTAAATAAAAGCTAAAAAAATACTTAAAAAAAGCATTTATTAAATAAAAGCTATAAAAAAAATACTTAAAAAAGCATTTATTTTCCTATAAAAAAACATTTATTTCAGGTAATATTTACTTTTTAACAAATAAGATAAAATATTTAAGAATAAAGAGAGACATTCAATGCCTTTTAATTTTTTCCTATATTTTTTTTTCATTAACAAATCTTTTCCCATATACAATGAATGCAACAAAATTTGAACCTTAATTGTTATCTAAACTTTTAGCTACTAGATTAATTGAGGAGTTCTAGATTAATTTTAGTTGGTTTGATTTTTAATCTAAACGCTGAGCATATATTTTTTTAATCAGTAAACGCTGATTATATAAAATAGACAAATAAATATTTTTATATAAAAGTCAACCATATGAATACAAAAAAAAAAATGAATTTATATCTATTCAACTTGTTTCATTTCAATCAAGAATGAAAAAATAAAACAAAATGGGTCAATTATTTTGGTTTAGAGAAACTTGTTTTCAATAGTACGAATTAACATGACAAGCTCAATTCTTTTCGTTTATGCATCCATTTGTTACAAATTTTAGTGAATTTTGATTAGAATGCATTGTCTACATGATCTCTCAATTAACTTTATGATTCATGAAACCGTATGTGATAAATTGTCACATATGAAGAAAGGACTAAATAGAACCAAAATTATTAAAAGAAAATAATAAAATAAAAGGCTAAAATTATTTTTTTCCTTTTTTTTTTTTTACTTTGTTTTACATAGAGTATTAAAAATTGAATAATGTATTGTGAAAGACGAGAGGGTTAAATATTAAAAAAAATTACATAAAATAATATGAATAATCACATAAATAAATTTAATATTATAATTTAATTTAAAATCTTAATGTTGATGTTAATAATAAAAAAAGACATTAAAAGTGAATTATGAGAGTAGATTCCTTTTGGTATGGGGTAGCAATAGCATCTTCCAAGTAGCAGCTGAGCTACCATTTAAAAGCTGCCTTCCTCCTTCTTTCTCTTCATTCCCTCTTGTTCCTTTCTCTCGGTTTCCTCCCAAAACTGACTAATCCTCCACCGAGCACTACTGCAACTTCCTACATATAACCCTATTCCACCACCTCGCTTTTCATCATCGCTTCAATTAACACTTCGTTTCGTTGTTTTCCTCTGATTTTTTTGGTGGTTGATGGCGTGGGAGAATAAGCGAGGTGGCTCAAAAAATGCAGGGTTTATGAGAACGTTGGTGGTGGTGTTGTTGGTGGTGTTATCGGGGTTTTGGTGTGTGTCCGGTGTGAAAGAAGGAAAAAGAAATGCGTACGCGACTATGATGTACGTAGGTACGCCGAGAGACTACGAATTCTACATAGCCATACGCGTGCTTCTCAAATCGCTGGCTACGCTCGACGCTCAAGCCGATCTTGTTGTCATTGCTTCCCTTGATGTTCCTCCTCGATGGATTCGAGCTCTGTAAGTCCCACTCCTTCACCATCATTCGCCACTTTTTTTTTATTTACTTTTTTTATTATTTTTTATTACCGTTTTCTTGTCCTGTGTTTGCATTTGATTTCGGATATGCGTTGCCTTATTATTCACCCCCGGAATTTGGTTGATTTTATTATTTTTGAAAAAGAAAGAAAGAGATTTTTTTAAACATTGATCATTTGGCTTTCTGGTAGGATTTTATTTTTGAAAAAGAGGGAAAGAAATTTTAGGAATACTAACTTAATTATACTTAAAATTCTCCTTGAAACTTCAAAATATTCTTAGATCATTTGATTTTGTTGTGAGACTAATTTTTTATTTCGACCTTGATGTGGGTTTAGTATACTGGAATGAAATAGAATAAAAATAAATTAAGATGATAAAATGTAAAAATATAAATTTCACTTTATTTAACTGTTTATTTCATTTAATGTTTTTCAGCTCTTTTTCACCTTTATCAAACTGAGGAACAGTCACTTAAAAACTTAAAATCTTTGTCCCACGCCAAGGATAGAGATTGAATAAAGGGAGAAAAAATAATAGGAAAATGAAAAGGGGTTCATATCATAAAAAACGAGGATAGGGTTGGGGAATTTGGACCGTTAGTTCGGTTTGGGTCGATTGACTGTGTAGTGACAACCCATAATGTTAATGCCTTGAAGGATTTGTGGGCATAGATGCCCATGTCCTAGTCCGGTTTTAAAATTTTCTAGTCCCATTAACTACTTTGCCTGGCTCCACACTCACTTTCTATGTTGGGGTAGAGCTAGGATCGGATTTTCAATGGAGTTTAATTTCTTGTAAGTTTAGAAAAAATTGTAAGTTTAGAAAAAAAAAAAAGAAATCTGAAAAAAAATCCTATGCAAATGGATTTTAAATTTATGTAAAATACTTTTCTATTTCTAAAAAGTCCAATATATATTTGACATCTTCTACGCAAAAATGTGGATTTCTTTTCATCCTTTGAGATATGCTAGGCAAACAATACAGATAATCCTTAGTTTTATTTTACAGAAAACACATTCATAATATTTTTTTTACAGTTCTTAATTTTTGTCAGTTTGACTAATGAATCTTTCTCCTAATTTTGTATTCAATTATCCAATGATAGTGAGAGTGTCTTACCGTGTATGCTGTTACACTCCTCTTATGGATTGTCTAAAATTTGTACAGTATTCATCAATAAATGAAGAATTATATCAGGTTGTATAATTTTAAAAAATTTAAAGTAGTTAAAAAATGACATTATTATTATGAAAATGTATTTCCAAGTAGTTATCTACAATTTTTTTATTTTATATATGATTAGATAAAAAATATTAAAAACGTTTAATATAATAAGTTAGTATTTTTTTTCCTTCCGTTTTTTAAGTGTAAGTTGTCACATCAAGTGTTGTGTGTTGTGAGGGGCGATGGTGTTCTTAGCGACTTTAGGATTGCGCGTGAAGTTCAAGAGTGAAGAGTGTTGGACGATGGTTTCAACGTCCTTGAGAAATGGGATGGTTGTTCAAGGTTCTTTCGTGTCTTGTTCCTATTTAGTTATTGTTTCTTGCGGCCGGCAAGTCCAAATATGTTTTGGTACGTCAAATTAATTAGAATTGAAATTTTATTTTAATAGTTTATGTAATAAAAAAATTATAAATCAATATCAGTTATTAAAGTAAATTTTAAATGAAAATAATATAATAAACAATATTTATAAATTTTTTCTTTTGTTACTTCACAATTTTTATTCAATTATTTTATTAAGAAAATTTTTCGATGTTCTTTTAAGATATATATACACTATGGAGAAGAAATTGGAAGTTCCCGAGAAAAAAAATAAAAAGTTTCAGAAAAGTTAATTAAAAGTTAAAAAATAGGTAAAAATTGAAAAAAAAAAGTTTCAAATTTGAAAAACTTTGGCAAGTTAGTTTCTTAAATTAAAAGTGTTTGATAAACTGAAGTAATTGAAAAATATAAAATAAATTAAATGAACATATTTTATGATATTTTTATATAAATTTTAATTTTATTTTATAGATAAAAATTTATTATGAGATATTATAATTTTAATATCTTATATTTTTTATGGATAAATTATTTTCATTGTATTTTTAGTTTCAATTATTATTTGTTCATATTAAGTATTCTATAATTAATCTTATATTATTTTAAAATTATTTTTAATCAAGTTTAAAAAAAAAGTCAAAGAAAGCATATATTTAAGTAGACATTTTTTTTTTGCGGAGTTTCATTTTACTTTTATAGTGTTAATTAATGTAATAGTGAAAATAAATTGTTTAATATAAAATTGTTCGAAAACCTTGTTTTATTTTAAAAAGGATAATAAATATTAATAAACATTTTAATGATAAAAAGAAAATAAAATATAAAAAGTTAAAAATTAAAAGCTGACATTTTAAAAATATTATTTCAACTAATCTTTCAAAAACTTTAAAAGTTATTAAAAAATATTTATTTATCAAATAATTAAATAAAATTTTTAATTAGTAAAAAAAGATAAAAATCAGTTAAAATGAGGTATGGAAGATAACATATATCAGTGAACATTTGGGTTGGGTACTAATGTCTAATTTAGATAGCAATAAAAAATCAAATAATTGATAAGTAAAGGTGTAGTTGAAAGAAATTTATTTCATTCAGCATAAAAAAAAAATAGTTGAAAAGAACTTATAAATTTAATCTTAAATTTATAAAACATTAATAATTTTGAATAAATCTAAAATGCTAAAATATCTCTAGTTTAGGAACGTAGGAAATAATAAAGATGTTAGATAGGACTAGGAGTAATAACGTGCATACTAATTAATAATATTACTATTAATGAGGCTTCATAATGAGTTGTGACAGGTTAATGAAATTGATGGGTAGGGCTTTAGAGGGTCGTGTGCAGTGGTCCCTAATTTCATGCCGTAATTAATTAGATAATAGATGAAAATTTTGTGGGGACATCTCTACACTTGTTTGTAGAGTACGAGACTGCTCCTTCTTAGATGTGCTAACAAGGGTTCTTTAATCTTTGAGAACAGGCTTACTCATCATTTAGTTTAATCAATTACTCTAGACCAAAGCATGGAAGAATCATGAAGATGAGCATGGTGTCTAATTTGATTACCGGCTATTTGTCTTATCTGAATTTTCACAACTTTAGCTAACAAGTACTAGTGAATGACTAGTCATATTTTGATCTAATCCCTAGTCATTATTTTGTCTTATCTGAGAACAGGCTTATCTGAATTTTCACAACTTTAGCTATATGAATTCTCAACATCTAGTTTTACACTTGGAAGTCATCATATTATACTATTAGTTATCAGAACAATTAGTCACTCAAGCGACTTTGTTAAAAACAAAAGCTAATCACTCAATGAAAAATAATAAGGGAGAAGAAAAGGATGTTTATAAATATTGGACACATCAAAATCAGCAAGAAAACCAATTTGTTGGAGTACCCCTGAGTCTGACCGTGCACAACTTGAAGTATAATTGCCTTTTACTATTTTGTACATTGGACACAATTGCGTTGCGTGTATGGACGTATTATTGGTATTAATTTGATGAATTGATAATTGACTAGCCTTGTTGTTTTTTATTGGTGGATCGTGTAGTGAAAAGGAAGATGGTGCGAAAGTAGTAAGAGTGGAGAATCTGGACAATCCTTACAAGCATCAAGATAATTTTGACAAGAGATTCAAGTTATCGTTGAACAAACTCTACGCGTGGAGCTTAGTGGACTATGACAGGGTGGTGATGTTGGACGCTGATAACCTCTTCCTTCAAAACACGGACGAGTTGTTTCAATGTGGACAATTCTGTGCGGTCTTTATCAATCCTTGTGTGTTTCACACAGGACTCTTCGTCTTGAAGGTACATACCATTTTATTTTTCCAAAGAAAACTCCTACAATTTAACTATCTACGAAACTGCAATATAGCTCCAAATTTCACATAAATTATTGCCACCTTTAAATCGTGTTATTTTAATGCTTCAATTTTGTCCTTCTCTACGGTGTAAAGCAGCTTAATAAATCAATATTCTCACTAAGGTGATTCATATACGGGGAAGGAAAATAATGACTCACTTTTGGATGGATTTGATTAATCGTTTTAATAGTGTATATTACCTCAAAAGTTAAATAATAGTATACGCTGAAGAAAGTAATATTAATAGTAACATGTCTTATCAGTGCTTTAAAAAATGGAAAATGTTTTGTTGATCGGTGCTCTTAGGAGTTAGGACTTAGGAGACTCGTCAGGAAAATAAGAAAATACTGTATTCAATTAAAAAACATTTATTATACTAAGAAAATTATTTTAGTCTTGATTGATTTGATAGCATTTAATATATCACATGTCAGTTGGCAAATATCTTCTTCCTTTTTTCTTTTTCTTTTTTGATACAGTTGGCGAGTATCTGTGGTAGACATCTACAAAGTAAAGTATATTGAATGCTACTCCTTAACTAGCATGACACCACACGTTTTTTGTGTTAAATGTTTCGGGGAGTTTCGATTCTGAATTAATTAATTTTGTAAAATTAATTATGAAAGTGATGCTATTTATATTTGTATATTTTTATTTTAGTATAAATATAAAAGTTGTTGAAATTATTTTAATTTAAAGTTAATTCTAAATCATAATCAATTGTTTAATATGTCATCAGCAAAAAAAAAATTAATATAAAATTAAACATGAGAACATTCATCTAAAATCATAGTAAAAACAATTAAACGTCAAACTAAACACACACTTTATCATCTCTATTCTATAGGTTCTAATTATTTGATATTTGCAGCCATCAATGGCCGTGTTCAAGGACATGGTTCATGAATTACGGAATGGGAGAGAAAATCCTGATGGTGCAGACCAGGGTTTCATAGCTAGCTATTTCCCAGATTTGCTTGATAAGCCAATGTTTCACCCACCACCTAATGCCACCAAGCTTGATGGAACATATAGGCTTCCTTTAGGTTATCAGATGGATGCATCTTACTATTGTAAGTATATACCTTAGTTTTTGAAGCTGCACTTTTGAATACTTAATGCAATTCTGATCAACCCAGTTCATGCTAATGTGAGTCCTATAACTTCTTCAGATCTTAAACTTCGCTGGAGCATACCCTGTGGACCAAATAGTGTGATCACATTCCCTGGGGCACCATGGTTGAAGCCATGGTATTGGTGGTCCTGGCCTGTTCTGCCATTAGGCCTCCAGTGGCATGAAAAACGTCGCCAAACTTTGGGGTAAGGTCCATATTGGATGTATTCTGTTTTTTGCAAACAAATAGTGATGGTGATCTTTTGTGATTTACTAGTACATTTTAACTTGAAAAACACTGAATTTCAGAATAGTATCTTGTTTTAATAAACTTTTCAATAAACAGACACTTACAAGAAAAGAAAATAAATTAAACTCCTTTGGTAAGTTAAAATTAGCTTATTATAAGTTAAAATCAACTTTTGAAAAGTTAAACGAGAAAACTGCTATAAAATTTGAATTGTATAAGTTGGGAAACTAAATTCTCCTCAAAGTGTTTATTGAGAAGTTTATTCAAGCAAGACCAATTTCTATAAACACATAGACAACTCCACAGATTGTTTATATATATATGTATATATATATAGTAGCACTTTGATTTCTGTCACATAATTTGAGTTAATTTTTAACCCTTTTAAAATCATCTTCCCCTCAAATATTAAGTCATTGTAACAATTGGTCTATAATTTACTACAGGTATGGTGCGGAGATGGCTGTGATACTCATTCAATCAGCAATATATTTGGGAATAATAGCAATGACACGTTTTGCAAGGCCAAGTCTTTCAAAGCTATGCTATAGGCGTTTCGACAAGAGCATCAACTTGGTGCAGAACATTCTCAAATTTGTGGCATTGTGGAGCATTCTTGCGGCTTACACAACACCCTTCTTCATCATTCCTCACACGGTTCACCCTTTGTTGGGATGGCCTCTCTACTTGATTGGTGTCTTTGCATTGTGCTCAATTGCAGTCAATGCCTTTCTGCTGCCAATGCTGCCGGTTCTGATGCCGTGGCTCGGGATCACCGGTGCCTTGATTGTCATGGCTTTTCCTTGGTATTCAGATGGGGTGGTGAGAGCATTGTGTGTTTTTGGTTATGCATTCTGTGCTGCACCGTTTGTGTGGGCTTCTATGAGTAGGATAATGGCAGGGCTTCATCAGTCTCTAGAAAGGGAAGCTTTTTTGCCAAGATTAGGAGAATCCTCACCACCTTCTTGGTTTAACAAGTTGTACTGACTTGTCTAATTGAGCATGATTGAATGCTTGGGGACATGGGTGACAATTGAGAAGCTCATTGGAAATTGAAGGGGAGGAAGTGCCATGGTTTTTGCACCATTATGATGTTACGGTTGAAATTATACACATTCTTTTGGAGTGAGATGGCCATGCTTCACTTACTAGGAGGAGTAACATCGGGGATTTAGTGTGTAGATAGATTGTTTTGCTATTTTTTCACATACATCTGTATCAATTATTGCAGGATTGGTTCTTGTATTCAAATTTTTAAAATTATTATTAGATAGTTAGCTATATAAGATGAGAGAGTTCTGCATCACTAAAACATTTAGTAAGAACCAATGAATTTCTTTACTATATTATTGGCACTCTTAGTAAAAATTGAAGAAAACTCGTCTCAATTATGTATCACAGTCATGACAACATATTAATATTGGACAAAAGTTAGATGTACTTTCATGCGTCCTCCGAGTACACTTCTCCAATTAGAATTGGAATTTTATTTTGATAACGCATAAAAATATTTGCATCAAGCCTTAGAGGTCAATGTTGATTACAGAGGCAAACTTAGGGGAACTTAAGGATCATACTCATGCACGCATGAACTGATGGACGAACGAATTCATAACGCAACAGCTTCAATGTCCAAACTCACTCTTTAATAGTGGAACCAGGATTTTATGCTTTACAGAAAAGAGGAATAGTATGTTAGAAAGAAAAAAAAAAAAAGAAAAAAGAAAAAGAGGAATGGTACCAAAATAAACACTGTTATAAACTAAAATTAACTTAAAATTTCATGAATCTTATTAAATACTCGTTATTAGTAGAAATATAATCAATAAGAAAATTTACTTAAAAAAGACATGCTAAACTGCAATTTCAATCTTTCTAATTTTTTAAATTTATGATTTTAGTCTTTCTGAATTTTTTTCTGTATCAAAAAAAATCAAAGACTATTAATCCTAACCTTTTTCACTCAACCTCTCTTCAAATTGCAATTTAGTCATATATAAAAGAGTTTAATGTTTATGCAATGAAAATGTAAAATAATTTTCTATATTATTATCTAATCATAAATCAAGGTAGCTTAAAATATTTTTATATTATAATTCAATCACAGATAATAAATAATCGTGTGTTAGTAGAGTTTTTTATAAAAAAATGTTTTCCGGTCACTATTTGATTGACTTTTTGCAATCGTTTATTCGTTATCTACTGTATGCTAGACTACTAACGAGGGAGCCCAAAGACGTGTCCAGTTAGGCCTCAAGACCAGAAACAAATTAATGGGCCTAACTTTTAATATTACAGCATAGCAGTGATATGGAGTTTCTGTTAAACAATTCTAAGCTTAAATATATTTCTAATCGGCTTAAACTTCTTTTTAAAATTATTTTTTGGTTCATCTAATTTGACGTTTTTGGTTTTTAGTCCTTCACATTTTTTATTTTAATCTCTGTAATTTGGATTTTTTTTAGTTCCCATCGACTACTTCCGTACTATCAAGTGCAAATTAAAAAGAAAAGGATCCAAAATTATGAAGTCTTTTTTATTTCTAAACTGATACTTTTACATTAGCTTTTACTAAAAAAGAGATATTTTTAATCTCTGAACTGTAAAATCATGCACATTTTTTATTTCAAATGAAAGACTAACAACACATTAATTATTGAATATAGACTAAAATAATAATAACATTTTATATGAATTAAAACTAAAAGAATAATAGACTTATAGAAAACAAAAACGTATTTAAGCTAATTATTTAGATGCTAATATTACTTCAAACTAAACTTAAACCATATTTATAGATTTTTTTGTTGTCTAGAGCATAATACAGTTGTTTATTTATTTTATTAAAAAAATGAGGTAATATATTCAAGTGA
>PYAF01003957.1:189573-215619 GCA_007407185.1 Glycine tomentella
AATAATAACATTTTATATGAATTAAAACTAAAAGAATAATAGACTTATAGAAAACAAAAACGTATTTAAGCTAATTATTTAGATGCTAATATTACTTCAAACTAAACTTAAACCATATTTATAGATTTTTTTGTTGTCTAGAGCATAATACAGTTGTTTATTTATTTTATTAAAAAAATGAGGTAATATATTCAAGTGAATATTACCGTTCCCACGATTATTACTATTTATAGGCAATACTAAGCACTCCTTGAAGGACAAGAAATAAATTTACATTAACACTCCATTAGAAATTAATTTTTTACTAGCAATGACTTATTACTAAGCATCACACTAAATGTTTATTTCTCACTAGAAATGATTTCTTACGAACCATTACAATGATTCATTAAGACTCCCTAATCATCGTGATGATTTAGGAAGCCTAAAAATAGTAAAATTAACCTAAAAAAAATACCTAGCTCATCCTTAAATATGATATACTTATAATTAATTCACACCTATTAAAAAAATTGATTAATTTAGTTAGTAGTGTTGTCCTATATAAAAAGAACAAAAATATTTCAAAAAATGACTTATATTTATGAATGGAAGAATTAAAAAGACATATGAACTTATTACAAGAAAAATAAGTGCAAAAAATACTTCAAAAAAAAGAAAATGGATTTTAGTTGACTATTCAACCAAAAAAACTAATTAACCCAACTAATTAAACTCCAACCCATGAATGCTTCTTGGTAATGTGAATTCCAATTTTTTATGTTGTCTTCAAGTTGAGCTTAAATCATCATCAACTTGTATAAAAGTGATTCATGAGTGTAACCTTTTATCCACTTTAATCATGTGAATGCTTCTTGATCATGTGAATTTAAATTTTTCATGTTGTCTTCTAGTTGGATTCAAATTGTCATCAAATTGTATAAAAGTGATCCATTAGTGTAGCCTCTAATCCACTTTAATGTGAATTTAAATTTTTCATGTTACCTTCAAGTTAGACTCTAATTATTGTCAACTTGTATAAAAATGATTCATTAGTGTAGCCTCTAATCCACTTTGATTTTAACTTTCCTTATCTCTATAATCAAGCCTTGCAAAATCTCTTTCATTATTTTTGTTTTGGATCTAGTGATTAGACCTCCAATTTCACATAAAGAATCTTTGAATTGATTGATTAGTTTCTATTTAATTTAATGCACTTAATTTTAAGTAGTCTAATTTAGTAATTCAATAAATTTCCAAAATTAATGTGTGGCTTAATGAATAAATTATCAATATTAGCTCATTATAACAGATTATAAGAACCCTATACAAATAACAACATATTTTTATAATCCTCTTCTTTTTTTTTTTTTAAAGCCAAATATTATTTTTATATTCCTCGTTAAGAAGAGAAACGTCGATCCCACTGAAAAACTAAGGTGATTTAGTCGAAGAAAATCACAAATCAACTCTGGTACCTGATTGGATATTCTTAGGGTGATTTTGCTATAGTTTATACAATCAATTACAATAAATTCATATGTTTATCGAAATCCATAAAATCTTGATAACCTAATACTATATATATGGTGTAAATTCCAAACCTGTCAACATTTCATTTTAGAATGTTTATCTGAAATCGTGATTATAGTTTAAAAATAATATATATTTTTTCATTTATAAGAATTAAATATGATACTAAAAGTTTACAACACTTCCACGTCTTACTAGAATAATGGTTGTTGTTAACAGACAAAAGCCACTAGTCTTTTCGAAACTGCTTCCGTGAAATGATGAAACTGCAATCATTTATCTATATATATTTTTTTTTTTTTTTATTTCGATGATCACTGTCGAATGTCATTGACCTCTGCTGCCCATTTCACTTTTAAATTAAGCATATATACACAACGAAATGTACATCTATTTTCTCCGACAGCAAAACACTACAAAGTATTTGGTATAATGTGTGTTTGAGTAAGTTTTTTTTAAAGTATTTTCAAAAGAAGAAAAATAAAATAAGTTTTTTTCATAAGGTTAAATTAATTTTTCATTTACTAACTTGCTGTAAAAAGTAAAAACCCACTCATAATTTTTCAAAAAAATAAATAATATCTATAAATTAATTATGATTAACTAATAAAGAACTAATTATAATTTTAAAAAAAAATCTCTCTTAAAAAGTGATTCTATTAAGTCATAAATATTATCATTAACTCAATTACCCAAACCGAGGATCGTAGACGGTGGTTCTGTTTCCAACTTTCAACGTTCGAAAATATTGTTAAGTGGGGGCCAACTTGGCTAGCCCAGAAAGATAAAATGGTTTGTTCATCACTTTCTTTAGGTTTTATGGTAGGATATTAAAAAATACTACTATTCATAATGATGGGACCATATCATGCATGTGTCATGCACACACTACTCCAAATGACCGTTTGAAGCACTAAAACACATGCTTTACGACAATGGCAATTGGCAACATCATTCGACGTGGACAAGGAAAATACTATTAAATAATTAATTTATTTATTAAATTTCATAAAATATCAGTATTTTTTTCTAATATATATTTTTATCTCTAATTAAATAATATTTTTACTTATTTATTCTCATTACAAAAAATTATCATTATTAATAACAAATTCATATTCAAACTTGATGGATTAAGACCTTTTTACTTTACCTAATTAATTAAAAATTATTCATTGTATTTGGTGTTACTTGTGGAAAAATAAATCATTTTTGAAACTAATCAATAATATAAATACAAAAGTAAATACTAGTGACTTAGAAAAAATTCAGAAAATTTAAAAAGACTATTATATTAATGTATGAAGTATTGATTAAGGATAATTTTAAAAAATATTTAGTATAATATTGATTTTATAAAACAATTTATATTTTGAAAGAAATTTATTACGAATATTAATTAATATCGCAACGGTGATCAATAATGAATCTTTAGACTTGGACTTCCTTTACGTACCTCGAGTATTAAGTTACATTAAGTCATGTTTTTAAAACTAGTTTTTATTTTTTATATATAAAATGTTACGAGTATTTAAACTATCATGTTAAATATTTAAGTAATTCAATTTTAGTTCAACAAAATTATTATAAATAATACATTTTTCTTACAGATAAAAAAATAAATTTTCTTTACCAAATTTTAATTCAACTGTTTTTTTTAAGGATTTGAAGTGAAGACCACTACTAATCACTAATAGTGAAAAAATGGTTATCGAAATTCTTTTGTGAAAAGTTGTTGTAGAGTAGTTATAAATCCTTTCATATTAATTTCTTATTGTTTACAATAAATATTGAATACGTTTTAGATTTCTAACCCATCAAATATATTTATTTTCATTTTAATATTTTCAAAAAATAATAGAAAGATTTATAGGAAAGTTTAGAAGTAATATTATTTATTAATGTATATAGTCACGGGTTAATAGTTGGACTTTAAGGACATGACGACAGTACCTGAGGCTGAGAATCTCACTCGTAGGAGATATGATGCCGAAAAGAAGATGACCCACATCTCTTAGGGTATTAGACTTTGTACGCAGTGCCACCCAATCAACGTTCTCAAATCTCAAATACTCTAATATTAATTATTAATTAAGCTAGTGCTAAGCATGTCATTAGACCAAAAACACGTTATCTATATCAGTTTGTAACTGTGTAAGTAAAACCAATGGAGGGAATTATTGTTTTTTTTTCTGATGCAAGCAGGGCTTTATATCCGTTAATATAATAAAATATTTATTATTTTACATTAGAATAACTGTGAATATAATTAGTATAATTATGAATAGAATATTTAAGTTTATTCTATTTATTACTACATGCTAATAAAATAAAATATTAATTAGTAAATAACAATAGAATTTTCAATAAAATATTTATTATTAAATATTTATTTTTTGATTACATTAGACTAATTGAATAATTATTTTTTATTTAATATGATAGAAAAAAATTTAAGATTTAACGGATTGATGGATTGACTTACTAATGTAATCATAACATATAGAAAGAGAAAGGAGAGATTTATTTATTTCAAGAGTAATTTTGTTTTTTATTATTTATTTTTTTAAATCTAATGATTGTAATAAATAATTAATCTTAATCATTAAATTTCAAAAAAATAAATGATAAGAATAAAAAATAATTTTAAAAGAGTCATTTTTAGAGCAAATGAATATTCATATATATATATATATATATATTTATTTGTAAACACCTTTATTATTTAAATTAATAATTTATTATTATGAATAAAAAAAAATGGAGTTGTTTGTGTGTGTCGAAAAAACATACACCCTAACAAAAAGTGACCGTTGGAAAGAGGAGGATATATCTTCGTCTATATATGTTCTTAAAGTAGAAAATCATATTATATAGAGTAACACTGATACTGCAATGATCGTATTAATCAGCTAGCCATAAGGTATCCAAATAGCCTCAGGCTATAAATTTCAATACCCCTCTCAGCAATTGATCTGTTTTTGTACTTCCACTTCCATCTGGTGTGTTTTTTCTTCTACCATAGCTAGCTTTCATTCTCTCTCTAGCTACACACAATCTCTCTACATTCTCCTCGCGCGCTTTCGATCGATGCTATTATGTTACCAACCTACCTTATGCCTCCTCTCTTCATGTCAATGCAAATACTGCTCCTGCTTTTCAATTGCATATTATTGCATGTCACATGCACAACTTACCACCACAGCACCCCCAAAATAGTGCCTTCTACAAACTCCTCTAAGTGGGTGAGGCCCATCGGACACCGAGTAATCACCGTTGACGTTAACGGCGGAGCCCATTTCCGGTCAGTCAAAGCCGCCGTCGATGCTGTCCCGGAGAACAACAGAATGAACGTCCTTATTCAAATAAGCGCCGGATATTACATGTACTATTATTCTTCCACTAATTAATACACATTACAACTTATTTTTTGATGAGTATTTACCATAGACTAATTCTTCTGGTAATACTTTCATTATCGTTGGTCCCAACGATTTTCACATACGGTGAACATCTAACATAAAATTTTCCGTTAAATAGATTGTCTCCACAATGTGTAAGTCCAAAGTGTCTACACTATAAAGTTGTTTAATTATTTCAGTGTTATTAGCACACTCTTCACTAATAATAATTCGGACAATTAATGATATAATTAGTAACTAATAATAAGTTTAGTTGTTGGGTTTTGTGGGTGCAGAGAGAAGGTGGTGGTGCCCGTGACGAAGCCGTACATTACGTTTCAAGGCGCGGGAAGGGATGTGACGGTGATAGAATGGCATGATAGGGCTAGTGACCCTGGTCCCAACGGCCAACAACTGCGTACTTACAGAACTGCTTCTGTTACTGTTTTTGCCAATTATTTCTCTGCCAGGAATATCAGCTTCAAGGTAAAATCAATTCAGCTGTCATTTTTAACACTACATTATTTCTATTCTTAGTCACATTATTACTAATTATCATGCTTATTTTACTTTCTCTTTTATTCTCTCTTTAGCTGTCAAATGGGTTTTTAGATGTCCAAAAATAGTTTTTTAAATGAATTCGTTAAAATGACACTCTTATTCTTCTTCTTCAATATGTCCTTTTGTAATTACTTCGTCATGTGAAGCATGTTTTAACTAACAACCCTAAAGCCTGTACTCTATGTGTTGTCACCATCCATATATTTATTAGCAGTTAGCGACTTTTTGTTGCATGTGTAAAGATTCTTTTTACTACTAACACTACGGTTAAGGTTTCATCCAATTTTAAACATTGATCCTGTCTCATCATCATGTATGAATTTTTTTCTTAAAAAATTTATTTTTTCATAAACATGTATATTAAAAAAATATTTCACAAAAATCAAAGGAACTGTTATACACAGAATAATTGTACAAAATTCATTTTCCTAGCTGTTTGTAAAGAACAGAAGAGAAAAACATTCCCTTGTTGTGTCTTTTTAAAAGTAGGGTTCCGTTTTAATATATTTTTTATGATCTGGATAAATGTGGAGTTTAATGTTCAAAACTTGAGTTGCGGTATAGCTAAGATGATATTATAAAGTCAATAATTAAGTCATAGATGGGTCCATGGACATATTCCATGAATCACTACTTCATACTATTATGAACTTTGAATATGTGGAGTGCGATTCCTTTTCCGCCAAAACTTTAGAAGCAATTAATCAATAAATTGATATCAAATGGTGTAGAACACAGCACCGGCACCCATGCCGGGAATGGAGGGGTGGCAAGCGGCGGCGTTTCGCATATCCGGAGACAAAGCCTATTTCTCCGGCTGTGGATTCTACGGTGCACAAGACACTCTTTGCGACGACGCTGGCCGCCATTATTTCAAAGAATGTTACATCGAGGGCTCCATAGATTTCATCTTTGGCAATGGCAGGTCCATGTACAAGGTAATTCATTAATCAATTTCACTGGTGTTTGTGTATTTATATACTATTTTACTTCTTTATTTTTATTTCATTGTCTGCAGAAAATTATTTTGGTCACACTATTCTTATATATTTATATATAATGATACAAACATTTCAATAAATTATTGTTCCATCTTTTTTATCCACTTTGGGTAAGATCAGTAGTTTTAAATTGACAAATGTGTTAGTGGGGCACGACATGGTTGCATGAAAAAGGGTAAGAGCTTTTTGCCAATTTACTATATATTAATGTACCTTTAACCTTTGTTTCAGCAGACTCATCACTTATCAAAATGTCAATATGTCACACACTTTAGATTCTTTTGTTATTTTTTTTAAAGCTGGGTGCAAATTTCTAACTTCTACAGCTTTACTGTTTTGGCTTTTGGTTTCATAATGTCTGTGGCTTTTGATATT
This sequence comes from Glycine tomentella, assembly GCA_007407185.1. Taxonomy (NCBI): domain Eukaryota; kingdom Viridiplantae; phylum Streptophyta; class Magnoliopsida; order Fabales; family Fabaceae; genus Glycine; species Glycine tomentella. Next base: position 196,424 of record PYAF01003957.1, read on the forward strand.
TGGAATGCTCCATCGCCCTTGGCTCTTTGGGAAAGAGTCTTGTAAACTCTTTTTGAATTTTCTTACCTGCTTGCACACGTGACTTTTATTTATGCTCAATTGTAAGATGTACTTATATAAGCCTACAATTTTCCCATTTTCATATCTCTTCTCTCCTTGTAAGATGTACTCATGTAAGTTTTTTTCTTCCTTATTTAATACATTGGAATTCCTTATTGTAAATTGAAATTTGCAAAAAAATACTTTCTAAACCTTAATCTAAATATACAGTTGATTATTAAGATGTGTGGGGTAACTGATAGCATTGATTGGTCCAGGATTGCAAGCTACACTCAATTGCGACGAGGTTCGGGTCAATAGCAGCCCAAGACAGGCAATTCCCATACGAGAAGACGGGCTTCTCATTCGTACGGTGCAAGGTGACAGGAACAGGCCCAATTTACGTGGGCCGTGCAATGGGCCAGTACTCCAGGATTGTCTATGCCTACACTTACTTCGACGGCATAGTTGCACATGGTGGTTGGGATGATATTGATTGGAACACTTCCAACAATAACAAGTAAGACCTAACTTTTACCATCCTTTTTTTATTATAAGTTAGAGAATATTACTAATCGTGTTAGATCATGCAATTTTTCTTTTGGCTATAATTCATATATAGCACACTTCTTTGTACGTGTTCATACTATACATATAATCAATCACTTTACTAATTGTGGTATTTTATTATGATTTGTGGGCTAATATTGAATTCCACTGCCTCAGGACTGTGTTCTTTGGAGTGTACAAATGCTGGGGACCAGGAGCAGCGGCTATACGTGGAGTCCCATTGGCCCAAGAGCTAGATTTCGAATCTGCCCATCCATTCCTTGTCAAGAGTTTTGTCAATGGAAGACACTGGATTGCACCCTCTGATGCTTAGTTAACTGATAATATTCCAATCAACCAAAGAAAAAGAAAAAAAAAAACTCCATAGGAACTTGCACAGCTACAGTCTATCCAATATTATTGATGTCATTATCTCCTTTTTCTTTCTGGGTTTAACCATAGGAAATTCGTTCATTCAATATTTGATAAGAGACATTTCTTCTTGTTACTTAACTGGCAAATATACTCGATGACCTGGATTTTATATTGATTATTCTTTGATCACTTTCAAATGCAATAAATTCTTAATTCTGACATGAATAAACTTTTTCGCCGTGTTTATCTTAATCCAATATATTCTTTTATCACTTTCATATTCAGGGATCTCGAGAATGGTAGGAAATGTTTGTCAAAAAATCAGAAAGCAATTTTTTTTATGAGAATGAAAATGAAGGCGACAAGGCAAAAACTAGAAGCAAATTTTGTTTGCAACTAGCAGTAACTCCTCATATAATTGTTGCTTGCAGAAAATATTGATAGACAAGCCCTTAGTATCTTCATCTTTCTATAACGGTAGAACCCATGTTGAGTACTTAAATTATTTTTTTAGGTACCACAATAGATTTTACATTTTTATAGTTTTGTTTTAAATTTAAATAATTATTTATATAACATTTTAATTATGAAACAACAAAATAAAAAATTAATATTATATTTTTATTTATCATTAAAAATTAAGTTGATTAGAAATTAGAAATACATAACATTGAGATTGAGATAGGGAAATTAAAATAAAATTACAACATTAAATTAATTAAAATAAACTTATAATATTAGACTAATTACCTAACTTGCACCTAATATAATTACAATACAATTTATAATTTGATTGTTGACTCTCGGACGTGATAGATATGTTCTTTATTAGGAAGTCATACAATATCATTATGTTCTTTATATCCTTTGTTTTTTTCATTTTTATTATTCCATGCTAGACAAATTGATATTGTTAGAATTTGGAAGATGTTGTAACTTCTTTTCCTTTGCTCTTAGATTGATGAGGATCCATTTAGAGAGAGAAAAATGAATTAAGAAATAGATTGTGAAAATGAAACTAAAGTAAGAGAGTGAGATTGGAAAATTGAGTTTGAGAAATCAAGGATAATAATGAGAATGATAATTGGATACCAAATGTGATCACATATCTTCTCAATTTATAGGATTAAGTTGGTATCTACTTTTATAATATTTTAATAAGAAAGAGAAAATATACAATACTAATAAGATGCCCTAGTAACAAACGATTAAATTTTTGAATGTGCAAACGATAATTTTTTGTAACAAACATTCTCTTCTTCACCTACTTTTATTATCTAGGTGACAAGCAACGCTACATTTCATAATGACACTTTCGATTCCTCCTCCACTTTCTTTTATTTATTTATTTATTTTTCCTTGCATTCCCACACAATTACCTCCTTTGTTTCCCCCACCCTACTCTATTCCTTTAATCAAGATCGTCGACTTCCTCTGTCAAAGAGTGATAGTTTGGGGGAAAACCTGTTATTGCATTAGATTTGTCTTTTTTATTTATTTATATATCATTTTGATTGTTGTTGGATAAATTGTTCTTGTTGCCTGGACTGTATTGGATTTTGATTTAGTGTTCTTCCTTTTGACTCTTGAGTTGTTTCCCTCTAGAAGTAGTTAAACAATGACATTAAAAAAATACTTTGTTTTAAAAATTAAAAAAAAACAATTAAATTCTTCGGGATTCTTCTTCAGGAACAGTTCTTACACAATGTAGAACCTGCGTCACTCTCTATTGCTGGTTCTTGGGAAGAACCATTCTTGTGTGCAAGAATCCACTCCAAGATCATGCAGTAAAGATACTCTTATGATCACCAATTGGTGCCTTATAATCAATAGCTTATGTTACTTATTATGGACATCATCATATTCAAGGATTCAGGGATCTCGGGAATGATAGGAAATGATTCTCAAAATATCAGAAAGCAAATTTCGTTTGCAACTCGTAATCTATTTGCTTCCAGAAAATATTGATAGACAAGCCCTCATCATATACAACCTTAAAAAGAGGCTTTAATTGTGGGTTCCTCATAAATAACCTTATAGTAAGTAGGAAAAAACATTGTGGCGCATAAAACTATTTTATTCTGACAAGTGAAAATTAAATATTCCTAAAAAACTGTAAACCAGCAGCTGCAACATAGTAAAAGGGAAGAAATAGCTTCACATTATGCAACAATTTGGCTGAGTTTCAAGCATCTCTGGTGATCTGCAAAAGAAAATGTTCCTTTCAGTTGATGCAGATACAATAATGTATTTTGATGACAATACATGCTGCCTAAAGAATAGAATTACAATTCATGCTGCCTAGTGGAGGATCAAACGTTTGATGTTGGTGGTTCATTCCTCAACTAGGGTCTAGTCAATCCTACATGAAATTGTAGCTTTTATATGATGATTTAATACCCATTTCAGCAGTAGTAATTCCTCCGAAGTTAGATTACTGAATTCCTACTGCATTTATGTGACATATAATGCTACCCCCCAAACCCCAAAATAAAAATAAATAAATAAATTTACAGATTGTAAGTAGCCATTTTATTTGGGTGAGTACTGACTATCAAACTATAAGTTTGAACTGATATAATAAGCTTCACCCAATAAACAGCAGCTCTACAGTTAACTTATAACTCTTGTTAATGCAAGACAAATCATTTATTTGAGTATTTAGGGAGCTAAAAATAAACAATGCATATTTCTAATGAGGGTTTATTTCAAGATAAGTAAATAAAGATTAATGTTACAAATACATAGGGTAATAAACAACAGCACATTCCCTAAGCTTGCATATTCAAGATTCCAAGGGGACTTACAACTGGCCAAGACTGGCTAAATTGAAATCAGGAGCAAGCTCCTGGACGATATCATTTGGTGGTTGTCCACATTCTTGCATTTTTTGCATAAGCTCAACAATCATGTTGAAGTTTCCAGGATCATTATCGTACACTTCATTAAGATTTTGTATAAGTTCATATTGGTGTGAATAGCGATCATATTCTTCTTTGCTTAAGCTGGATTTGTGCTCTTCCAACCACTTAGGATACTTCTCTGCTATTTCCTTCATTGGTTCATGAAGAACCTCCTTGGACAGAAGTTGCTGCATCATGGTCTCCACAATAGATTCCATGTCCTAACAAATTGATAACATTATTAACATTAAATCCAGGAAAGGAAGTCAAGACATGGTCTTCCCATCATGAAGAATTTTAAAATAGCACCATAAGTAGATGAAATATCTTTGATGATCTTAATCATTTGCTTCATCATAGTAAAAATCTATAACCAAACTTGGCGAATTATTTTGGTTTAGTTTAATTCACTTATCCCTCCTCTCATATTTCACAGAAGATATAATAGAGGCCAAGTTTGTAAATGAAAGCAGTATTTGAGGCCCAATGGTATTGGTTGCTCTGCTCAACTATCATCAATGACTAATCACTTTTCCATGCGAGCCTCAGAAAAAGTCACATCAAAGTTCATACAGTCCAAATTTTTATTAATTTTCATTCTCCTAATTAATAGATTCCAACTTGAATTCTTCATATATTTTTGGAGATCTTTAAGAAAAATAGAAGTTATGACTTGAATATATATAAAAAAAAAAAAAAATTGCAATCATGACAGACATCCATATGAATGTAATATATGAACCAGAGGTATTACATTAAGATATAAGATCACTGCATTCCATTAAAGAAAAACTTGACATCCCCAAAATATGTGCCAAAATCTAGGATGAACTGAATGCATAATTTCACAAGACATTCAAACTCAGAAAATACAAAACGTAGTAAGCCATCACAATGGTAGTACCAAAGCTTTGTAAAGTATGAGCACTCAGATTTTGTCATGACATAAAAAATAAGTAATAACCCCATTTTCAATTTAAATATAAACAGAGAGCATAATAGAATAAAGGCTATATATGAGCAATCCATTTCCTTAATAAGGTAGGTTCTAGCAAGCATCAGTTCAAAAGCACCTCATAGCTGAACCACTTCAAAATACCAGAGCTATTAATGGTTAAGTTCTCCTTTTTTTTTGTTTTTCCCTCCCCCACCCCACATCTCACCCTAAATATACCAACATTGCAAGTTAATATTTTAGGAAATGCATAAACACACGTTTTAAGAAGCGGAAGAACATTTAATCCCTTAAAAAAGTGGAATTCTAATACGAGTAAGAAAGAATGTCACAGTACAACATACGGTTTTAATCCTTGATGTTCCTTTAAAGCATCATAAACATCAAACTCGACAAGATACAAATCCAAGAATCAAGATGTGGTAGCTCAAGAGTGACCAACATTTGACTTTTAGAAAATGATTAAAGGTAATTGGGAATAACAATTTGTAGTACTAACCTCATTTGGGATTAGATGCCTAAGAATGTTACGAAGGTTGCTAAAGCGGTCTTAGGTGAATCAAAAGATTTTGGACTAAAAGACAAGGAATTTTGTTAAGAAATTACATCTCAACCACATATCTATTTAATGATCTCACCTCTCACAATAAGACACTCCTCTCACCAGATAGATATGCATCTAATACCCGTATCGTATCAGTGCATCTTAGATGAAGCCCCTTAATAACCATCTCTTCACCACCAATCCATACTTAACAAAGCACACACTTCTATCACAAACATGAACATGCCAACCAGGCCACAGTTCATGATTGTCCAATGCAGCAGCAGGCAAATTAATTACCACGAGTACAACACAACAAATGACACTATTGTCAAAATTTAATCTTATTCCAATTTTCCAGAGTATCCACGCCCAATAGGTGAGAGACTAATCTCCTGGGAGAGGAGCAGAAAACATTTTTTTCTACTAGCTCAGTGAGGTGTTTTCTCTCTAAGAACGGCACATTACGCGCTTCAAGCAAGGCTAATCTAAACTCTTCCTCTGTTATATTTATCCTTTGTATTAATTGATTGCTATTATAAGCATTCTTTGAGTGTTCGATTCTATGTATGTTGTGCATGGCTCATATTTTATGGGTCGAGCAAATGTTGGAGTGGAGCGTAAGGGCCACCTGTTGTAGGGTTACGAATAGGGTTGGGGTGCAGGTAAAACCCATGGTATGCATGATATTATATATTGTGATGTAACTCTATTGTTTATGAATAAAAAATAGAATCAGTTGTTCTGCTCTTGAGGACGTAAACACACTGGCCAAACCTTGTTAAATCTGTTGCGCTGTGTGTGTGCGTGTGATTTCTCTCATTCTCTTTAGAATTCCAGTTGCTATTGTTAGTAATGTGAAATAAAACTGCTATGTTTACTGTTTTGGTTTTCTAATTTTTGTTATCTAACACAACATTCTCAAACTGTAAGACCCATGATAATATGTAACATTCTAACAACTATTGCCGATAAAAAAAATAGATAACATCACAAACTTAAAGCGCTTTGACAAGAAAAATAATTAATAACTGATATCAAATTCCAGAACAAATTGGTTAGAAGAAGTTAAAAAAAGAATACCTGAGAGCCAGCAAGCTGCTCAAACTGTTTGACCCAATCCTCCACCAAGGCATCCTTCCCCAAATCATCGGCAGTTGGTGTGGAAATAGACTCCAGCCCTTTAACAGCCTCTTTGGTCTGTTCCCTGAGCTTGTTGAGCGCCTCCGACACGTGGCTGTCTTTGGAAGCAGCCTTCTGTTTCCCCTTTTTCTTCGTTCTCAAATCGGGTAAACCCATGCCCAACCCTTGCACCCCCGACGCCAAAGAAGGACTCTCCTTCTTCTTGTTCGCACTTGCTTCCCCACTACCAAAACATCACATAAAATTAAACAACGACCTTCAAAATTCAGTATAATAATAATAATAATAAAACTGCAGGGACAAAGGGGGAAAACCTTGGAGGGGGAGGATTGAGGTTGAAGGACTGAAAATCATCCAAAGCACCTGAAATTATCGAATGGAGCAATCTCAGATAGAGATAAAAAATATTTAAAAAATAGAGTAGGGAAGAAAGAGCCTACTATCGAGGAGTTGGTCAAGGTCTTGAGATGAGTCGGCCATGGTTGTCACTGCCACACAACGCTGCTACTACGGCCAATGGAAGGAATAAAATAATCCCTCCCTATGCAATGCTGCTTCTGGGTTCTCTCATCCTTTTTATTACCATACATTCATGGTAACAAATAATTATTTGACAATGAACAATAAAAAATATATTCATTAAATTATTAAAGATATATTCATTAATTATTTAATAAGAATTAAATGTGTTATCTTTTAATTTAAGAGATTTATCAATTTAAAATATTAAATTATCTATATGTCTTATGATTATTATTGAGATCATTGATGATATGGTAATCTTGAATCCTAATAATATTTTTAGTCGAGAGGATGAACTTGATGGTAGGGTTCCAAGAATATGGAACAATGGAGTTGTGTTTCTTCCTATGTTGTTTTGGTGAGACAACAAGAAACTAATCATCACGAAGTAAAGATGGAGGTAATTTCACAAGGCATCATCTTTCTTCCATGAAACCCATCACGAAGCAGGGACAAAGGATGAACTTGGTATTAAGATTCCAAGAATGTCAAACAATGGAGATAGTGGTTCTTCATGTATTGTTTTGGTACGATAACAAGAAACTCATCATCGCAAAATGATCCTTAATTTGAATTAAAAATGTTTTAATATTGACCTTTTATTTGATCATTCTCATTCTCATATGATACATCCTCTCTCTCTAGTAGACAAATTATATATTATTGTGTGATTTTTTCTTTTAAAAAATGTGTGTTTGACTTATTATTAATATTTGAGATATAAGGTAAGTTTAATAAATAAAGGAGAACCAAAGAAAAAAAAGGTCATGAGTTTAATTTCCTTTACTAACAAAAAATTAACGTTCAAACAAAACTAACATTTGTCGATAAAAAGATGATTAACATTCAATAAATTTTTGCTTACAAAAAGACTCAATAAATTTTTTTAATTTTTTTATCATAATATATCTTCTTAACTGCTTAATTGTTTTAATTTATTGTTTTTACCCTTTATCTATAAATTAATTTTAATACATTTTTAAAAATTCACTAATTAAAAATATTCTCGTATCATAATTTTAAATTATAATTTACATATTTAAAATATTTATTTATTATTAATTTTAAATAGAATATAATTTATATTAAAAATATTTATTTATTACAATTCTTATTTATATAAAAATGTTTATCATTTTAGACAATTAACCACAAACACATATTTAGAGGTGTAAACAGACTGACACCTCGTGAATGTCATAAGCATAATTGAGTCAATTATGAGAGTTTATATAGAGAACAATTATGAGAGACTTGTGTAAGGAATGAAATTTTGTAGAAATTTCTCACAATTAACTTAATTGTGCTTATAACATCTTCCAAACACATCAGATGATCGATGATCGGTTGAATGTTCATACTTATAATTAGATGCATGTGATTGATTTTCTAAAACAATTAGACAAAATGAGCCAATTAAAATAAGTTCAATTACCTAATTATAAAATATGAAAGTATGGCATCCTTTCGATCAAATTAATGTTATATAAATATGTATAAATTAATAAAAGGTCATTCATGACGGAAATCTAATTGAAGAAAATAAATAAAAGCTATTGAAAAAAATTAGTTCATAAATTTGATTAAAAAAAATTCAAGTAATTTAAAGACTTACATATTAATTAAAAATAATGAGTAACATTTTTTCGTTAATAATTTTTATTTATATGAATATGTATAAAATAGTAAAAGTCTAATAGGGCGACTTGATCCATGAGTTAAAACAACAAGGAATTAACTTGGCGGGTTGAGATCTTTTAAGTTTCAAACCAACTCACTAAAATTAAGAGTGAGTTTGTTTTAGTGGAAGTGAGAAAAAAAAAACAAAAAAGAATGGAGAACAATTATTTGAATTAAAGCAGAAAAAAGAAGTTTGTAACCACAATTTTTTTAAAAAGCTACTCATGAATAGTAATTTATTTTCCACAGCCAAACAAACAAACACTAATGGATTAATCTGGTAGCACAATAGTTAGTGCCGCACGTACTCACTCGTTTCTTGTCTTACTCCACACCGTGTTCAACCTTTCATCCCTTAGAGTATCTTTAGTGGTAGATCTCAATTAGAGATTTTAGATCATTTTTTGGTGGATCCTATAGTACCACAAAGATCTTTCTAATTTTTTTTTAATGGTAGATCTCATTTTGAGATCTTAGGGAGAGAGAAAGAGGGGGAAAATTTATTCTTTTTAGAATAATGTGCAGATCTTGATGGATCTTCTACAAGAACTCATCTCCCATGTTGGAGATCTCTTCAACTCCTTTATTGGGAGATCTAGTAAAGATCAGATCTTGAGCTTAAGATCTTGTACTAAAGATGCTCTTAGATCGTAGCGTTGCACTGTATCCTTTGACCTTTGAATCCAAATTTCCCTCTCATTAATCTTTTTCACTTACTTCACTAACTCCACTCCTTCCATCTCCAACAAAACACCACCACTGTTGCCTCATCTATAGTGTTTAAAATATTTTTATATAAGCCTTTATTTGATATAAATTGTTCTGATTATTTTCTTCTTCTTTTTTTCAATGTAACATATATCTTGTACTTGTGTTTCATTATTTGATCAGAAACTTTGTTTTGCCCCTTCATTTTTAATGGAAGGCTACTAGAATGATTCATTGTATTCAAGTAAAAAGCATAATTTTTTTCCATAAATTTAGTTCATACCCTTTTAATTCAAGATTTTACACGTTTGGACTATTTGAGAATTGGAAGGCCTTTAGAGAACTCATTGGGTCTGTTTGGATGCACTAGTATAAAAGATTTTATAGAAAAAGAATTTATTCAAGAAGCTCTTATCTGAAAAGTTACTTTTACATAAGCTAATTTGATGTTTGGATGATATTCTTAAGTGCTTATTTGAAATAATATGATGTTTGGATGAAATTGTAAAAGGTCTTTTACATAATTAAAATTACCAAAAAGGGTATTATATGCTTTTGACATTATTTCTAGAAATTTTGATAAAGAATAATTATTTTTTATAAAAACAAATGTATCTCATAAAAATATAATTATACATCTTAACATAATTAATTCTCATATTTCAAATGTAATCAATATATTATTGTTTTAGTAATGCAATCACTTACATTCTAATTTATAATTTAATTATTATTTATGTAATTATAATTTATAACATAAAATATAAAATGTCATTAACCTTGTAATAATATTATCAATAATGTCATCCAATATAAAATTGTTTAAATGTACTCATACCATAAACATATAACATTGTATTCTTAAAAAACAAAGAAATTAAATATATGTTGGAAACATATTTTTTAGAGATTCTCTATATCGTTCCATTTATAAAGTATTTTGAGTATCAGATTCTTCCCATGTTATAGTACTAGGACCAACTTCATTTTCCTTATCACTATCTGTATATTCATTATCTTCATCTAGTGAATCAAATTCTCCATCATTCTTGTCATTTCTTTGAATGAAGTTATGTAAAGTCATGCAAGCAACAATGATTTGGTTTTGTGTCTTCAAAGCAAAAGGTGGCATATTACTCAATATCTTTCATCTCAATTTACACAAACCAAATGCATGTCCAATTGTACTTCGAAGACTAGAATGATATAATTAAAAACTTTAACTCTCCCCTGATTCTAGGCCCAATTCTAAATTGCAGGAGATGGTACTTAGTTTTCTTGGACGATCCTAGAAAGCCCGTAAAAGTGGGGTAACCAAAATCAACAAGATAATATTTACCTAAAGAGTAAAACAATAATGCATGTTAGAACAAAAAAATATAATGATATGTATATTTATAATATATAAATGTTAAGTACCTTGAGGAGGATGTGAAAAATGCAATGCAGGCTTACGTAAAGCCTCCATAAATATCTTAGTATCATGTGCATAACCTTCCCAACCTGCCCAAACAAATGTGAAACACATGCTAAAGTCACAAACAACCATGACATTAGTGGTAGTGTAGCCTTTCCGACCAATATAGACTCCTTGTAGATGAGAGGGAACGCAAACTCGTATATGAGTACCATCTATTGCACCAATACAATCCCTAAAATAAGGGCGATATATGATATCTATCATAATCTCATCATGAGTATCTCTAAATAATGGATCAACAGGCTTAATTATGTCCTTTGCAAACAAACACACAGTTTCTAAGACACTATGGAAATGTCTAAATATTGTAATATATATATATATATTATTTGATTTATTTTGATAAAATTTTCATTTATTTCATCTATATATATATATATTATAGCCTTAATATTTTCAAACATTTAATTTTAATTTTTTAAATTAATAACAATAGAAAATACAATAATATAAATAAAGTAAAAATATCTTATTTTATTACTTATATATCAAATAAAGAAAAATAATCTTATATTAATATAACATTTATTTAGTACTATTTTTCTACTTAATTGAACTTAAACTGAGTTGAGAATTTCTTGTTTGATGCATTAAGAATTGAGTTGAGAGCATTTTCATTTGAATATTTATTTCAAAAAGTAATTAAAAGAATTATATTTTGAGTATATCAGCATCTAAGTGAGTATACTATTGTGTGCAGGTGAATATTCTCTAATTAAAAAAATTGTATTTTGAGAACAATAATTTATTATATATGAACACAATTATTTTGTAGAGAAAGGAAGGATAATTACCAAACAAGGAAACAGAGGATGAAATATTCTCTAACATTCTTTAAAATATAAAGAAGGAAAGAAAAGCACAAAAAATATCAATGCAAGAGGTACACCAGTCATGTTCATACGATTACATAGACCCCTTTACAAAAATGCATATAATCCCATAATAATTCCAAATTAGGGAGGTAAATTAACTTAATTTGTTTGAGAAAATTACACACACAAAAGAAAAATCTTAAAATTTTACTAAGTTACAACTAGATATCGATCCATCAAGCTTGAAATTTAGTTCGTGAGTTGAGCTTGAGCCAAGGAAATGAACTCAATTTCGTATGAAGTTAAGCTTGAGCTAGGTCTAGTGTCACTTCTAGCCTTAACTGCTACTGTATTACAACTAAACCCAAAGAGAGGGGATAAGGAAACAATATTCATACAAGCATAGAATACTTACATAGCTCTTTTTAAGCAGGACTGAGTGCAATTGCAACAATAATCCTAGACCTAGATGATATTTCAAGATGTACATCTAGATTAATTGCCAAGAGGTAATTCATCATATCACCATGAGTAAAGTTACAAAACAACATAAAACACAGACATTCGAAGGATCCTATAATTTGTGTAAAAACAAAGCTAAAATAAGCCACCTTCTTTTTACCTACCATCACTCTACATGGCAAATGCACAAAGTTACTGAAGTTGAGATATCAGATTTATAATATGATTAAAAATCTGTTAGATTGGGGAGTTATATTGTAGCAGGATTTACTTTTCCTAATAAAACAGTAATAGGGTTGATAAAACAATTCAGTAAGCATAGATATTGGAAAGGTACAACTTTGAAGGCCAAGGCTAAAAAAATAAGTGAAATTTTATACAAGATGCCAAAGTGGAATGATGCTAACCTACACACACAACTCATATGTTTTGTCAAATGCTTTTTTTTGCCAACACGTAAGATTTTTTATAAGGGAAAGTGAATGAATTAAGGGGGTGTGAATAAGTTATCAACCAAGAGAAAAAAAATGGAGCCAAAACCAAAGCAGACACACAATAAGCAATAGCCAATAGAATCATCCAACAAAATAGTCAAACTAAGGAACCACCAATTGCCCAAGTAACAAAAAGAAAGGGAGAAAGAGATAGTAAGAGGAATAAAATTTATTGTTTAAATTAGATAGCAATGAATGTACAAAAAGATATCTTGGTTTCCACACCCTATTTATCATGAAGGCACCTATGATTCATGACATATCAAGTAAGATGCACTCCACTCAGACATTTGGAATCAGAACTCCTAATCCCAAGAACACAATGAAGAAAACTAAAGATTTTATACACTTCCAATACTAGTAAACAAGAATTCAATACCTGTAAGAGTACAATGAGCAATAATCTAAATAAGTCTAAAATATTCAAGGTACAAGACCAATTAGCTGCAAACAAAAATCTTTTACAGTGTGTTTCTAGACAGTTAAATTATTTAGATGACTATATTAAGTCAATAATCTTGAGCTGTCTTTTTCTGGACAATCATTAAAAGCAGTAAGGTACTATCAATTTGTGATTTTCCAGCCAAACCAAACACTTGAAAAGGATACAACAAAGGAATTATGATTAGAACCCATGTATTTCATTACAGAAAGAAGTAATTCCAATGATAATTCATTCCAGAACCTCTAAATCTCACAAGAAAAGAAAAAAGGATAGAAAATACAGATAGAGCAGCACATAGCAGGGAACTCCAGCCCAAACCTCACCAAATTCTTGTCCAACCTCTCATTTCCCTGTGCATTTTATCAACCCAAGAGAGACCTCACTTTTTCTATGTCTACTTTCTCTAATTGCTATGTAAGAATTCAGTAATAAGTATGGTGAAAACTCCTCTTTCCCTCCCTCACCTTCCTCCCATGGTCCAGCATAGGGGGTGCCCAACAAATTTATTAACACTCACATTTTCTTTTCCCTTACCACATCTACTTAGATTCTCAATTTGGGCATAAGTAAATAAAAATGTATGCTCTTATTAGATAGGAAGACAGATTCTCATAGTTAAGTTTGTAAAAGTCAAATCATAGACAATGACACGCCTAAATTTTGAAACATTTACAATTTTTAGAATATTAGTTGAATAGTACACACCTGAATTTTGGCTTCCCACCATTCATCACTAGCAGTAATGGTTTTCTTCTGTCCATCCCAGCCAAGACTAGTGTCCTTTCCAATAAGCTTAGCCCAAAATTGTCATTCCTTTTTTAAAGAATCCCACCTATTTCTGAATTGCTTATATTCATATGTCAAATTTGTTGCCTTATTGAACTTTTGTGCAATATTTGCCCAACCAAGCTTAGTGAAGTGGTTGTGAGGTTTATTTCCAGCATTCACCTCTTCTATGCACACTTTCAGTAGAATCTCAATCTTTTTATCACACCATTCTGCTTTCTTTCTTTTCACAAGAACTTGATTGAGAGACATTTCACAAGCTTAAGAAATAGAAACAATGATAAACATTCAAGAATATTTAGGGAACACTTTGCAATCTCCACAATAATATGTTCAAGGGGTTAAAATTCATAATAATTAATGAGACAAACAAGAACATAACCCAATCCATAACAATTCAAAATTTAAACAAGAAGAAAAAGAAATTGATGAAGAAATTATTAACCTATGATGTTAACAAACAAAGAAGAAGAGATGAAGAAGGATGACATGAAGAGAAGTAAAAAAGAAGAGAGATTGAGGAACAGAGGAGCAAAGAAGACGCAAAACCTTCAGTGGAAGATGCAGAACCTTCAAGCGGAAGCACAAAACTCTTCTGAGGAGCAAAAGAGAGAAATCATGGAAGACGCAAAACCTTCAAAAGCGCAAAACTCTTCAAAAGAGCAAGAGAGAGAAATCATGTGCGTTCAAAAATGGGAAGGGTATCATTTGTCATTTTGAAATTTTTTTAGGACATTATTGTCCAAGCATAATTTAGTGAACAGATTCCCAAAAAGTAGCATTCCATAAGTTAGAAATTTGAACTTTTACAAAAGGTTTGTTGACAACTTTTACTTTTATAAAAGCAAAAAAAGAAAAATTAATAACCAAACACTCTCAAAAAATAAAAAAGATCTTTTTCTAGTAGATGAGATGCTAAAAGATCTTTTGGGTTGCAACCAAACGGGCCCGTTGACAATCATTGAACAAACAATAACAGTAAGCACAATTAGTTATGTTTTATGCTTCACTTTTCTTCATTGTACTTTTCTATAAATTACTCCATAAAATCATTGTTACTACGGAGATAGTTAGTGTTGGAAAACATTGTTTGGCCAAATCACTTAATAAAATCTTTACTGTTAATCATGTGATAGTGTCCTTAAGAGCTAGACCATTGCATAGCATATTTTAATTTCAATTGGTAAAATCCATTATTTTCGTTTTATTGCTGACTTATTAATTATAGAGAAAAATAAAAGCAAATAAGGATACATTTATGCCAGAAAATTGTCTCTCAGTTGCGCATGTTTTCAATTTAATTTGATCTTGATGAATTTTAGATTGTTGCTATCAAGCTTATGATTTGGGCTGAGTTTCTATTAAACAAGAACAAAGTGTGTGTAAAATTAAATGAACTTTAAAAAAGTAAACAAAAACTTCTGAATGTTAAAAATTATTTTAGACCCGATAATCTTGACCCAATATAGGTCCAACTTGTTTTCAACCAAATCAATTAACCCAAACTTGCCTTAGTTGAAGGCCAAACACTTGGAATTAGCTAGCTATGGAATTATCAAGCTAGGAATGGAATTATTGTGGTTGGATGGGCAATTTTGGGTCTGAACTCGATCAAACTTGATTGTTGAACAAATCCATCATCAAGGATATAATCAAGATACGAAGAAACAGTTAGAAATTAGTGATTGTTAAAACTATGAATCTATGTAATGTAATGATGTTAGTTAAATTAGCCATTATTCAAACTTTAAATTAGTCATTTTAAAACTAAACAATTAGTCGTTATTTAAACTAACTTTTAGTTAAATTAGTAGTTGTTCAAACTAACCATTATTCAAATTAGTCATTATTCACATTGATCATTAGTCAAATTAGTCGTCAGTTAAACTAGTCTATAGTCAAGTTAGCTGCTGTTCAAATATCTGTTAGTCAAACTAATTGTTATTCAAACTAGTCTTTATTCAAATTAGCCATTATATTGTCTCCCTATATTCTTAACATTGAAGATTTTCACACCTCTCAATTGTGCAATCTTATTTCATTTCTTACCAAATTCTTTCAAAACTTTAAGGTAGTGATTGGTTTAAAACTTTCACCTGTACACTTTACTTAAATTTAAATATTTCACTACTTTTCACTTTCACACATCTTTCATTAATTTAAACCAGACTAAGTATCCAAGTATCCTTCCACAATGGACTCCAGTGAGTTAGACTCGGAAGAAATGCTTGAGTGAAAACACATTGAAAATTTCATAAATGATGTGTAAGAAAAACTAAATGATCTAATCACACTTATATACATCAGAAGCTATTAGATTAAATGCGGAAAAATTAAGATCATAAATATCCCCCATTGCTATTCTTGTTTACTCCGAAGATGATTTGCAGTTGTTCGTGAGTCAAATAATCTGTAAACAGTTTATGAGTCTCCAAACTAATTTGACTTTTGACTTAAGGATCTTCTATGCTTTCATTATCACTCACTAATGGTGTATTGAGATTTTTTCATATAACAAACACAGGGACCTTGGCCATGGTGCACATCTCCTTTTATAATCTCTTCCTATCAAAGAGGTTTTTTTTTATATGCATAAAACGTGGGCATAGTTGCTAAAGATAAGTGATAAGATTAGTAACAACTTATTCCTAAGAAAATAAAGTGAGTGGACCATGTTATGTGGTTTTGACTTAGTCAAGCAACAAAAAAGAAACCAACATGATGACCATCCATATTTACCATCTTTTCATCTGAACACATCACCAGATGCTAATGTTGAGCAAAAGGCAGGAAAAAGAAAGAGAAAATCAAAAGTAAATGAAGCATCTTCTTCTACTATTGTTGAGAAAACTGCAATGCTAGCAAAACAGATGTCAAAAGTTCCCGCTATGATAGAATTGACACGTATCAAGAATGAAGAAATCAAGTTGAGGGAGAGAGAGTTGAGATCCAAGAAGCATGAGTTGATGATGAAGTAGATGAACTTGAAGGAGAGAGAGTTGAAGATAAAGGGATGGAGTTTGAGTTGAAGCGCCTTTGCCAAGATACATACAAGCTAACTGAGAGGCACTTGCAAGATTATAAGAAGATATGTAAGTCAATTAGAGAAAAATACGGAATCGCATGATGTAATGATATTAATCAAAGTAGTCTGTATTCAAATGAATCATTATTTAAATATGGCATTATTCAAACTAGTTGTTCGAATTAAACATTATGTTGTACTTGTATCTTTATCTTTATTCATAAAAGTTAAGAGGATTTTCACGCTTCTCAATTGTGTAATATTGTCTCATTTTCTCATCAAATTCTCTCAATTTAAATTATTTATTCAAAATCTAAAACATATTTTATATAATCAAAGTTATTTACTTATTATAAATTTTAATTGTAATTTAATTTATATATTAAAAACTATTTATTTATATTAGTATCATTTAATTAATTTCTTGTATAAACAATCAACATTAATATTTATTTATTTATCAATAACGGTTCAAATTCTGATTGGCATTGATTGAAAGTAGGGCATGAAATAAATCTTGTTAGAAATATCCCACTAGCTCACAATTCAGAATTAAAAAAAATTAATAATTATTTAATTATTACAAAAACAAGTCGAAGCCTGAAAAAAAAAAGAAAGAAAAAAGAGTTTGTTTTACACAGTGAAAACAACGCAACGGAGATAAGACGACTTTTCGGAGAGTGATTAGGGTGTGGTCGGCGAGGCACCACCACCACCAACAAGCAAATGGCTGCTACCATTGGCGTTGGCGCCGCAAAAGCGATATCAATCGCAATAGCAGCGAGGCACCTCCGAACAAAACCTTACGCAGCAGCAACAACAACAGCACTTGCTCTTCTCTCACTCCACAAACCTCTCTTCCTCCCTCATTCCTCTCCCTTTTCCTCTCGCCGCGCTTTTTGCTCCGCGACGCTTCGCACCTCCGACAACAGAGTGCAACAGTTCCGCAGGAAGCTTAGGGTTTCCGAAATCAAAGAAGGCGACGGCGCCGACGTGCTCGGCCGCAACCTCGTCGTGCAGGGCTGGGTCCGCACGCTTCGCATTCAGAGTAGCGTCACCTTCCTCGAGGCAAGACATTATTAGACAAATGAATTTCTATCGCAGTTAGCATTCATACTTATATCGCAATTACTGATTGAGTAGTAATTTGTTGATTGTGTGTAGATTAACGATGGTTCTTGCCTTTCTAACATGCAATGTGTGTTGAATTCGGAGGCTGAAGGTTACGATCAGGTAGGCTTGCTTTTTGCTATGTTGTTGGTTGTGGATTTCTATTTATTACTGTCTCTCTTGAATTGAAGGTTTGGAGGTTGTTATTAGGTAGAATCTGGCTTGGTTACCACTGGTGCTTCAGTGTGGGTACAAGGAGTTGTGGTGAAGAGTCAAGGATCGAAACAGAAGGTTGAATTGAAGGTCAACAAAATAGTACTGGTTAGTTCTCCTTCATTCTTAACAGAACACCTATTTTGTTCTCTTTTAACATAGAGTAAATAGTAAATGCAGTTTTTGCGCTGTCCACTAATCAGAAATTGCCATGTATGGTTACATTTTCAGATTGGCAAAAGCGATCCTTCCTTTCCCATCCAAAAGAAAAGAGCCAGCAGAGAATTTCTAAGAACAAAAGCACATCTTCGTGCGAGGACAAATACTTTTGGTGCAGTATGGTTTCCCTTTTTTCGGCAGATTTTACCTTAACTGCTTAGTTACACCTTTACTTCATTATGTAAAAAGGAAAAATTCGTTAATCTGTTTTAGTTTAAATTTTGTCTTAAAATTCTTTAAATATTCTTGTTTTTCATCTATCCTATTATGTGATGCCAATTTCTAGATGATTGAGTGGGGGTGGGGTAGGCATCTCCAAAAATTTGATGCATTCTATTTACTGGTGGGATGTCATTTAGGGCGAACCCTGTCACAGTGGTAAAGTTGTGTTTTGGTGACTTGTTGGTTATGGGTTCGAATCCGGAAACAGCCTCTTTGCATATGCAAGGATAAGGCGGCGTACAATATCCCTCCCCCTTACCTGTGCATAGCATGGAGCCTCCGAGCAATGGGGTATGTAGTTTTTTTTGAGGGCGAGTCCTGACACAACGGTAAAGTTGTGTCTTGGTGATTTGTTGGTCATGGATTCGAATCCCAAAATAGTCTCTTTGCATATGTCAGGGTAAGACTGCATACAATATCCCTCCCCCTTACCTGCACATAGCGTGGAGCCTCCGAACAATGGGGTACGCAGTTTAGTTTTTTTTTTTTTTTTTTTTTTTTTTTTTT
>PYAF01003957.1:215719-227692 GCA_007407185.1 Glycine tomentella
TTCATGCAGAAAATTCGTACGGTGGCAATGAGTTTTTAGCTGCTGGTTGTTAATTTCCTTCCCCTTATTTTTTTATTACATATAATGTTTTGATGTTTAATGTACTTTATGCATAAAAGTCTGACTGGGTATTAACTCATAAGTTCTGTTACTATTTTCTTTTAGGATATTACCTTATTTTATATTTTTACTATTATCATTTTCTTTTGTGATGCAAAATGTATTCAGGTTGCAAGGGTTAGGAATGCATTGGCATATGCTACACATAAGTTCTTCCAAGAAAATGGGTTTGTATGGGTCTCCAGTCCTATCATCACGGCATCAGATTGCGAGGGAGCGGGTGAACAGTTCTGCGTTACTACCTTGGTAATCGCAATTTTACGAGCTACTTACCTTTTATATTAATATTTTTATCAAATTTTATGTTATTGATGCACTTTGAATACTTAAGGGCTCAGTTTTCCCCTCCTCTTCCCTGTCCCACCAAAAAATCTCATTCGTGGGAAATTTGTTACAAAACAAATGGTTGTGGGAGAAGAAGTCCTGCATTCCAAATTACTATGAAATATACAAGAAATAACTCATGCAATTCACATTATAGAGCAAACTAAATCTTTAAAAGAGGATATTATATTATCCTTTACTTTTAGGCTGTGAGCAGAAGGTTGAGATTCTGGAGTAGGAGGGGACCTATGGCCTATGGGGATGCTGCTCTTTGGCTTATTGAAAAACACTTAACAATAATAATTTAGCAACAACAACAACCAAATCTCATTATGTGCAATCAGCCACATGTGTCAATCAACATCGTTGAACTCCATCAAAAACAATTTTTTTAGTAAAACTATTTGGAGCAAAGCCTTTTGAATGGTTTTTCCTAATTTTTTCATTTATGTAGTCACTCTTGTCTGGAAAATATTCTCAATACTTCAAAAAATTTCAAAATTAACAAATCTTATATGGTCAGATTTTATTTGAATTCTTTAATATATCTAGTTTTAAACTTTATCTTTAAATTCTACAGAGGAAATGCTGAGTTTATTACTTTGTTTAGTCAGTACTGAGTAGTCACTACTCACTACTAGTGGTCCTTTGATAATTTTTTCCCCTGAACAAAGGAAGGTCGTTTCCGTAATTCAAAAATGGTGATAGTGTTGTAACTCATAAGTCTGTTAAGCACTGATTTCTTGTCTTATTAAGCATTTAGTTTTAGATTTTTCTCTCTTTAATTTACAGATACCAAGTTCTCATGAAACTACTGATTCTCCAGTTGATGCTATTCCAAAAACAAATGACGGATTAATTGACTGGTCACAAGTGAGTTAGATCAATGTCCCTACTATTTTGATTCAAGTTGTCAATATTCAATTAGTGTGCAAGTTGGTTATTGTATTTTATGTACTAATCTGAAGCTTTCTGTGCATCAGGACTTCTTTGGAAAACCAGCATTCTTGACTGTTTCAGGTCAACTCAATGGTGAAACTTATGCCACTGCTCTCTCTGATGTACATAGTCATCTTCTCTCTCTAAATTTTAGTAGTTTTTTTTGTCTTCTTTAAAATCTAGTATTTTAGAATTGATTATTGAAATAAACTTTGAATCTTGTACTTATGAAGGTGTATACATTTGGTCCCACATTTCGAGCAGAAAATTCTAACACTTCTAGACACTTGGCTGAATTTTGGGTCAGTGATTTCTTTTTTTTCTTTTGTGTTCAATTTGAATAAACAGGAATCTGGTGTTGGCATCCTTTTTTGTTTCTAAGCTACTCTGTCTTTCTTATTGGTTGTTGTTATGCATGTGTAATGGAACAATAATTAAAGGACATGTATCACATTATTTGTTCAGATGATTGAACCGGAGCTTGCATTTGCTGATCTAAATGATGACATGGCTTGTGCAACTGCTTATCTCCAGTTTGTAGTATGTTACATTCCACAAATACTACAAAGTTGTTATTGCCTTTGGATTATTTCTGCAAAGCTTAATTTTATATTATGATTTATTTCTTCGTATTAAAGCTTGTGCACTTCATGTATTTGTTTCTTGAAGATAAGACATGTTCTCGATAACTGCAAGGAAGACATGGAGTTTTTTGATGCATGGATTAATAAAGGAATCATAGATCGCTTGAGTGTATGAGTTCTCAGTGTAACCATCATATTGCTGTCCTTATCTGATTTATACTTGGGCATATTAATTTTAATCATCAGTTTGATCTCTTTATATTATTTTGATGTCATTATAAAAAAGGATGTAGCAGATAAAGATGTTGTGCAAATAACCTACACTGAAGCGATAGATCTGCTGTCAGGAGCAAATAAGAAATTTGAATTCCTGGTAACTCACTAATATAGATTTTTTTAATCATTTTCAGTAATCATGTTGAATGTCCAGTTACTTTTCTCCAGTGCTTTTGCTTTATTCTATCCCATGACCATTTTTTAAAATCAAACATGAAACAAATATTTTTTGTGCTGTATAGTGTTTATTGTTTAGCAAATCAAACACACCAAGAGGATGTCTTGTAATTTCTCTTTTGTTGCTACCCACCATCCCTTGGACATTCCCCTTCCAATTCTAATCTGCATTTCATTCAGAACGTGTTATCTGCTAAAATTATTATTCCCAATGTTGTTTATTGATCCTTGTATCTGGCTCTGACTAATGTGACTCAAGTTTTATTGTCATTGTTGTATAATGTTGAAATGTAATGGGGAAAAATTCCTATAATTAAGCTGAAGATCATTCTTGTAATTAGCCCAAAGATTTAGGGTGATTTGCATTTCCTAAAATTAGGTAAATTTGATGCAATTTGATTTGATTTGTATAATTTTTATTCTTTTATTTCCTTAACTAGGTAGTCTATAAATATCATATGTAATCCCTGTTAAGTGTAAACACAAGTCAAAAATACAATTCAGATGCATTCCTTTCACGTCTTTCTTTCAACATATAAGCTTGTCTGTATTTGACATTTTCTACTTGCATACACAGGTGAAATGGGGTAGTGATCTTCAGAGTGAACATGAGCGTTATATAACTGAAGAGGCATTCAATGGATGCCCTGTGATAATTAGAGACTATCCAAAGGCATGCTACTTTTGCCCTCATCTTCTGGATATGGCATATGGAAGACATTAGAGGATGGCATTGTAAATATTTTTTAGGTCCCTCATAAATGACTGTTTTGTTTTAGGTCCCTTATAAATTTTTCCATTGCATTGGATCCCTGATATATCCAAACTTTTGTTTTGAATCCGTGTCGTCAATTGAGTGATGACGTGACACCTTGTAACTAAATCTTTCCAATATAATCAGTGGTTCAGATGATGCCACATCTTCACTTAATTGACGGTAGAGACTTAACAAAAATTTTGATACATCAGGGATCCAATGCAACGGAAAAATTTATCAGGGACCTAAAACAAAAATCGATCATTTATCAGGGACCTAAAACATATTAAGCCTATTTTTTAAAGAGTGTCATTGTAAAAGAAAGACCAACAACTTTTGACATTGGAGGCAAGATATAAAATCCACAAAATCTGAAAGAAGTGGCTGAGAAAATAGAGTAGAAGTAACATTCTTCTAAACTTTTTTTCTTCTGCTCAACTTACACCTTTCTCCTTTCCCCGCTCAAAAACTATAAAGGAAAAGAAATGCAAAATTTTACCTTCGGTTTGTCATCTTTTTACTAAGGTCACCACCACACACTTAAGTTGTATGAAATTAACCAATCATCAAGATTTGTTGATTCTCTTACTAAATATGCTTCACACACATATATATTGAACCAAATGAAATGAAGTTATTGAATTTAATTTTTTTCAGGATATTAAAGCATTCTATATGCGACAGAATGATGATGGAAGGACAGTTGCAGCCATGGACATGTTGGTTCCAGGGGTAATCTATAAGATATCTCCTTTACTATTGGCATCAAGTAGTGTTTGTGAATAGCAATTTTTCAGTACTATCCAAAAGAATAGTGATTTAGGTTTGATATTACATAAAAAAGAACCTTATTTGTGTTGGAATGTTATTAAGCTGGGGCCTGGCATGTTTGCCTGATAGGATAACATGGGAGTTTCACGGTATATAGCTCTTTGATTTGGGGTTAAGCCTTGTGATTATATACGGTATTATGTTCGTATTTATGGACAATGCAAACTTGTGTACATGTCCTTATGATGTGTTGGTCGCTTTGTTAGATTGGTGAACTTATTGGTGGAAGCCAAAGAGAAGAAAGGCTTGAGTATCTAGAAGCTCGTTTAGATGATTTAAAGCTGAACAAGGATGCATATTGGTGGTATCTTGATTTGCGTCGATATGGTTCAGGTCAGATGTCTTCCACTTTGAGCCTCTTTCCCTATTTGAACCACATGTATAAGACAAAAAACATTTTCAAAATAATAGATCACCCATTCTTTTGCTAACTAGCTTTCTTTCTCTTTTAATTTCAACGTCTCATTCCATCTTTTGGGTCTTTTGCCCTAGTCTAAAATTATGTCATTTAATTAAAAAAAACAATCTCATTTCCTGAATCCTCTACAATATTATCATCAAGTTTGAGTATATAAAACAGTTACAGAATTCATGCTTATGTTGGTGTCTTTCGCAAGGACAAACATTTCTACGAGGAATTAATTTGCTGATAGAAATCTTCAAAAGACTAATGGGTGATGCCATTCTTGTTCTTATTTGTACTTTTTTTAACTCATGATATGACATGATACAGTGTCTTCTTGAATGCAGTACCACATGCAGGCTTTGGTTTGGGGTTTGAAAGACTTGTCCAATTTGCAACAGGAATGGACAATATAAGGGATGTTATTCCTTTTCCTCGAACACCTGGCTCGGCTGAGTTTTAGACCTTGCAGATATAAGGGACTTCACTTCACAATTCATTTGTACGATTCAAACTGTATTTTAGGCAATAAAATATCTTGCGTCTTTTCTTTTTTTTGATAAAGAAAACTGCTTGCTTCTAACTTAAGTATTTATACATTCTGAACTGAGTAGAATGCAATTTTGAGGCAATATAATGATGTCTTCCACATCGAGCTTATACATTATCAAATTATATTGGATATTCATGATATATAGAAATTGGATCCTCTCCTGCAGCTTACCTTTCGGTTCTCTCCAGCATCATTTTCAGACCTTGGATGTAATTACACGAATGAAATTAAAAGTTAAAAGTCACTTAAAAATGAGAGGATCCACATCCTGATATATAAGACAACTTAAAAATGAAATTTATCGGCACTGCAGAGACAAAAAAAAAAAAAAAAAAACCTTAGATTGCAATAATAAATACGAAATTGGAGCCCATGAGGGAAATCCGTATTGGTGACGGGATTGACCATAGAACCGAACAAAAAAAATTAGAATTAGGATATATTGAAGAAAGTTCTCCATAAATATATTTAAGAGAAGAAAATAAGGACAAATAAAATTAGTTTTCCATAAGCTAATACTTAGTTAATGCATAAATTAGATTTTTTTTTCTTAGAAGCCAGAGAAATTTATTCAAATATATTCATACTAACATCCATATCAAGCATGTGTTTTTTAAATAAATTCAACAATGAAGTGTAACGAGGCGGAATGAATGGAATGATTAATTTGATAAACGAGTAAATAAGAAGAAACAGGAATAAAGCACATAAAAAACAGAATGATAAGAAATAGAAAAACAAGACATAATAACACCAGAATTGATGTTTAAAACCGCTTTTCAGTTACGTATTTACTTTCAAAATAACATAACAAATGACAAAGTGTCACAAATAAGAAAACCCAAAAGGATATGAGATTATGCAAATCATGAACTAAAAATTAGGAACAGACAATATGCAATTATGACTGTAAAGTATCTATTTACCATCTAAAGAACCCAAAGCCAGAGACTAATAATGCACTATTTCAAATGTAGGGATATTATCATTAGCTTCGTATATTTAACAGTTTATTATGCACTGTTTATAGACACATGAAGGGGACTAATCTATAAAGTCGTGATTAATTTAAACACAACTTCAATATTAAGAGAATAATGTACATCTTTCCAGTTCAAATTTAAGAAGCACCATCTACGAAGCATGCTAACCAACTGCCTCTAGTGCAATAGTTCAAGACTATAACTGAAGTTAACAATACCAGTGCGATAAAAATAAAAATAAAATCAGAATTAACCAATAGTTTTTAAATTTAAATAGTTAAATAATGATTATAATTTTATACTTGACTTTTTTTTTTTTAACATAAAAATACACCCCACTAATGTATCAAATCAATAAATCAAAACTCATCAAAAGCGCTTTGTGGAAGAGCCAAACAAAGGATTAATCCAACATACATGGGCGGACAAATCCCATTGACGCAAGGATTAATCCCACACACGAAAGACTGAAAACATGGCGTATTTGGTAAGAAAACATATTTGGTGTTCTTTTTCTTAATTTGCAATTACCGGAAACGGAAACAAAAAAAATTAAGCAATGAAAGACAACATAAGAATAAGACAACAACTACAAAATCTAAAACCCGCTAAAATAATTTAATTGATAAGCTTGGTATTCCCTGTTTACCTACTTGCACCCCTATTTCTAATTTCTAATAGAAACAAAACAACACAATCGTGTGTAGAAGAAACTCTTACACAATTGTCAGTGAGAAAAAAACATATTAACTAGCAAAATACTCCTTCATTGAACCATAATAAGAACTATCATCAAAGTTTGAGTTCATCAATCAAATCAAAAAAAGTGATACATTTCACAAACTAAAACCATAATCTTCAACACGCTTCCCTCACTTCTCCGAGGAGTTTGGTCCACGCTTCTTTCCGAATCCCACCACTACAATAAAACAAAACAAGAAAAAAAGAAGCAAAATTAAAACACACGTCATGGTAGCCCCATACTCACAAGCCCTATTATTCTATCACAAAAAAATAAGATTTTTCGGCAGGAAATCGAGAAAAGGATAAATATTAAGGAAGTTGAACATTGTGGGGGCATGAGGGTATAGACATCTGAAAAAGCAAAGGAAAAAAGAGAGGGAGATAAAGTTACCGGCGGTGACGAATCGGCGGTTGTATTGCATTCTCTTGTGAGCGCGTCCGCGTGGCTTCTTCTTCTTGTCTTGCTTCGCCACTTTGGGAGTTTGTCCTCTCACTTTACCCGCACGTGCAAGAGATCCGTGAACCTTACCTGCAATCCAAACATTGACCAAACATCATCGTTTTCGTGTTCAGGAGAAACCACCGGAAAACCACTGAAAAAGAATTGGAGAACAACTCACCCATTGTGATGAATTGCTGCTTCTCTCTCGTCTCTCTCTCTCTCTAGCTCGCTCTGTTTCGTTCAGATGCAGCGGCTACCACTAAAAACCTTAGACACAGAAAGAGATGCTCTATTTGTAAAGTTAGGGTTGAAGTTGTGGGCTCAGTTGCGGGCCATTTAGTAAATTTGCTGAGCCCACTTCTCTTGTGGGCCGCATCATAGTCTCTTACTATTTGCATACGTATATTCACAGTAAAAAGATTTAAAAGTAATTTTTCAAAAGAATTTTTTTTTAAAGAATGTTAAAACTTAAAGAAACTAGCTCGTTAAATCAGCTAATTTATAATTTTTTAGCTCCTATTTTTTAAATAATTTATAATTTTTCAGCTACTTTATAAACTAATTTTACTAAACATGTTTATAGTTTAATTAACTATCATTTAAATTAAAATAACTAACTGATTAATTAGTGTAAAATAATTCAAATTAATCTAGTCATATAAATATTTTTAACCTTTATCACCATTTTTTTAAATTATTCTATCAATGGTTTATGTGAATAATTACTGTAAAAAATTTTAATCAGTCTAACAATCAATTAATTCAAATGGTTTAATGAATAAATTTTAGTTGAAATTTATTATTACGACAAAATATGTCATAATTAATTTTATATACTTTGTTATTTTTATGGTAAAATTTGTAAGAAAAATAATTTGTTTATAATTTTCATAAATAATTAAAGCAAAAATTAAGTGAAACAAATAATTACTTAAATCAAATAAATACCTTAATTGATTGATTAAAGGTAACTAATTGATTTATCACAAAATATGTTTTTTTTTGTGTGCTTACCATGATTTTAGCATCAGAAAATATGTTAAAATTACTGTATATGTTATGATATTCTAAGTTGTATGATTAATCTGTATTAAAATCGTATGATCAATCATAGATACATCACTTCTTGTTTTTTTATAGAAAGAGTACCTTAGTTCTTTCTAAATGGAACTGGGGAAGCTCACAACAGGATTTGATTCAAGATTATGTTACAGAAGCACACGATGTTCAATTTATTTTTATATAATATATATATATATATATATATATATATATATATATTATCTTCCTTTTGAAAGGTATGAAAATGTGTATACGGAAGTCTTCAGCATCTCATAATGAAATCACATTAGAGATGCATGAACAAAGCCGTTAATCACGAGAATGAAGGTTGAGAATCTCACAATTGAGAATCAAGTACCTTTAACCCAAAAAATAAACACACATTTTCACATCCCTTAGCTTAGCGGAAAGTGGTTCATTAAACGTAAAAAAAATTCTATTTGAATATGTTGGTTTGCCGTACATGTACATTGAATGAAAAGTACATTGATGTTTAACAACTATTCTATAAGCAAATAAGGACATAAAAAATCTTTCTAGTTGGGGGTGTTCTATCATTGTTCATGTAAGAAATCAAAACCAAGAAGATGGAAGAATGGGAAACCTCCCTTACACTTGAAACCAGCACTATGATTGTCCCTCTATTTATATCAGAGTAATTAATTGTTCTTCCACCGTTCCTGTGTTTCCAACTGCAATTCCACCAAGAGTTTGAAAGTTAGTTAAAAAGGAAAGGGTCACTAATACCACATTGCACGCCATTTTTTACACTTGTTTTGCAAAAAGAAAAATGGACAGAATGCCTTTGAATTAATGTGTTTTTTCTTATTTTATTGTTCCTGTTTAGGAATTATTATTATTGGGAAAGTTGAAAAAAAAAAAAGACAAATATTCATCCTCTCCTTTTCTCCCCCTCTACCATGGTTTAAAGTACAAATTCATTTATAAGCAGTATGATAACCGGTGAAAGCAAACAAAAATAATTTGGGTCAATTAAGATGCTAAATGAACATAAAACACAATAACAGTTTAGGGTGATCTTGATGGCCTTTGGCATGAAACTAATCTTAGATGATTATACTTCCCTTCCCATCCAAATAATTCAAGCTCACAAAACCACACCTATACCTTTCTAAAATTATTTTTAAAAAATTGCATTTCATAAGCCTTTCTTGGCTTAATCTAATATTATCGATGGTGGTGAGACACTAGAACATTGAAATCCTAATTGGAAATCATTTGCAAGAGACAGACTATACGAAATGATATTAGGTAACATAATTAACTTACTGTAGTTGTCATCATGGTTCTCTATGCAATTCAAGAGGTATTTAAAGGTCTCAATTTCACATGGGATGGTGAGTCCACCACTTTGATCAAACCCAAATTCTTCTGCAACCTTTTCCAACAAAACCTTGAACAAAGAGTGGCTAAGGTAGCTTGTGGGAATGATAAATCTACGAAGCTCAGGCCCAACGTAGACGGCTAAGTACCCTTTGGGAACATCATGTGGTGATTGAGGGCTGTAGCAACTTTCCTCATCAGAGTCACAATACACAAGATTTGTTAGCCTTTTGTTAATCATTGGTGATATGCCCCCATGATCATGAGACACATCAGAATGATTGTTGGAATCTTTTGAGCCTAGAATCACATTTTGCCACTTCTGAAACATTCCCTTCAATCTCACAATCTTCTTAATTCCAAGCAATTTGGAAGCTCCAGCATCTTCCATTGATAAACTCAGCAGATCCAACCCAAACTATACAGACTATGCTTGGATTTCTGTTCAAAATGCGGTGCACTAATACAGGTTATGTTTTGCAAAAGGAAGGGTCCGGATGCTTTTTCATATTCTATTTCACTTCAAAAACAATAAAACAAACATGCACACAGTCTCTTCAGATGTCACACTAAATGCAGAGAAATACCTGAAACAAGTCATCTTTTAAATTCTTTAAAAAAAAGTATCATGTTTTTCTTTATTATCTGGCTGCAGCATAGTAGTATTTAAAAAATAATCAAAAGAAAACTAAAATATAGAGTGAGATTCAAAACTATTTAAGATCAATCACCAATAACCAGAAGGAAAACATTCATTCATTCATTGATCATCTCAGCACAAAAAAGAAAACAAGCAAATCCAATTGAAGGTATAGATTTAATTCATGTTCAATGAGCCTCGGATACTCTTCATCATTTCATATTCACATACAGTTAAATTGCATGTTTTCCTCATAAATATGTTCTTAGTGGAATATAAAGTTTACCAATTGCATAGTACTCCAAGGTGACTTTTAGCAACAACAGTAATAATTGATGGAGAAGATCATTGAATTGGCATTCCAAACATAAATAAAAGAAAATGATAGAGAAGAGGTCATTACTTGGGGATAAGAAGTGTTATGTTAGTTTTACATAACCAAATTTGAAACTAATGTCTATAGTTGGTTGAAAAATAAAACTATATCGATGGTTGGAAAAACTAAATCATTAGTTGTGTTGGCAATTGGCGTTGTTGGGCATGGGCTGTATATTTCTTTTTCTTTCCTTCTGTTTCCTGACGCGCCACTCTAGGGTATCTTTTTTTCAGTTTTTTCCGGCTAACAACCCAACGGTTATATTTAGTTACAGCCTGATACATTTTCTAATTATAAGTTCACTTTTATTTTTGGATGTTTTATTGTTAAGATGATATTATTAAAAATTATAAAAAAAATGATATTATTAAAATAGACTTTAGGATTTATATATATGTATGTATTTGTATTTACATGTATTTTTGCAAAACTTAAACGTTTATGGTAGTTAAAAATGTCTAACCAAAGGTGGAGAATTAATGCTTCTGAACAATAGTTTTATTAAATTTAATAACAGTATGTCTAAACCAAATCATGTTGTAAATCATTTAAAGAAACAGTGTTATTATTATTATTTTTAATTTAACTACAATGCATTACATTAAAATATAGTTTAATTTAATTTTTTCATTCCTCTAAAGAAATGGAAGAATTTAAATGATTAATATATGCACATATTTTTATATTTTTAGAAGGGTTTTCGTTGATTTCTCGAAAACAAAATTAACCTGAAATCTGGAAGTCTTCTATCAATTTAGTTTTAGTTACCAGGATTGGAAATTGTGTGTTCATTTGATTGAGAATTGCTGGAGAAATTGGTTTATTACGAGTAACTATTTTGTGCTTCTTCTACAAATAGTTTCAACAACATTCATTTACTAAGTTATACAAGGGAGCCATGATAGAGAAGCTTAATTTCCTTTCTACAATGACTACTAACAACACTACTGAAGAAGGGAGTGAATAAGAACAGACACAAGTTCTTTTAATTTGAGAGGACAGATTTGTGAGAGTGTGCAATCCTTTTATAAATATGTCATAGCATTCAGAACTTGCTATTGATTGTGTTATTGCAGGAATGTTGATTATCTATATATAGATCATTTCTCCATTTTTTCTTAAGATTATGGGCACTTAAAAAAAACCATTGAGTAGTATAAAACACCCACACAAAATTTGGTAATTTTCTTAGTCTTAATGTTATATTTTGACTGACAACATGTGTACACTTTGCAGACTAATTGTTAACATGTGTACAAGCATATGATTTGGTCATTGGACTCTCCAATGTTATTAGTGCCTTTTTTCTTATTGTCTAATTTTTACTAGATGAGTGGTTGCTGAGAGTACAATCTATAAGTTCGGTGGCTACTTAGCTACTTTATCATACAACATATGCAATATTTTGCACCCCCCCC
>PYAF01003957.1:231028-271262 GCA_007407185.1 Glycine tomentella
AAATATATGATCAAGTTAATATAATATAAAACTATTTAGATCGAAATCATCTGTAGTTTTTCTTACACAAAAAATATTTAAAAAAATATTTTCTAACATATTATTTTGGACACATTTTATTAATAGTTGACATTTATTAAAAATTATCAAAATTTGTAAATTTCAAATCTTATTTAAATATTTAATTATATAATTTTTAATAAATTTTAACTAATAAAAAAGAGAGTATTGCTAACACTTTTCTTTCTTACAATGTAAAGGACTGATCCAGTCCCTTAATTTTTTTATGCTGTAATAATAAAGTAAAACTTGATTAATTAAGATATTATGAATCATTGGATACCAAACTGCACACAATGTAATTGTTCATCATTTGTTGATACATTAGTGAAAGAGAAAACTACTCTCTTTGACTCATCTACTTTAGAGGTTTTTTAATCTTTACTTATAGCATTCCTAACTCTCAGGTTTGCGCTAAGCATTCCATATTATTTGAGAAATTACAATGACATCCCTTATCTCTTTAGTTTATAAGTGGTCACTGTAGATTTCAGTCACAGATGAGAATCCTTTTTCTTTCTAAAGGAACATTGACCAAGTGCCATACACGTGACTCTTAATGCTCTAGATGTCTTTGTCACACACCCTTCTTTGCAGTAAATGACATTTTGATCCTTTAGTGAGTGTGAAAGGGATTTTCCTAGTCCTACTCTCCTCTAAGTAGTGGGAGTTTGGTTCAGCTTTGACAGGTCATTTTTCTTTAAACAAATCATTGTTAAGCACCTACAGACTTTGGTTCAGCTTTGACAAATCATTGTGCTTTAAAGAAATTTTATTTGTAGAGATTTTGTGAAGCTGTAATTTACCCAAATAAATAAGTATTGAGTTAATTTGTTATAGGTGAATGATGTTGATAACCTGCATGTTTAAGGGAATACTTGAGAAATATAAAAAAATAGTTGAATCATGGGTGATAATGTTTCCTATCATATTTTTTCTCTCCATGTTTCTTTGTTATTGTAGTTGTTATCCAATATTCCTTAGTTGGAAGGGCCCTCTTGAAGATTCTCTAGACTCAAATATCATAATAGTTTTTGTCAATTACTTAATCTATATCCTACCTTCCTCTGACGATTCTACTGATGTATCAAAGCCTTCTTTTCAAAACTATAATTATTTTCACAACGACGTTAAAATGCTGGCCTATTTAGCAGTATTAGGGGTGGGGGACCAACAATGGTTAGTTGAAGTGATTGAGGCTTAGACTTCTTAAGCATGTAATTAGGTTTGAATCCTACGGAGAAATCATTCTCAAGAGGGGACAACCTACCTTGAATGCTAATAAATTTCTTGGAGGAATTTAAAAATTCCAGTGACCGATTGAGATACTTCTTTGCAATCATATGCAAAAAAATAAAAAATAGGGGTGGGGGACCTGTACCAAAAAGAAAGGAAAAAAAAGGTAAAATTGGAATCCGGTGTCAAATTGAAAAATGACTTGTATAACGTATAGATTAGGAAGCAGATATGTTGCCTTTCAGAACACGGAGAAAGCAGCTAATGAAGTTTTGTAAGGTTTATCACAAATGACAATTAGCACATTGCTACAGAAAAGGTTGAGAATAAATAGACCACAATTTTTGTAACGTAAAATTTGTCGTTTATTCATCTTATCTATATGGCCAAATTTCACCCTCCAATCCCAATTACGCATCAGCGTGGAAACCAAGCTAAGTAGTTAGGACCAGGGCTGGCTTTCTGATTTGTCCTATTTCCCCCCACTTTCTTTGCTTTTCTTCATTGAATCTCTACCTTAGAGGATCCAAATCAATGATCCATAACTGAGTCTCATGTTCGGCTCACGTTTCTTATACTGGCTTGGGACAAAACTTAACAGAAACTCTAATGAATCGCTATCACTGTTCAAGTAAATTCTCGTGAAGCAACGTATCACATGCACAGCAAAAAAAGGTCCCATGCTTCCCCCCATGTTTTTTAAAATTTCTTTGTCAAATTTATTACCATATAGATATATAAAAAAACGTCCTCGTTGTTTATATTTAGTTTATTGATTTATTTTAGCAGCATTTGATTGGCATATACTTTATCATATCATAAATCTGACTGATTCTTTGACAAGAATAGTACGGGACCTCCTCCTTTTACCTGGATATACTTCGATGTTTTCAAGGAAGATAAACTGATAATGTCTACCATAATAAAACAAAATATACTTATCATTAACCCAGCAACAGAATAACCTTATTCAGAAATTGGAGGGCTTTTAAAAAATCTTCCTAGTCATCTCTGAAACTCCAAGAACATCAGAAGAACACAAAAAAATAAAAAAAAAAAATGAATTGTATAGTGGTATTCTAACTCTTTCTTAGGAATCATTGCTTTTCACGTTTCACGCCAAGACCCTCAATAGAAGCATAAAAGAAGGCAAAAACAAAGGGAAAAAGAAGCGATTTATTTATGCATTCTAACCAAAAGTGCAAGCTAGAAGGACAAGTTAGAAACCGGTGAAACAGAACCAAAGCATTAAAACAGAATTGCAGTGGCGCTTTAGTACTTGAAAGGGCAGAGTTATTGGTCCACAACCAAATCTCAATGCATTGAAACTACGTTTAAAACCTTATAGTACGATGAACCAAGTTGCGTACAAACCAATAAAATTCACTGTTAACTAGAAATTCACCATGTGAGTTATAACTCTAGCCGTATCTACCAGTTGAAGCAAAACACAACTTATAGTTATATTCAAATTCACTTTATGAGTAACAGCACCAGACAACTAAACATTAAACAATTAAAACATATGCCAGATCGAATTATGCATCAGAAACAACGCTAAGATCGTCGTCTTCTGCCGGAGCCGGCAAGTTCAGATCTATGAAGCTCTGTTTCAACTTAACAGAATCATTAACGGTTGAAGAGGAAGAAGGAATTAGGTGAGATCTCTTGTGTCCACCGAGCGCTTGGCCAGAACCAAACACCTTGTAACAGAGGGGACATTCAAAAACCTTAATGATGTTGTTGTTACTAATGATGTTATTATTTTGGCCTTCCTGACGGGGAGAGCAGACTCTTCTGTGGGTCCCAAGAGCGCGAGAGGATCGAAAGGATTTGTGACAATTGTGGCAGAGGTGCTTCCCGCGGACATTGTTCTTGAGCTTGATCTCTGTTCCGCTGCTGCAGCGCCTCTTGGGTGGACCTGCATTGGCGACTTTGTGTTCCTTCCACGTGTCTCGGGAGAGCATCACGAGGCACATGGCCAGGTCTTCTTCGGGGGAGGTGTCGGAGACGGAGCTGAGAGGCTCGGGTTCGGGGTGTGGGGGCGGTGTGGAGACTCCGAAGCTCAGCTTCGGCATGGTAGATTTCCAGTTGCGCTTGGATCGTTGACGAGTCGGGTTCTTATTAGACTCTGTCTCGCTCTCTCTGTCTTCAGGATCCACAATCCTGAAGGTTTTCTTAGGAATCTCCCTTAAAGTGTAATTAGGAGATTGTTCTTGTTCTTGTTCTGAGTCAGAGGAAGAGGAAAAAGAGGAGAAAGAAGAGTGAGTGAATGTTTGAGGCTTTGGAGGGAGAGGGAGAGAAGCAAGGTGAGCCTTCATGTGGCCACCAAGGGCTCTGCCATTGGTGAAAGACCTTGAACAAAGCTTGCATTTGTGTCTATCCATCACCAAGACTAACACAACTTCTATTACTACTACAATACAACTACTAAACACAACAACAACAACTTCAATTTGAAGCCTTTTACTTGCTTACTTGCTCCTTCTCTTGTTCTTGTTGTTGCTGTTCTTTCTCTCACTCACTCACACACAAAAGTATTTTTGGGGGAATTGGTGGAACTTAAAAGGAGTAGGTGACAAGCATTCCTCCACCAAAAGACACACACAACCCAAGAAAAACTATGATTTTTTATATTTTAATTTTTCTTTGGCGTACAATAAAAGATGAGTTCTTGTGTGTGCGAGCTAAAATGTCAAAACACATTATTAACAGTCGCATTAATTATTCAGCGCCCAAAATTAAGAAAGTGTGATCGTGAACAGAGAAAGAGCCATAAGTAACATGCAAACCTTGCTGCCCAATTCGAATAACCTTTTTCCATTTATTGCTTCCAGGTCTCTCCAAAGCACCATTAGGATACGTACTGCTTTTATTATTACATAAACAGCTGCTTTTAAGTATATTAATTAATTCAAAAGTCAATTGATAGAATTTTATTGTTACTCACAATTTCTATTTATTAGACTCAATTTTAAATTAATGTTTGTTTTTTATTATAAGACTCAATTTATAATATTTTTTACATTAATTTTTTAAAATTGGAAATACTTTTTATTAAAATAAGAAAAATAATATATTGACAAATTATTATAATAGAGCAAAATATTAATGAGAAAGATAGTTTTATAAAAAATTGTTTATTATTATTAACTAAATTAATCACTTTTTTAAATCTTGATGAATTAGATAAGTAAGTCTTTTAGTGATGGAGAAAGTATTAGTTTTTGTGACTTTAGTGTGTTTGGTAAAATATTCAAAGAACTTATTACTTTTTATACTAGTTAATAAGCTAGTTTGATCAAATTTTAAATCTTTAATAAACACTCAATAATATTGTAACTTTTTTTATGCTTATAATTTTTAAGTTTATTTATAAATCACATATATTTTATGTCCTTCAAACCTATGATCATGAGTGATAATTTTTTTTTTCTTTTGAATACTCTATTCAATCACTTTTATAAGAAACGAGTTTTAATATATATTTTTACATTAAAACTTATTTCCCATAAAAAGAATAAAATATAGTATTTAATATAATTATATATTTAAATTATTAATTAATTAAAACAATATCACATCGGTTAATTCACCTATAGTGTATTATTTGCTTATTTAAGTTAGATGTAAATATGTTTTTTATTTGAGGGTCAAATTGGATTATTTTGCGGATTCCTGTCACTCTATTTGGCCAATTTTGTATGTACGTCTATCTTGGAGGACCAGAATTGCATTGAGAAACAAAAATATGGGCCCCTGAAATATTTTCATTGGAATGGAAGCCGTGAAAACGGATAATTATTTGGTAGCTGTGTGCAACTCACTCATCCTGAATGATTGGTACTTCTATTAAATTTTGATTCCAAAATGTAACGAACATGTAAGATCGGATACAATATCACTTTATCTAGACAAATTGATGCTATTTAGTTACGAATTTCCTTATTATTTTTATCTCTTGATCATTTTTGTCCTTTTAAAAATAAAATTAACTTCTCTTTTTATATAATCTTAAAGGAAAGGTTATCTTTTATATATATAGCCAAAACTCCCCAAAATCAAATTCAATTTTAGATTTATCATTAGTCATTTTCTTTACCGTATCACTGTTAATTAGTTAGTACTAATATTTAACAAAAAAAAATATAGTCTTATTCGAAAAGTAAGTAATAAAAATATATGTATTCTTAAATTTTAATACAAATAAACAAGCTTAATTAAAAGAGAATAAGAGAGCACCTGTAATTCTTTACATATCAATGAATAAAATTGTTTTTACCTATTGTATGTCTTTAATTAGATAATATATGTTGATCAATTGGTACAAAGTTATTTTAATTTTATTAGTAATCTTGAGTTTTTTTAATTTATAATAATCTCAAATTTGAGTGTTGAGTATATAATTTTATTATTTATAATAGTGACTAACTCAAATAATATTATCTATTATGAAAGACATATATAATTTTCAAAATAAAAATGTTAATTCATATAATCTGAAGAAATATAATTTATTATTTATTATGTGGTGTTCTTGGACATATATTATATGCCAACGTGCAGTTAACTTTTCCTTAAAAAAAAGTTATTCCACAAGTGCTGATATTTAGGATTTTCCTTTCATGATATGACATGATGAACACATAACTTTACTCCTTAATTAAGCATGTGATTTAGGGTTCTATCTTCATGCTCATGTATATGGAAGATTATTTGTAGCAAAATGTTAACTCCTTAAATGGATTTAAACATTTAGTATTTCAAGAAATTGGTTCTTAGCATTCATTGGAGAATATAGCAAGTTAAAAAAATGATCTTCATTTCATTAATTGTTAGAAATTGTTTCACATTGGACTTTTTTGGGGTTTGAATTATTTTTGCTAAAATCAAAGGTGAATGAACATCTTCTAAAAAGTTGTAGGTATAAAATTATAGGAAGATTAAATATTTACTTTGATATTTGTAAATCATTCTTTAACTTTTATAACTAGTAGAATTAGAAATTTGAGAGTAGGTGACAAGCTTCTTAAAAACGAGGGAGAAACACTGACAATCATCTCAAACATCATTGTGTTATCTCTTGTATTTCTTTTTTTTTTTTTCGTCTCTGTTTGATACTTATTAAGAGTTTTGTAATATAACAGTGAACTAGGATTAAAAACTTTAATTTGCATTGGCACATAAGCATCCAATATTAAAAATTCTCTAGTACAACATTATTCGAGAATTAAATCTAACAACCGGTAAAGGAAAGAAGAAGAAATGTCACGACACTCGATCATGATGCTCCTCAACAAGCCCAGACTGATAGGGACAGTAACAACCTCTTGCTAATTCGTGTTTTACAAAAAACTTGAACATTACGAAAGTCAACAAATAAAGTATCGACTTGGGAGAATTTTTCCTCGTGTATACTTATAACTTCTTCCAACCACTCGTACCAAGAATCACCGTCAAAAGCACCAGCACTTAATGCCACAGGAAAGCTTGCCATATATATATATATATAGACCACTGTGGAGCAACAACTTCAGATAAAATATGCACTGTTGGTTCGACCTGCTGTTTGGAACTAAACAGTAAAGAGTTATATTAATTATACATGCTATTATATGAAATACTATATGAATATTTTTTTTAATATAGTTTATTTTATACCTAAGATCAAGATTTAAATTTTACATTACTTAAATTAAAAAATACAAATTTTTATATCACTTATAACAACCATTGTTATACATCCTCTCTTTAAAGTTGATTTTTTTGACTTTGTGTAATTAAAAACAAAAAATATTTCTTTTAATTTATCTGTAGGAATCAATGACAATATTAAGATGTTTATAATACTCACACACTTTATAAAAATAAAAATATTTATCTTTATAATATTTATTATATCATCTATTTTTCTTTATTCTATTAACAGAAAAATAATTTATGATTGAATGATAATATAAAATTATTTTACACTTATAAAAGTATTTAACGTCTTTGCTTTTGCCGTAAGTCTCCTCCTGTTTTTGCGGATTAGTTGCTAGTAGTACCGAACATGATTTTGAAAAGTTATACTAAGTTATACAAATAATTAGAACAACGTTGAAAATAAATTAACGGGTGCGAAAAACCGACGGCAACTTATTCTTACCTAACAATGTATCATCTTTGGAAAGTGCCACGCTACTGGATAGTTAGAAGTTGGTTGCACTAAGTTTTGATAATGGCTTCAACAACTTGGAGGCTAAATAGACTATGCACTAACTCAACATTGATTCCATATAGAAGGAGCACAATAACTTGGGAAGCCAATAAAACTGAAATCATACCAGTAGGTCCTTTAAAACCAAGTTAATTATGGCTATACGCTTTAGGAGTACGTCCACTTATCATATAAAATACAAAAAAAAAAAAAAAAGAACTAAATATCTAGTAGGATGCACCTTTTTTTCTTCTTCCAGTTAGTCATCTGTGTATAAATGAAATCAAATTCATTTGGGTACATTTTAAAGTATATGTGCAAGGGAAGAAATTTGGCCCATTCAAGTAAGGAAATCCCACGATTCTGGTTTGCTCTATTGTTCCTGATTCACCATTTTTTAGTAGAATAAAATCGCATTATTTATGAATACATGTCTCCTTCTATTTTATTTTTAAAATATACTAACACATTTAGAATAAAATTTATGCGTTCAATTCGGCTTATCAAACTTTATAAATTACAGACAATACAATAGAGTGTGTAAATCAATTGGTGCATGATTATTTCAACTTATCTGAAATATTGGAAAAGAGAGTTTTTTTAGTCTATAATTATCTTATTTATCTTAATTAAAACTGTCTCTCACAAAACATATGTGATTGATTAAAAAAAATTTATAAATTACAGTGTGATTATTAGGCCTTAAGATAACTTGCCAAAGAGATGTTAGGAAATTAAATTTTTTAAAGTTATTATGTGATACATGAGGGTGAATAGTGATATAATGTTAAAGTGATCAATTAATAATTGTATTATGTTATTTAATATATATTAAGTAAATTAAAGTGATCAATTAAATATGTTCAAATAGATTCTAAGTAAATATGGGATAAATTAGTGAATATCATTATTGAGCTAATTAGGTATAAAGAGAGTTTAGTGACCCGACAATAAAGAAAAATATTATATATAGGGTTATGATCCTTATTAGGTAATATCAAGTTTCAGTTTTTTTTCTTTCCCATCTAGATAGAATATCCTCTAAGAAATGATTTGACTCAAGAAGACTAAAGCTCATGAGGAAAGACTAAAAGCTGCAATAAAAACATATACATTTTATTTGTTTAAGATTTTTTGATGATTCAATATTATATTTTTGAAATTTTATTGGGTGACAGTTTTTACCATAAGGATTCAAGAATTAATTTTCCTTCAAGAAGATGCTGGTAGAGAAAAAAAATGAACCACTTCCACACAATAAAGTTTCTGCCTTGTGTGAAGAAAATTAAAATTTCAATCAAATATAAAAAATTAAAAACTCTCGTTTAGGTGCTTAAAGGATTTTCATACTATCAATTTTGCCACTGATAAATATTTGTCAAGGACCAAAATAGTTGACCAATTGCTTTTCTTTAGACAAAATGATACCATAATAAACCTTTTAATTCCCTCTTCAAATTTCAAGCATTTACAACCATTATTTTACGACAGAAGCTTCCTATTCTAAAATCAAGTCCTTATATCTAACTTGAAGTTACACCTACTTTAGTTGGTTACACTTAAAGTTGATTGCAATTGCTAGCAACGTCAAAGATTCGAATCTACTTTGTGAAGGACTCTACTTGATACATGAAGGACTAGCAATCTAGGATAGACCCCCCCCCCCCCCCCCCCCCCCCCCCCCAACAAAAAAAAAAAAAAGAAACTCCAAGATATATACTTTCGTTGAGTGTTTATTTTTCTCACAATATATGATGTGCTTGCTTGTCCTTCAAACTGATCACAAAAGTTATTTTTCACATTAAGACTCAGTTTTATGTTTATAATTGTTATGCTACAAGAAATTTAAAACATATTTTAATTATAGAAAGACTAGGCTTTAAATTTATTCTACAAAAATGCTAACGATATTTTATCTGACATTCTTTTTCTAAGATTCTCTATATGATCAGTTATGCTACTCAAGCAATGATGCAAACAAGTTCAATACCTCAGTATAAATCTAGACAAGTCACATTTATAGAATTCAAGACTAAAGTAGAAATCAAGACTTAACGTTCAAAGGACAGATTCTCATCTCAATGGGGGTACGAAAACTCTTAAAATCTGTGGCTATAATTGCCTCTTTAGTCTTTACACTATGCACCCATTTTAGTTCTCAAATGTTCTTACTTACTTGAACATTCAACAAAGCATGCAGCGGTACGAGAAAAGATATAATTGGAACTCTGCATACGCCTAAAGTAAAAAGGGAACGTATTTTAAACAGAGTTTGGCTTTTAACTTAAGCAATGTTAATTAACTAATTTGCAAACCTAAAGGCTAATTCAAATAAATGGATCACTCTTTTTTACTAATTTTTTAAAGACAAATACTTGTTCAATGGTAATTGTTACAGAAGGTCTGGTCCAAACCTTAAGGTATGAACAATTCCGGGAAATGCCATATAGATATCTAATCCATTAAGCTATTCAATTTCATGTTGATGTGTTCATGTTAAAATATATTTGGTAAGACTCTATTAAAGTACCGTCTAACAACTGATGCTCCAATTGTTGTGAATATTAAATATTTTGCATAAAATCACTAAAAAAAATAAATAAAGGTATATAGGTAAGACACAACATCAAAGTCTGCTAGCATCCATTAGAAGTAGTTGGTTTACCCCAGTATCATTTCTGTGACAGTGATAAATACCAGCCTTTTTTACCACATTAATTAACAGCCAGGGATTTCAAATTACAAAATGGTAACTACTGCTTTAAATCATTCATGTCTTGTGACAGAAAATAAATAAATAATTAGATGAAATTGCTCCTGCATTCAAACTGAACACCAAATAATAAATGCTGTCCCAACAACAAACATAAAGTGGTAAATCTTTTTTTTTTCTTTTCTTTTCTCTTTTGTTGATTTTGCTTTTGGCTAGCAGAGTTCTCCTACTGGCTAGTGTCTAATGACGGCAAGTAAGTGACTCTGACAGAAAAGGATTTAGGCACACACTACACAACTCTTTCCTTGCACTTCAGTTCTAGTAGCATTTTTTTCATCCTTGAGGAGTTTGACTTCACTAGGGGGTAATGAAAATGAAATGAATGTAGGTCACATAAGGTGAGACATGCTTGGAAAAAATGAAAAATCTGCTGCACTTTGAGACTTTGGTTTGCTCCAAAAAAAGAATAACCAAATTAAACTAGCTTTAAGTCTCACCTATCAAATGCTTTTGTTTTTGGCTTCCAAGTCAAGTATATTATGACAGGCATGATGACAACGATGAGGCATTGCTTTTTTGCATACTAAGAAGAGATCGATGGATCAAGAGGGACCACCCTTCTTCGGTGCAATAGACCAAACATGAGAGACATGTGTCAAGATTGTGGAATGGCCTACAATACTAGACGTGTCGTTCCCTTTTGTTCCCCTTGTCTGCTGGAACTGCAACCAAACCTATAGAAGCTGTTATAGCTACAAAACACAACACCCAAATATAAAACAGCAAAATCCTTTAAAAAACATATCATCAAATAGACTCATGAAAATTAGAAAACCATAAATGTTCTTCTGTTATATATAAATGTTCTATATTAGAAATGCAAGTGTTACAACCCATGGGTATTGGTAGCCATTGGCTAAGAATCAATGACTAATATTTGGAGCAATGTTTTAAATAACGGTTGGGGTCGTGTTGTAATTTTGATGTATTTGTTGATATCACAATAAATCATGGACAAATACAGTCAATGCGATTCCAATTGTGATTGTATTGAGGTCGTAAACAATTAAAAATCTTATTTGGATTAAGATCTATTTATAGCATGTTTGATATCCATCAAGTCAAGTAATATTTACGTGCAATTTTCACGTCTACCTGAAAACTACTCTTTACCACTTTCTAACACAATTACACAAGACCAAAGATCTTCTAAAAGAAACACAAAACCAAAGGTGGACATAAAAACTGAGCTTTTTTAACAGATATATTTACATACATATGTATCTAGGTATTGAATTCCTAATTAATTATTTACTTCCTTTATTCTATTATAAGATTTTTTAAAAAGTTTGTTTATCCTTTTTATAAGGTCATTTTTTAATTTTTAAAATATTAATTATTTTTTATATATTTTTATTTAATTATTATTTCTTCAAAACTTAATGAAAAACAATGAATTAAAAAAATAGTTTTAAAATAATAATATAAATAATTAATAAATTTAATACGATAATTATTTTTTTATCACGTAAGTATGTTGATAATTACTTTACCTATTTAGTACCATAAGCATATAATGCACAGTGTCTAAATACAAAAAGAGGAAGAAACAATTATATAAAAATTCATCGTTGTGTACTTTAATCATTTGTCATCTGACAAGTTGCCGTTCCGCAATTATATCGGACATTACAGATCATGCTGAGATAAGAGTATGTAGTAAATAAAATTAGACATATAAACAAATAGGAAACGATGGAAAGTTGGTGGGTCAATGAGAAATTGATATTGCATGGAATGCATAACTTTGTATTATTGCCATGTTTCCGAATCCCCGTAACTGCTTGATCAACGCCGGCAAGTGCAATTAATAAATAAACTGTGCAGAAAAGAAAAGAAATAACTATGAGGTTTGTTCAATTGAATTAAACACAACATACCGAAATTCTTAGTTTTTCCAAAGACTGGTAAACGAATTGTGGTGAATTGTGGGTTTGTCAACGAGTTATGAGGACATGGAGATAGCCTTGGAAAGTTTGGCAGAACTCCTTGTGGCTGTTGCTCAACTTCTATAATTATTTAATGCCGGCGTTCTAAAAAGATTAAAATATATTTTTCATGTTTATAAATATATAAATATTTTAGAATTATTTTGTAAAAATTTTAGTACATTTTGTTATTGTAAAATTAAAATGTGTTATTTTTAAATTTAAAGTAAGATTCGAATATATGAATTTAAGTGTATTGCTTTGTTACATAAGTTAAATATATAATCAATATAAAAATATATATCACCGTATGTTTGGATTTAATTATCATCTACTTTTAGATAAAAAAAAAAGGTGACATATTTTAATTGTGTGAGATTGAAAAATGTATTAAAGTTTCTACAAAATCGAATTTTAAACATTTATACATTTATGAGAATAAAAATTATATTTTAACTTTAAAAATAAAAAATAAAAAATCTTAATTTTTTACAGCTTAAAACCTTATAATTTCTTTTAGAGTGGGGTAATAAGTCAAATCGAAACTTTCCGGATAGGTCAGTGGCATTGACATTTCATC
Source organism: Glycine tomentella (assembly GCA_007407185.1). Classification (NCBI taxonomy): domain Eukaryota; kingdom Viridiplantae; phylum Streptophyta; class Magnoliopsida; order Fabales; family Fabaceae; genus Glycine; species Glycine tomentella. The sequence goes on from PYAF01003957.1 coordinate 243,805, forward strand.
CATTTGAGAATTCAGACTAGACTTGGAAGAAACTTTTGAAATGAACTTGGAAATGATGACCAAAAGATGTTGTATTAATTCAGCTTGAAATTTTTGACTTGCTTCATTCCCGAATAGTCCTTTGATAAGTTACATCGTAAAATACTTTGACATAATACTCCGAGAGTGAATAATATTGTGCAAAAAATGCACATGGAGTGTCCGATTTCAGGAGTGATAAAAGAAATTTTGTGCTTTGAGTAGCCTAATAACTTGTGACTTGTCATTAACATCGAAGCTAGCCCTGCCACATGGAAACTACAGAAAAGGGGGCATCTTAAAGTTATATCACAAATGGCAAAAATCATGTTGAAATGACCACGTCATATATTGGAACTCTAACAAAAAAGCAAAAGAGAAGCCATAGCTCCTTAAGAAAGAGACGAGCAGATAAAGTTAGCACATTATGGCCGTTGGCGTTGATTCAAATCGGTTATCTATCGGCACTTCTTAATACTAATAAATGGAAAATATACCTACTTAGTACTAACCATTAACACAAAGCACTTGTTCTCAACCAAATAACAGTTGACAAATGGGATATCAATTTGTGTTTCTTACTCAAATAATTCAGAATTCAAATCTTAGTTGATTCTTGTATATGAAATAAATCGTGTTACAAAAAAAATACTCATTTTATATGTGTTTACAATTTTCAACAAAAGTTAGCCATTATTTCTAACGAGACATGAAATTTAGTATAATTTATTTGATGTAACATAAAAATTACATATACTCAAGATTAATTTTAAATCTAGCATCAATCCATCACCATGAAACTCAAAATGCAAACATTGACTTAAAATCATGTTTATATTTCAATGTGATTTTGAATTCATAAACCCAAAATATACTTATTGTATGTTTGGATATACATAGTAATTGTGTGTTAATATTCAATACATATAGTAGCTTCTCTTTTGACTCGAATAAAAATGAATCTGATAATTATTCAAATACGCACTTATTAGTTTGTCCTCGAAATGATGTTCACTTTAAAAGCTCATAGGATTTTGTATGTGAATTTCTTATAACTATCAGACAAACACTTTGTAAAAACTTTATAATTGCACATAAGTAAAATATATACACAATTTAAACCTATAAAAAAAATTAAAGATATTACTATTTCATATTTAAGGAGTATATACGCAAAGAAATTATGTATGTGTTTGATTTTGGGTTTTGGCAAAGTGGATAAGTCACTAAGGTGATGGCGTACGTTAACATCTAAAAGTTCGCATGTGTCAGGTGCTAATATTCCAGTTACTATATCACTATTCACCAAAAGTTGCTGCAACTTAACAAGATCAACAAACATCCACAAGGGCTGTTATGCATGCAGGGATCCTTGGGTATTGGAGATATAATAAAATGACATAATGTGACTAAATAAAGTTGAAAAAAATAGAAATTGGTAAAAAGGAAAACTTCCATAAAAATATGGGGAAAAATTTACGGATGAGAATAAGAGATTTGTATTAAGTAGACGATAGTTGTAATTTCTCTTTGAATATAGGGAAAATCAATGATCAATAATACTATCTAAAAAATGAACGAATATGCCAGAAGATATTATATGGATACATAAACTGACGGAAGATACTTTATTTATAAACGGAACTTAAAAAAAGAGACTCTAGAACCTCTAATTAATGTCTGACCGCAAAAACGTAGGAAACTTGCACCATTCATTTGCTACTTGTGTTTGATTAGTACTGTGGAGTACTATTATTAATTAGTATTTCTGTGACTTTTTCATGCCTCAAAAAGTGGCTTTACCACTCGTACAATCACTGTACCTATTAAAGCTATTTTAGTAAACGTTCAAATACAAATTAAATAATTAATATGACATTTGGGTTGCGAGGAAACAAATTTGACATTTGGGATATTCAAACACGTTCAAATTAGGTGTGTCACTGTCCGTCTCTAATTCGATCTCCAATTCGATCGCTAACACTTTTTACAAAATATTGGTGTTTTTTAAACAATCCTTCTCTAATTTGGTCTCTAATTCAGTTGTTAACACTTTTTTAAGAATATTGGAGTTTTTTTAAAAAAATCCGTCTCTAATTCAGTCGCTAACACTTTTTTACTCTACAAAGGTTTTTTTTTTAATGTGTTGCAACCACAATATTGTGATTTTTTATTTTTTTGAACTAAAAAGGTTTAAAAATTTACAATATAATTTTGGTAAATAAATATACCAAAAAAAATTAATTAATTTGGGCTAATTTTTTATTAACTTTGTTGTTCAAATTAATTACTTTATATAATTAAATATGCATATAATTTTTAATTCACCATGATTGTTTAAGTTGATGTTTTTATTTGTACATCTTAATGTCTGCAAAAAATTAGCCTAAATTAGGTGTACGATATGTCTTTCAAACGGTCATAACTCAAATTAGGTGTACGATATATCCTTCAAATAGTCATAACTTTTGATATAAATGTCTGATGGAGGCGTACGATATGTCAAAATGCTCAAAATTCAGAGAATTAATTAAAAAACTAAAAAATAACATTAAATTAACTAATTAAATAATTAAAAAGTAGACAAAAAGAAAATTTTTGGATGGTTGAATCTTAAATCCTAATTTTGAAGCACTTATAAGCGTTTTTTGGAAAAAAAAATAGTTGACCAAATCCCCTTTGGCCGTTTACTTAGGCCTTCTCCTTTTAATTTCGAGCGTCTGACCACCAGTTTCGCCTCAATCGGACATTCCAGTCAAAAGTTATGATCGCTCGAAATTCGCTCAACACTGCACATCCCTGACACGTGTCACCATCATGTGAAACATGTCCAATCTAGACATGTTTAAACACGCCCAAACCAGGCGTATTTGAGTAACCCAAATATCAAATTTGTTTCCCCCACCTCAAATGTCAAATTAATTATTTACTTTATATTATTTTTAATTATTTGCCCTATTTTAGTCAACGTTCAAAATTAACCTCTCTTATCTTAGTAACGACATGCTATTTATGCATCTGCAGATGGGCCATACGAAAATAAACACCATATAAACTTGTTGGTATTGATTGATTTCATCACGGCATTTATTAAGTTCTCAATCTTTTGCATGTTCATTCTTCTTTCTTCTACTATTTCTTAACAAAAAAAATATCAAACTCTTACATATTTTGGCGTTAAATAAAAGACTAGGTATGTGTTTAAATGTGTGTTAATAGAATTGAATTTATATCAACATAATTTTACAAAATTGATTTTAAGTAATAATTTTTATTTGGATAATAGATAATAAAAGGTATTTTTTTTAAAATGTTATTTAGATATTTTGAATCAAAATTGATTTTGAATATTTTTTTATGGGCAGTTGATTTTGAATATATGTATAATTACCAAAATAAAGTTTAAAGTCTATATGTATATTTCTTTTCCGTTATAATTCTTTTTTTCCACTTCATGTTAATTATTAAATTAAAAAAATATGTATATAATATTTTTACTTTTGAAATAAAAACCACAACCTGATAAAAATTAAAAACATTAAAATTAGATGAAAATATAATAAAAGTATTAAACTATCATTACAATTAAACACAAAGTATCTAAATTAAAACATAATGTACTATGCAACATAACTTTGACATATGGGGATATAAACATGAGGTAATTTAGAAAAGATATAACTAAAACTTCAAAATTAATTTTGAATAAAACAAAAGTGCATATTTGTGTTACCGGTATATTTTTTGTTACCTACATTTTGAAAAGCATCGCACTTGTCACTTATGTGGTGAAAAGACATGGAAATTCACACTGCTATAATTAGAACCACAATACAAACATGCTGAAGTTCCATATTGCTTTAACTCCACCACAAATTTTCTAATTAAAATTAATTTTATTTTAGATACCAAACATCTCAAATTTGAAACAAACCAAGTTTGATTTACTCAGTCTACCATGATTGCAAGGGCCTTTTGTGGTCCCGAAATAGCATCACAAGATCTACTGCTCCAACATTGATTTGCTTCAGTTGCATCCTACAATGTCATTTCTAGCTAGCTGAAGAATTAGAGGAGAAAAATCTATGTTGTCATGATCCAGTCCTCGAACCAAACATAAGCCTCTACCTCCTTTCAGAGTACTCAAGAGAAATTCAAAAAAGCCCTTTTTCACGAACATGCTTTTGCTAAAAAGTTAAAATGTGGGTACTTTTGTAGACCTACATGACCATCACATTCTAAAACACAATGTTGCCCACATCAAGAGCTTGATTTGCCATGTTGCCTCAATATTTAAAGTAAAATATGAATATCACGAAATTTAATTGAAAAACACACAACTAATTGTGATTACTTAATAGTTCCTTTTAACATTTATCCATATTTGATTTCCATCAAACAAAATTGCAATACTATTTGTTTCTCTTTGAAGCTAATATTCACATAATCACTCATACAATTCGAGTGAAAAATGCCATGATGTATATTTATGCTGATTGCCATATTCCAATTGTCATTAACCGCTTCAATCTAATTGCCTCGCTAATTTAATTAAAGAAGTAAGATTGGCACATATACACAGTACCTTATCCGAAAACCCTTCTGAATTAAACTTCTATTTTATTTACTTTGTTTCTATCATTAAAGTACATACTATACTACATTACTATTACTACATACTACTTTTACATTTGAAAAAACGTCAACTTAATAGAGGCTTCTCTGCATCATACTCACTCTCTAAGCCACCTCCTTTTGCATAGCCTTCTTTCCCTTTGGCCCAAAGCACAAAGTAGAACCCAGTGAACATGAGGAACATACCCGCAAAGCTGCAACATATTGTAGTGACAAATAAGATACTGTATTTGAGAATGTATATGATATGAAAAATCAATCCATAGCTACGAATATATATTCCAAATAAAAAGGACCCGAGGAGTATCAAAGTACCTTCCAATATTAATGGTTTGTCCTAGAGTCACAACTGAGAAAAGGACAGAGCAGACTGTGCCTCTCTTCTCAAGCGCCCAACCATTGACACTCAAGCATATTCCACTCACTGCACCTGCCTGTACATTAGAATTTATGCCTTTAACATCCATTCATCCATGTCATAGAGAATATAAAAAAGTATTACATTAAACCCAAATTGAATCCCTTTAAAATGCTACCACATTATACAAATTAAATGCTAAACTATTTGTGACTGTCAAAACAAATAAAAGCATATATATAATCAATTGGAAAAAGAAATTACCAGAAGACAATAAGCAATCATGTCTCCAACACTCACAATTGGCCAACCTGGTTTGAATTCGTGATCTTCAACTAATTGAACTGCAGCAGTCATGAACGTCCCAAAAAACGAAGTTATTGCACACAAAGACATTGGTGCAGGAAAATCTCCTAGAGTAAAGGCCTGCAAGAATTGCAATTTTTGTTAATAGTAACATGTTTGGAAATATGATGAAATATAAGAAATCACGTCTAGGATGTAGAAGTTATAACTATTAACGTTTTAGTAAATGTGGAAAATCACGTCTGAGACGTGAAATCAAACACACTGACAAATTCAATGCAACCTGTATGTATCTATTTTCTTCCTTATTTCGTTTTTAAGTTACCTGTAGGATAATGTTGCTTGACAATATGAGGATTGCAGCCAAGAGATAGAGACAACCGATTATCTTGTGTCTGTCAAACGTTACATTTGGTGGTAGAGATAATAATTGAATTGTACCCTCTTTAGCGGAAGTAGGTGTTGTAGAGATGCTTTGCAGTATGCTCATTGCAAAAGCCCCTAAGACACAAAGCAATGTCCCAATGATTTTCACTCTACTATATGTGCAGCTCAACTTGACTTTTTCCAACCTGCCTAACATTGAAATTTTCATTAATTAGCATGGAAATCATATCAATAATAATATACTGATAGGATGGTCATTAGGCCCAAAATTAAATTGTCCAAGGACTATATTCAGTGGTAGACTCAGGATTTAACAATCAGGGAGGCTAACTACGAAAACTAACATTTATCCCAGAAGTATATTAACTAGCATCAAAATTCGTACTGTGTATTTATAATTATGTGTTTTTTAAATTCATTTAAAAGCATATAATAGAGAATATATTTACATAAAAGATAAATTAAATATTTTTGTAAAAGACCCAAAATTATAAATGACAACCATCAATTTTACATGTCATCAGGAACCCTAATGAATTAATAGTAAAAATTGGTTATGTTAAACATTTGTTCTTACAAAAAATCTTTGTATGTCAAAATATCATTTAAATTATGTGTTTTTTAATTCATTTAAAAACATATAATAGAAAATATATTTACATAAAAGATAAATTAAATATTTTTGTAAAGGACCCAAAATTATAAATGACCGTCACCAATTTTACATGCCATCAGGAACCCTAATGAATTAATAGTACAAATTGGTTATGTTAAACATTTTGTTTACAAAAAATCTTATGTTAAAAAATCATTTAAATTAGAAAAAATTATGTTCCTCACTAAATTATCTTTTACAACAATGGTAGCCAACATTGAATAACAATTTGCTTTCAAATAAAGTTAAAAAATAGAAGAAGGAAATATTGTATCATGGCAAAGGATAATTACAACTCTATGCTACGCCTTTGACACTACTTGATATATATGTTTTTCTAGGTTTACATAACACACGTTTATGGACTCTTGCACTTGAGACAAGAAAGCATGTTGGAACCTCTCAAACATTAAAAGAAGAATAAAGAGGAGACCATAAAAAAATAGAATATAAAAGGGTGATAATTGGAAGATAGAATATTTGTTTACTTGTTTCAAAATTGTTTCAAAATTTAATTTATCAAGCCTTGTATAATGTTGTTTGTAATCCTTTAATTCTCAAGTCAATATAAAGGAAATGCTAATAAAGTTATTTCACTACAAACAAATTATTTATAACTTTTAAAATAATAATAACATATTAACTATTAGAAAGAAAATTATATGATACTCAAATATTTTTCTACATCAAGAAAAAAAAATCAATTATCTCTACAATAAATACTACAAGACAATAAATAAGATTTAAATGACTTTTTTATATAGTTTAGTTGTTTAAATAATGTGCGTGAGTTAGTATAAAGTATTTGATACTATTTTTTATTTTTACATATAAAAAATGATATTATTAACATAATTAAATCTCTATTATTTACATAATTAAACCACTAATAAAAACAATAATTTAATATATATATATATATATAATAAAAATATATCAATAAATGAAGGGGGGCCTTTGAACTATACGTCCATCCGCCCTTGATTATATTGGTTGGAGTAAAATATATAATTCATAAATTATATTTATTTTATTATGTTAGAATTATATGATGTTGACACTAGTTAGTATTCATTGATTGATATTTCTTACGACTATAAATGTACTCATCTTACTTGTTATCATCAATAAATGAAATCAGAATTTTTTGTTTGTGTCTTTTAGCTCTCGAATTAAGGAAGATTATCATCTTGATGCCTAACACTATATATACAAAATCTTACACCTATGACCTATCCTCTGCAATAAAATAAACCCTTTATCCCCTAGTGTTAAGATAAATATGGAAATTATCAAGCTCGTTTAAAAATACATATATTACCGAAAAATCCATGCGATGATGAAGATAAGACCTGGTGCAAGGTTTGGCATGGCTGTTCCCATTGTTGGAGAGGTTAGATTGATTCCTTTAAGGAATAGAGACTGGAACAATGTTACCCTGCATACCATGATACCAACTATACATCAAGAGAGAGAAAGGTTTAACTGATTAAGCAAAAGAAAGGAAAAGTAGAAGAATAAAAAACATTATAGAGCCCATTACTCTTGGATCGGATTTGTCATTGTTGTTAAATTGAACACCCTAATGAATCTATGAGCCACTAGTTCTACACAATAAAAATTTGTGTATTTTTACTCTCAAATTCCTTAAAATAGCACCTACCTTTGATTATAAAGAGAAAAGGATAAGATAAGCGTTCCTTTAATAGGGTGTTTAGCACAAAGTACGGTGTTTGCACTTCATAGTTGAAAAATAAGGACAATTTCGGTTCCCAACACAAGATTGTGCTCAGAGAGATTCTAGGGATCAGATATTCCCTAAAACCCATGATAATGTATCCCCTTCAACAATTCCCAAAATTTAACCTTCAACATATGCAGTGCCCTTAAACTCCTTCCAATAACTAGGATTCAAAAACCCAGGATGCTCTATGAAACATTGAAACTTATTTGGTGGATTACCACTTACCAGAGGGTGATATTCAAAACCACTTCCATGCCCGAATTTTAAAAAATGGAAATTAATTAAAACAATGTATACTTTAAACCCAAAAGAATTGAACAAAAAAAGGGACCTAAAAGAAAACAGGTATTGAATTCATCTAATTCCATGATCCATCGTCCACTATTTTTTTCAAAATTTTGAAAGGACAAAATGGGAAAGAAAATAGATTGAAACCAATGCGTATCAGAAGAATCTCAGAAAATCCATTAAACCAAATTCAAGAGCATATAATAAAACATGGGGGACAAAAACCAAACTCGTGAAGGAAATTGAGAAGTTAGCGATAAGATTTACCTACTCTCCTAATGAAAGCGAGAGAAGTTGTATAAGCAACTTGAAACTAACTCTCCTTGGCCATTTACACCTGCATAATTAAGATACATATACCAGCATGAAATTCATCATTAATTAACAATTCACGTGATCCAATACCAAAAACAGATTAAAAAAAATAGAGAGATGAACCTTTCATAATAGAAGGCAAGGGGTAGGAGAATAAGGAAGGTAACAAAGGAAGTAAAAATGACTAGGGTAAGAGATTCGACGCCCAAAGACATAAGATAACTAAGCAACACAGCATTCCCTGCGTAAACAAATTGCACCCCTATCAATCCTCCAATTATTGCAATATCTTCCAACATTCCTCCATTCATCATTGTCATAATTCTCTTCCCTACAAATCAAATCAAAGTGCTTCTGTTGTCAAGATAGGACATATATGGATGGCACCCTATCCTCTCTTCATTCTCTTGTGCCCTTTTGTTTGTGTCCCTTAACTTCATTTATTGCATTTGTCGATTACAGACAACAAAAATAATTAACTGCCGAAATTAATGTTGTATTTATTTATTTGATTTGACAGTCAAAATATTTATTTGATGTGACTATTAGAGGTAAGCGCTCTGCATATGAAAACAGAAACCCTGGTTTAGAACTGAGCTACCCCTGATCACGTTTTATCTACCAGTTTTCTTCCCTTGTCGGTTCTTCTTCTTCTTCGATCTTCTTTTGACAGGAACTTTTTGTTGATCCCTATGATCAGATATTGGCTGCGTGCATGCTTACCTTCATTTCTCTTTTTTGTAATGTTCATTTTTCCCAGATATATATAGTGAGAGTTGGTTAACGTTCAAATGTTTTTTGCTAAATCTAAATCTAGATCTTTTTTTCCCTTGGATGTAGAGGTGGTTAAGCTTCTTTTTTTCTTAGTTCCATTTTGGTTAAGCAAAGTGCATGCACATGTTAATCATTAATGTCATTATACTCCTTAATCCTTAATTTATAAGTATTTATTACTTTATTTTAATTATATAATTATTTTATTTTAAAAAGATATATTTTTTATTATCTCTTAATAAATTTTTCCTATTATTTTTGTTAAACTCGTATCATTTATTTTTCTCTTTAAATCCAAGATAGAAATAAAATTGTTCTGCCGCTGTAAAGTATAATAATGTAATATTTAATAAAATAATAAAATATTGGTCTATACAGCACTTTTCTTTATACAATTATATAACACTTATTTTACATAAGTTTATATAACACTTAAAACATAGAACCTATAGGATTTAAAAATAAAAAATTGAATGTCACCCTTAATCTTTTTTTTTTTCTGACCAATTAATATCTACTTGTATTATTTATACACACTTATGGTACACTAAAAATGTCTAGCTTAATTGATTAAACAAGACGTGAGTATTGTAAAAAAAACATAATTATAATACTTTCATTTTTTTTTATAAAAACTTATTCCAAATGAAAACAATATACTGCACACGGCACACAATACTTAAAGACAGCTTAACTAATCATATTGTTAATTTTATATTAGAGGATTTGTCAATAAAATGGGCCGAATAACATATACGAATTTTTTTCTCCTAAACTTATTCAATTTGGTCCCAATCTTCATATTCAAATACATCACCAGAAATGCGCGCAGGGGAGAGATGTCGCAATGAAATAGAGGTTTCAACAGTACGCAATGGCTTGCAGTGGCTACAGTAGCAGTAAGCAATGGCTGGCAGTAAGAATCATACTCAGAATTTGTATTTGGGTTCTATTGGTTGCAAGAATTTGGTTTGCGGGGCTAGATGACGACGATTTGGGTTGTTTGGTGTTGTGTTGATCTTGGAACGTGTGTGGCTCAGGGTTATGGTCCTGCTCAATGGTAAAATGTTTTTGGTGCTTTGGGGTCAGGACCTATGTATACAGGCAGTTGCACTTTTGGTTTGTTTCCTCGTTTTGACAATCAACCATTTCCACCATGTATACCGGACCAATGTATACAATGACTTGCAAGAAGTTTAAAAAACACAATTGGGGAAAGCAAGTGAAAGAGGTAGGTGTTGATAGTATGCAGTTCTAACTATCCACATGAATGAATGAACATATAGATCAGGGCATGTATCTTTTATTCCACAAAAAATCATTTTCTCAGACTGAAAGAATCACAGTGAGTACAGCCGCTTACTGCGTATAGATGTTAATCATCATAAATCAAACCTTAGAAACACAAAGCTTTCTTCAATCTCTCTTCTAGTCACCTTGGAACTGATAGACCAAGCTCTATAATGAAACAAAGTCTCAGTTAGTAATATGCTTGAGTAAAAAAACATAACTTAAGCAAAGGACCAAAGGCTAAAAAACAAAAACTTTAAACACGATAAATTCCTACACAAGCACAGGTTGCAATGATGCCAAGGTACAAGAAGAGATAAATGATTAATGTGTAATCTGAAAATTATAAGCTCTGTTCATATGGCATTGATACAATTTGCTTTAGAATAACATATATAGCTAAACATATGTTTCAAGCACAAATTGTGAGACAGGCTATAAGCTATAGTTCTCCAAACTATTCCAGACAGCAAAGACAAAAGATCCCACCTTAAGAACAGCATGCATGTCCCACGTCCCATCAATTCCATTAGATGAAAGTAGCAGTTATGTTATTGAATTATATTTATTTACTAAATAAAGGGATCACTCAAAATATCATAAATTTTTGAGGAAAATATTAGCATTCAAGAGCTGGTTGGCTATCATCACAGTCCATCTATTCAATTTAAATACCCAATGCACTCCCTAATTTCAGTTTTCCTATGTTAAGGCTTTTCCTTCATATTTCCAAATAAATCCCACTGGCAACAACTGATGAAAAATTTAGACCAACAAATCATTGTTCACACAGAAAAACACGTTAAACCAGTACACTGACTCCGACCATCTTGTTCCTACTTATTTTCTAAATTTGAATACTTACATAAAATTGCAGATGTTATTTGTAAGGGAAATGCTATTGCCAGCTCAACTACAAAAGCGCTGGAATCCTGACTGAAGGTGATTTCATTTTCTTTTAAAGTTTAACTATAAGATTCATGAATCTGAAGTTATTGTTTATAAGCTCAATTGTTTCAAATCATTAGTTCATCACCCTATCAGTTAAGGCCTCAAGGGTACTTAGGGTAGGTAGAGTATACCAGATTCAGGTAATAAGATGAAATCAACATTAAAAGCTTTATATGTAAAATGTAATTGCTATTTTCTAAAAAGTATGGAAGAAACACAATGATGAATGCAGTGAGACATCAAAGCAAAATAGATTTGGGATTTTCTGAGAGAAATCACCAGACCAGAAAAGAAAATGAACAATTGTGGAAGATAATTAAATCCTTCGCTAATTAAACATTACGAGAGAGGAAAGCATGGGAAATGGAAACTGTTGATGAATATAGGCATTAAACAAGATTAATTTCACCAATTTCGATCCTCTAACTTCATTTTCCCTCCCATTTTTATTTCCAACACAACAGAAAAAGGGAAGCCATTGTTCCAAAGGAAATCCATTCAGACTTCAAATAACTGCAGAAACCACCAACAGAGTTTGTTTTTTAGACAACAGCAAAGGAAGCTCTATTCTAATATTGTTGAAGAGATTATATTATGTTAAATGAACACTAATTTTTTCATACTTGATAATGAAGCAGTAGGCCATAAATTGGCTGGTCCCGCAAATTCCCAATTAACTATGTGCCTGCAGGAACCAAATTTTATAGTTAGTTAACGTCAAAACTAAGAGTTAAAGCACTTTTACTTCTTACTAACAGCTTCCAAATTTATTTATTTTTGCCACAAACCTGCAGGTACTTAAGCCGCCACACCCCAACTACATAAACGAGAGAGGTTACTAGATCACAAAATGCCATCCAAAAAACTCTAAAATTTGGAGACATCCTTGGGTAGACAACATGTTGAAATTAAGCTATATAGCTTATTTTCTAAGATAATCCTAATCCTAAACGTTCCCTACCCCCACTTGTTGGCTAAATTATCCATAACTTTCTTTCTGCCTAATTCTCCACAGTGCATTCAAGTTTTAAGTAACAAGTACGTTTAACACAGCAGTATCATGAAGAGGCCAAATGTAGCATAAATTTAACAAGCAGCAACAAATAGACAACTTTATAAATAATTTTAAAAAACTCAAATTTGCCAATTAAACTCTCAATGAAAAACTGCTAGTTAGTAAGAAAAATACCAAAGCATGGGTCCTAAATAAACAAACAAATAGAATAAGAGTATCTATTAGTTTTTTTTCTTCTTAATTTTAATAGCTCACTTACAATGCTTATTCAAAAAGCGGGAAGAGAAAAAATCCATAGAAAAAGACAACCAAGCCTTAGAAGCAAGGAAGCTACTCACAGTTTGCGAATAATTTTTGAAAAAGAAAGTATTAGAGGCCGGGAGAGGTGCAGCAGAGAGTACCCTGAGAAAGCGCTCGGCAGCTTCTGGAAGTCACGCTCAGGCACGACGTCATTCTTGCCGCCGCCACCGCGCTGTGCAGCGGCAACATCGACTGCGCGCATCTCAGCTCCGCCGAAATCCTGCAACAGACCAACCAACCACAACGAGAAACCGATTATTATTATTATTATTCTAAGACTCGTTTGCGATTAGGAGCAGAAGCGAACGAACGTCGTAAGGTGAAGGAAGGGGAACCTGGTCAATAAGGATTGGCGAAGAGGAGAAGAGGAGGAAGCTGGTTTGGAGAACGAAGAAGAAGCGCGAATGTTGGATTTGATGGATGATCTGATGGAAGAAATTGATGTTCGTTGCGCGATTCTGCTGCACGCGGAAGCCATTGACAATGAGATCAGATCTGAGGAGGAACCAGAACAGCGCAAGCGAGGGTTTAGGGTTTTGCTTTTTCGGAAGGGATTATTTTAATTTTGTTTATTTGGTTAGAAATGGAAAGTGTCGGGTCTGGTAGAGTGGACTGTTGGGACTTGGGCCTTTTGATGGGTTGGGCCTGGTATGCAATAGTTCTTTGCAAAATGTTGTTTTGTATATGTTTAATACCTGTTTGTTTATTTTGAGTTTTTTTTTTAATTCAAAAATAAAAACTTTAATTTATTTATTTATTTATTTAGATAAAAAATATTAATAATAAAAATTAAATTTAAAAATAGAAAAGTGGTTGATAGGGCTGAGTGATCGAATTATAAAAATATAAACATATACCCAAATTAATGGAGGTTAGGTCTTCTTTTGGTTCATGTCAAATAATATCAAAGGAAAAAAAATGAACCATTGGTTTGATTCAATTAATTGACTTTGTCGGGTCAACAAATGAACATCACTATAATTTTATCTCTATTTCTAAATTAAATTTGAATAGTTTCTTTTGAAAAAAATAATAATAGTTAAAAACAATCTTACACCATAATTTAAATTATTTATTATAAATATAAAATATAATCCATATATTTATATGTATTTATTCATTATAAATTTTGATTAAAAATCAAATTTATACATAAAAAATATTTATGATAAATTTAAATGATATAAAATATTCATTTAGATGATAAAATACTAATTGATATTTTAAGCTTATATTGTAAAATGTCTTCAATCTCCGTTAGAACCCTTGAATAAATACAAGTACAATCATATTAACTAACTAATATCCATTTATTCGGTGATAAAAAAAAAAAAAAAAAAAAAAAAAAAAAAAAAAAAAAAAAAAAAACCTAAGTTGCCCTATTTTAAAGAGATGCAGGCAAGCATTGAAATGTCTCAACATTCAAATAATGATTTATAATTTATTTGCTCACTAATTACTTAGTAGTCAATGAATGACATATAGAACCTGATCGGTGTATATATATATATTAACTAATTATTAAATTCCTTTAAAGGGCTAACTGAGACCGGAAGATAATAGGATCATTGTGTATTTGTGTTCTCTTTTGACCATGATGGGATTGGATTGGAGTTGTTGTTTGGAACTTGGAAATAATGGAATAGACAAAAAGGAGGGTGGTGGGGGAGAAGGAAATACTAAGTAAAAACAATTTTTAAAATACTTTTTTCGGTGGGTCATCAACAATAAATTTCTAAGTAGACGTGTTTGGTTTAAAAAGAAAGAAAGAAAAAAGAACAGAGAGAAAGATTATTTATTAGGTTGTTGGAGAAAAAATATAAAATAATATAAATAACTTAAATAATATATATATATATTATATATATATTATTATTATGAATATTTTTGTCAATTCATTTATAAAAAAACATCTCCTTTCTCATTTTCCGCTCATATGCATAGAAAATCTAAAACTATGATATTCTCTTACTTGAAAAACAATCATCTTAATAAAATGATTTGGTGTAATATATTTTTTACTGACTAAAAGGGTAATTAGTTATATTTTAGGGTAAATATCCTTTTGGTATTAAAAAGGTGAGGTAGTTAGTATTGATATATGGATATTGAAAAATTGAATTTAGATATTAAATATGTAAAAAAGTGTAATAAATTAATTTTATAATTTTTAGATTAAATATTTATTTTAATTTCTTAATTAATATCCAATGAGACAGTTGAGGAAGAATGTATCTGAATCAGCAGGGGAGTTTTCATCCGTTGTAACTTAGCCCATAAAAATAATAAACATTTTCTCGCCGTCTTTAACTAATAAAACCGAATCTAAGTGTAAACTGTACATCAAAAACAAAAATCAAAATAAAATAAGAATATAAACATCTTCACTTGGAGAGAGTCTCTGTCTCATCCTTCTCCCCCCATACTCTCATTCATTTATTCACATTTCCCAGTTCTGAAAAAACCCTATATCAGTGTTCCTCATTCTCTCTCTCTCTCCCCGGAAAACCGCCTCGGGATGAGGAATCGCGGTGGTTGGTTTGGGTGACGTGGATCGAAATGGGTGTGTGGAAGGCTCGGTTGCTGTCTACCAACCTGCCTCTGTTGCACCCCAACGCCAAACACACGTGTTGGAGATCCACGGCGCCGCCGCCGCCGCCACCAAAGTCCGTGTCTTGGTCGGTGATTTGCGGTGTAATGCTATTTGGGCTGGGCCTCATCTCCCTCTTAACGGGCCACGTGGCATCTCATCTCGAATGGTACTCTCACCGACTCCGCCACCACGCTCTCTACTCCACACTGGTTCGTATTCCTAACCCTGCTTTTCATAATGTGTTTGTTTCGTAATAATGCCACTAATGATACTCATGGCTTTAAATTGCGGTCGCGATCGCGGTGACAATTGCGGGAAAATGAGGCTGATGGGGGCCACAATTGCGGTTGCCGAGAGTCAAAATACCTTGACCTTGTGGCTGCAATTGCGGTTGCGGACCGCAATTTAAAACCATGATGATACTACTAAGTGTTTTTTTTTTCTTTGATCGACAAATGTTTGTTGTTATATTGTTAGTTTTTGTTAGTGGGGGATTCGAACCGGTGATCTCTCCATCCTTTCTTTCTCCCTTCACCAGTAGACCAATCTTATGTCTCCAATGGTACTACTAAGCGTGTTTTAATTGATGTTAATGTTTTGTAGGATGGAAGTGAACACGCGCCGATTGACATCTGGGAATCGCAGTATTCCAAATACTACTATGGATGCAAAGAGAGAGGGCGACATTTTGGTCGTAAGTGGAAAGTCTTTTTGTCACTTTGTTGTGTTAATGTACTTTGCGGCTGTCTCTTGTTGTTTTTGAGATTTTGTGTGATCCAGAGTGCTTGTCTTCTGTAGTGGATGCTGATGGATGGAGATTTATGACCTATTAATGGCAATTTTGGAAATTTTTTAATTTTAGAGTGTTGTGAGTTTCCATCTTGCTATGTGGGTAATTGATTATTCTTGTCTGTTTTTTGTGAAATTTCTTTGCTGTTTTGGGTTATGTGATTGTGATATGATATTAGTAAGTTAATTAAAGTTTGTTGCAAATTTTCTGTGAGTTTTGTGTGGTTCTGACTTCTGAATCCTTTTCTTAACTCATTGCCTCTCCTTGACTTGATTCTGAGCCTCAGAATCAACACTTTCAGTAGAAAAAGAAAAATAGTTCATTTTGGGATATTATGCCAAGATTAGGATTTAGGAAAGCAATTTGTGAGGCCAAAGACCAAGAAGGCTGAAGAGGCTGTTTACTGGGTGCTATGATCTTTTCAGTGATTTCCATCCTGCTAGCGTCTTATATGCTTTTTTGGTATTATTTGGTATAGAATTTACCTTGTGGGATTCTTTGTATACAAGTATTTTCTGCTTCATTCTTTGATTTTCTCTGTAGAAACCTTGGGTGCTTCACTAGAGTTCAGTAGCCCTCTTCTATTACATTACCATAAAATAATAGGTTTGTAACAGTATAACTGTAGAAGTGATTCTACTTTGACAGTTACAGACTAGCATTCTTGGCATGGTGTTCTTCTGCTTATGTATATGGTACAGTGTTATGGATATCAAATTCTTCCATATTACTTTTGGCAGCTGAATGGCTTACAAAACTTAAGATGATTTGCCCTCTATTTTTTTAAATGAACATGCTATTTTTCATCACCTTCCTACTATTTCAAACACATGTAAGTGCAAGTGAAAGTGAAAGCATTATTGTCATTACTCCTTGAATTTTTAATGTGTCCCCAACACTCATTTCTTTTTAAGCTAGAGTGGTGCAATCTAGGTTGTAAGATGTTTTCTATATGATGCTTTATGTGGTTTGTGAACAAATTTAAGGGTCCCATCTTATATTTTGTTTTTCTTCTAAACAAATGCATTCCTTATTATTGAGCTGAACTGTATACTTTTTCTACATGTGACTTTTTTCTTATTTCTTATTTTGATAATCGGATAATATAGCTGCTGTACGTGAGCGCAAGTCTAAAGGCTACTTGCTAATTGCAACTAGTGGAGGACTGAACCAACAAAGAACTGGGGTAAGTATGACATAAGTTTTATGATATGGAATATTGTCATTGAGACATTGTAAGAATCTTCTAGAAGATCTACTGGTTACTGATTTGATGATCAACTACCTTTTATGCACAGAAAATATTAGTTCATTTTGTGGTCCTAGAGATAGGAACAGTTTTCTTTTATCTCATTGGTTCTGTTTC
Source organism: Glycine tomentella (assembly GCA_007407185.1). NCBI lineage: Eukaryota > Viridiplantae > Streptophyta > Magnoliopsida > Fabales > Fabaceae > Glycine > Glycine tomentella. The sequence continues at coordinate 261,590 of PYAF01003957.1, forward strand.
AGTTTTTTTTCAGAGAATATGAGGCTCAGATTCTCTCTGTTGTCTAATGCATATAATTTTTCTCATTTTTTCTCAATTAATTAATTAACAAGTTCTTCCTGTGGAAATGACAATCATATTCTTGTCTCCAGATAACAGATGCAGTTGTTGTTGCAAGAATTCTTAATGCTACACTAGTTGTACCCGAGTTGGATCATCAATCTTTTTGGAAAGATGACAGGTATCTGCAGATCCTATCATTCATTCATTATTCTGATAAGAGCTAACAAAATTTAGTTAACAAATTTTCTTTTGATGACATTTTTGTTTGAATGCAGTGACTTTGCCAATATTTTCGATGTGAATTGGTTCATTACATATCTCGCAAAAGATATTACTATTGTTAAAAGAGTTCCTGATAAGATCATGCGGTCAATGGAGAAACCCCCTTATACAATGCGTGTACCGAGGAAATCAGAACCTGAATATTATCTTGATCAAGTTTTGCCGATACTCTCGAGAAGACGGGTAATGCCACTTTTTATTATTGATACATGTTTGGAATTTCTTAATTATTTGACTGGAAAATGTTTTGATTCTGTGAATGACTACCATAATGAAATGTTAGTTGTTGCTTAATGTCAGTTTAGATAATTCTCTTGTAACTTCAGCTGCATTGGTTACTGACTGACTTTTGGGATATTTGCAGGTTCTGCAGTTGACAAAATTTGACTATAGACTTGCAAATAATCTTGATGATGAGCTGCAAAAATTACGTTGCCGTGTTAATTATCATGCTTTGAGATTTACTAAACCTATACGAGAACTTGGTCAAAGACTTGTAATGAGAATGCAAAAGATGGCAAGCCGTTATATAGCAGTCCATTTGAGGTTTGCTCAATGAACCTGTTGTGTAAAGTTCAAATTCAACTTCCATCTAAAGCAAGCTGGTGTGGTCTGACATATTGCAATGGCTTAATTCCTGTAGATCTTAGAACTGTTGTCCTTTCCTTTCCTATGCAATCACATAGTCCCGTCTCTAATTATAAGATCTTTCAACTAATTCACGCCACTTAAGAAAAGTAATTAATTTAATTAATCACGTTAAATCTGTCAATTATTTGTATTATCTTTCCAAAAACCCTTTTCTTATCTCTCTATTCACTTAATGGTTTTTCATTAATGTTTGGAGTGAGAATAATTAAGTGAAGGTATGTAGGGATGAAAATTATTAATGCATCTATAAATTAGAAAAGAATCTTATAAAAAGGGACAAACAAATTTTTGAAAAAGGTCTTATAATTAGAGACGGAGTAGGGAGTATATGATATTATCCAATACTTGTTTCAATCTGGTTGATTTGGCTTTCCCTTTTTGCACAACTCCTTTATAATTTTCTAAAATTGGTTGTATTTGCATTGAACAATTTGAAAATGTCAAATTTCCAACTCAATTTACTAATAGCAATGTGGCAGGTTTGAGCTATAGCCAGCCATTGCCTCTATAAAATGTTAAGGATCTCATAATTCATAATGATTCATGGCAGGTTTGAGCCAGATATGCTGGCATTTTCAGGTTGTTATTTTGGTGGTGGTGAAAAAGAAAGACGCGAGCTTGGTGAAATCAGGAAAAGGTGGACAACATTGCCTGTAAGACCACAATCCTCTGACTTCTAATAATAAAATTCTATCATACTGGCAAGATGATAATGATTAGTTAAAACTAGTTATTTGCTGATTTTGTTGAGCCATTACCTTGTGGTAATACAGGATTTGAGCCCTGATGGAGAGCGGAAGCGTGGGAAATGTCCTCTTACTCCTCATGAAGTGGGTTTGATGCTGCGAGCACTTGGTTTTACAAATGACACATATCTCTATGTTGCATCAGGAGAAATATATGGTGGGGATGAGACCATGCAGCCTCTCAAAGATCTTTTCCCCAACATTTATACAAAGGAGATGCTTGCTCAAGAAGAAGAGCTGAAACCTTTTCTTCCATTCTCTTCCCGCCTTGCTGCTATTGACTACATTGTTTGTGATGAAAGTAATGTATTTGTTACTAACAATAACGGTAACATGGCCAAAATCCTTTCTGGTCGAAGGTAAGAATGAATGCATGGTGTCATCCTTTTATTCTTCCTTTATGTTTCAAAAATTTATACGATTAATGTGTTTGGCATCTACTATCAACCTGCTGATTCTACAAAACAGGAGGTATATGGGTCACAAAAGAACCATCAGACCAAATGCAAAGAAGCTTAGTGCACTGTTCATGTCAAGGCATGAGATGGACTGGGATACATTTGCAAGTAAGGTTAAAGCATGCCAAAGAGGATTCATGGGAGAGCCAGATGAGATGAGACCTGGAAGAGGAGAGTTTCATGAATATCCAAGCACATGTGTGTGTGAGAAACCATTCATGGATGATATCAGCCAAGACGGACTCCGGCCTCCTAAACTCGTAGCCAACAACGTGACAATGAATGGAGAAGGGCCAGCACGTGATAAAGATGAGTACATTTGAACCAGCTTAGCATCATTAATTTGGAGGAAGAAGACAAGTATGACTGGTAATGGCAGCAAATGCTCTAAGGCAGCGTCTCCATTTTAATTTCTGATTTTGCAACTCATGTTAGTGCTAATTTAATTAGTCAGGGCCATGATGAAAATTCTCTTCATTCACACTGGGAATGATTCAATTCAGATTCATGTATAGGGCAAAACGTAAGAGACATCAACGCATTACAAATGTTAATAATAGATATGTTTGAATTAGAATCGGTATGAGCTCATTCATAGGTGATTTTATTTTGCGACGAAATTCTTCAGATTTTCCACCTTGCATATTCTACTTTATTTGCTGTAACGTTTTTAAAACTTGAAAGTATTAAAAACATTACAGGGTATTGAACTGTAATGGAAATTATAATAATAATTACATAGTATTAAAAATTGTTATAATTTAATACTTTAAACTAAAAAACATAAATTTTATAGATTTTAACACTTAAAAGTACATGTAAAAATTTAAATCAAATATATCGTAATACTTTAGTTTAATAATATACATTAACAATTATTAATAATAAGTTTGATTTAGAATTAGAGAAAATGACATACTATAGGTTGATTTTCATTTTTTTTTTAATTTTGATCGTTTTTCCAATTATTTGACCTGTTTTATTCCTAGTCGGTTCAATGATTTATTTGAACTGATCACATTACCAGTTCACATTTTTCCGGTTCAACTAGACGATTAGTTTTCCTAGCACTTGCCAGATTACTACATCCCCAGACATTGCCCAATATTGAAAATTCTTGGAAATTTCACTCAAAAAAAGCTTATATTAAAGTTACTGGATAGATTCACATGTGATTCGTCAAACCATATATGAATTACTCACCATTGATCCATTTCAATTTTCCAAATTTATTGCAGATAAGTGTGGCAAAGGACAAAATGAAGTAGAACGGGAGATGATATCCAACGAAGAGGAACATGAATTTCCATTTGATCATATCAACAAACCTTTCTATAAACAAGTCAACATGGATAAATTCAATATACAGCCTACAGGATTAAATTAAATCATATTGTAAACAACATAAAATCAATATTAACATCTACTGGACTAGTTTCTGCCTAAACCGAAGGAAACAAGAATTTTCATTCCTATGTTCCCTATTATAAATTATAAATAAATATACACATCTATGCCGAGTGTGTTGGTCTTTCAACCGAACTGAACCGCACATTGTAACTCCTCGTTCCACCTTGGTTATTACCTGTTGCAGTCAAAAAGTTGAAATGTAAATATAGATTCATTAGGTTACTACAAATGCAGGCGACTCACTCAGAATATAGAAAAACAGATTCTCACCCCCTAGAAGTATTCCCATTCTGGTCTTTGTGACCCTTTTCATGTGAAGCAGAAGGAATCTTTGAGATAATTAAAGAGCTCTGCAATCCTTCTAATAGCTGCCAACCAAAAGTTAACCACATCAGACTCAACAGAAGACAACGATATGAAAACATTTTTTATACAGGTAAGACAGTGGAAATGGCTTATTATACTTGAGACAAAATAAAATTATACGCAACCTAGAACAACCAATTTCAGTTGAAGGCAGGCATGTTCTTACTCTTGATGTTGGCTGAATCCTGCGATTGGATCTACGAGGCTCAGTGTTTTCAGATGTTGATTTCAGTGAATTTCCATTGAAAGCTTTTTCCTCATCAATCTTACCCAACCTTCCACCACCAGCAGGTGCAAGTTTTCCTTTACTTGCCCTTGATGTTGATGTCTTTTTAGCAGGGTGAGAATCAGTTGAAGACGTAAGTGACGAATACAAGATTGGTCCGGCCCCGGCCCCAGCTCCAGTGTTTCCAGAATAGGAAGCTCTTTCCACCTGATTTTCACTCTGAGATACATTCTTAAAATGACTTGAAGAATCCTTGATCCTTTCTGCACGACTTGTCAAATCATTAGTACCAGAGTTTAATAATGGGTTTTCTTTTGGTGGGATCCCTCTAGGCAAAACACACTGCGGCTTTCCAGACTTAAAGGTGGGCCTGGAATCAGCTCCTAATTTTTCCCTGGTATCATTTTTTGAACTATTTTTCCACTCACGTGATCCAGTATCTTGAGGTATCAAGAAATTTGAAAGCTTAACCGAATCTTTTCCATCGTTGATCTTACCCATCCCATCTGCAACATAATGCTTGCTTACTTCCATAAATTTCCTTTTCTTCCCAGGTTTAGGAACACCGAAAATCACTCTTGATCCTTCTTTTTGAAGACCAGTCCTCACCATTCTATGTGAATCAGATTTTTTATCATTCTTGCTGTTCTTACCAATATTAAACACTTTATCATTTGCAGTCAAGTCAAGTATCCTCAACTCGCCAGGATTTGCCGACTCCACGGCATTAGTACCTTTTGGAATCCTGTCTTTCCCTTTTACCTCTACTGCAGGACTACCTAACTTAGGTCGTTTTTCATGAGGTGTATCACCCTACACGCAAAACGTACTCAGTACAGGCATGCATTAAGTTAAAACAAAAAACATAAGACGTTGCAAACAAAGTACCTCATGGGTAGAACTGTCATTTGATCCAACCTTGGGATACTCAATCCATTTCCCATCCTTCCAAAAACGGGATGGGCGTAGATGCCAAGCTCTGACAAGTTTTGTTTTTCCACTAACTGCAGTAAACCAATTAGATAATGCGTTTCAAAGGGGCTGGTTCTATACAATTGTAAGCACAATATAGATTAATATTTATTCAAATAATGTACATACCTGGGAAGTGAACAGTTAATGTTTTATCTTTCTTGTTCTGATCTGTTATAACTCCTTCCTGCCAACTGATAACAAAAACCATCAAATGTGAGATAACTTCTGCAGCAAAATATAGGTGTAACAAATAGAACCATGACCCTGTTTGGATAAGCTTAGGTGATAAATAATTCTAACTAATGGACGAAACTCAATTTATTATTTATCTTCTTATTTTCTTCTCATACAAGTGTTTATGGAGAAGTTTATCTTAACAGAGCCTATGTAGGAAATACAAATTAAAAGTGCTGCAGCTTTACAAAATTGCATTAATAAAAACAATGATGCTTCATAGTCAAACAACAAAATTTTGCAACTTCGAAGTTTCTATGAGAAAAAAGCTAATATTAGGATGAGTTGAATCTGCTAAGACCTTTTCATGTATAATTTTCTCCGGAAGGAACCAAATGTGTGTTTAAAGAAGCTATTTTCCTGTGACATGTTCTAATGCATTTAAGGTTTTATTTGTTTGACACTATCAATACAGGGGAAGTGATTTAGTTCCAACTTTCTTTTCAAAATAAACGAAGTAACCAGATATATATATATATATATATATATATATATATATATATTAAAAAGATAATTGTATTGACCATTGAGTGTATCTAATATTGAATGTTTTGATTGTTGATACGGTAAAGTTTCCATGGCTTCATTAATTATAGTTCAGATGCAATGAAGAAATTTGCAAAAGGGAAAGGATTTTATTGCTCAGGAATAATTTTCTCTTGAAATATGTTATATATCATATAAATTATATATTATAAACGTCAGTTTCTATCCCATAATCAACACTTGAAAACTGTAGATAACTATACCTTTCTTCACTGCATGCATCAACCCTATCCCCAACAGACCAAGTATAATCTACCATAGCTGCCCTCTGTCTCTTCCTTGTTCCTTCATTATGCAAACCAGGAAGACAACAAGGAGTACGCATTCTGGGAGGTTTGTCTTCCTCACCCTCAAGTGAAATCCATTCCTTTAAAGGCCCTGCACCTGGAAAACAACAATTTTTCTTAATTGTCCAAGCCTAAATTGAGAATTTATATATTAAACCTATGACAAACACCAGAAACATATCAGGTGCAGAGTAATATGAAACCTAATAGCTTTTTAATTCCAGTTTTCAATTCTAGGAATCCTAAATATACACACAATGAGCACAAGTCCACTGACACTTGCATATAGTAAAAACAATTGAAAAACAAACTCATTTAGTTTGTCTCAGATCAAGTAATTAAGGTATTTTATTCTCAAAAGCTAACCTTCATCATCTAGAAGCACAATGTAGCTTACATAAGCTTTACCATCCTGCAGACTTAACACACTGGCTGTGTACCATGCTGCCAAAAATCCTTCTCCATCTTTGAAAACCTGAAACATAAGAAGCTTCAGGTAGCCAGGAAAACATATAATTTAAAGGCAGTTCCAAATACGAAAGAATGAATCTAATTTTAATTATAACCTATGACCTAATCATCACCAGCAATGTTATGATCACAATCCACTTAAAAAAAAGTAAATAACTTGTCAAAACAACCTCTACAGTTGAGCCCTCCTTGATGTCCTCCAGATTTTCAGGTGTGGAAGCAGCCTGTATTTCAGTCTCAGGAAGCGCATCAATGGTATTGACTAAATCAGAAACCTTGCGGCCCTTTGGTCCTTTTAAACTCTTTTGGTCCTGAGATATTGCATGAAAAGGTGACTTCTCACTTGCAGCAGTCTTCTTCCCCATTTCATCAGATGAAATATCTGTAATACATATATGAGAAGTTTCCAGTATACCTCCAACATTGTCAACATTCACCAGACCACTGGTCATGTCTTTCAACAAGCCAGCTTGCTGAGAAGACTCTTGGCCTGCATTCCAGCAACCCTCTGGAACATCTTCTACCAAGTCATTTAATGTTAAAGGATTACCCATAGTTACAATCTTTCCAGCCTGAGATACAGCTTCTGCTGCCAGCTCAGCAGCCTTCACAATAGCATCCATATTTTCAGCTCGTTTTCCGGCAGCTGAAGCAGCTTCCACTCTCCTCCTTGCAGCCTCCTTTGCAGCTCCAATAATAGAACTAGAGCAATTGATTCCAATAGTACCCTTCAAGATGGAGGCAGGGGTTGCTTTTCCCAAGTTAGTCATACCCTCTGAATGAGAAAATTGGCAAGAACTCTCATAAACAGATGAGACTAATGCTTCATCAGCCATTAATTTTGCATGCAATGCAGCATTTGATGCAACATTGGCAGCAGCAGCTGCTGCTTTTGCAACAGCAGCAGCAGCTGCAACTGCTACTGCTGCAGAAGCTAATTTGGCCTCAATATCCGACACCAATCCAGAATTTTTTTGCTTATCCAACTGTTTCCAAATCTCCAGGCTATGATTCACAGCAGCAGCAGAAAGAGCTGAAGCTTCCTCTGCATTTACCCTTGCCTCCTTAATTTTTGTAAGAGACTCGTCTGACAGAATCCTCTTCTCAACATTGCAGTCACTTTTGAGGTGATCAGCAAGAGATAGAGGAGGTACAGACACAATTGATTTTTCAACAATAGTTATGGGCACACTCCCAATAGAGGTTGAAGTGGCAACAGCAGTAGATAAATGGCTGCTTACAACAGGAGTCAGTACTAGTGGAGAGTGCAAATGCATAGCTTTCTGGCCAAGATCCTCAGACACCATAATTTTTTTTCTTTTTTTGGGCTTTGAATCTGAAGAATGCTGAGCATTCAATACCCTCACATTGCTTGTATCAAGCAGAGGGGCAGTTGCTATAAAGACACTCTGTAGGCCTGCACTAGAAGCTGGCAGACCAGGAGGAGCATTCTTTATGCTGGAGGAAGGAGGTAGAGGAGATCCTTTGACTGAACTGAACTGAATTGTATCTGTGAGAGGTGATGCAGAAAGATGGGAACTGTTGTTATCAGTGGCAGAAGTAGAAGTCCATGCTCCACGAAGGGTGGCTTGGGATAACCAAGATGTGTTATGTCCAAGAAAGTTTCTGAGGGTTGGGGTTTGATAAGGATGCAAAGAAGTAAGTGCCTGTGAATAATCCACAACAGAACCTCTCGCAAAGGCACTAGATTGAAGGGAATCACAGGAAGGAGTTGGTAGACTCCAAAGGGGAGATGAAAGGGGCATTAATGGGTTTGCAATTGTCGGAGTAGCCTTGCTGCTCGCTAGGGAAAGAGGTGAAGAAATTCCTTTTCCTTGAAGTGCATTTTGCTTAACTGCCACATCAGTGGTTCTAGGACCTGCAGATTTCAATTCTATCTAGTTACAATCAAATTAGAGAAAAAATTAAACATATATATATATATATATATATAGAGAGAGAGAGAGAGAGAGATAGGATACCAGATCGTGATTGCAGAGGCGTTTCCGGGTTCATAGGATGAGACTTTTTACCGTGCTGCTTTTCCATGCAGGAAGACCAGGTATTCTGCCAAATGCTCCTTCCACCATCTAAAAACACAACCGAACTCAATACTGTTACAAACAAATAAGAGATAAGAGCATGCAGAGGGAACATGATTTAAGGGGAAAAAAACCTGGGCCCCCAAAAGCTGACATCATATATGCCTCATCAGGTACCGTGCCTTGACTGCAGCAACATCAATCAATAAGAGAAATAAATAGAGTTATTGATTGTCATACTGGAGAGTATAGAACATATCATACTGCCTAAGCAGAATACTATCTCATTAAGATACACTCGTCCCTTGCTTTAAGAGCATTGATTGAATGATGAGCATTAAATAGGTCTAAGGTTCAACACATAAATCTAAAATCCTTACAATAAAACTGGATCCCATTTTTTAATTAAACATGGGGGATTAAGAGAGCCAGGTAAGGAATAAGTGTCGTAGGAAATGGATGAAAAAACATGATTCATAAGCATATGTGTACATCACATCTATGTAGCATCCATAACAATGAAGAAAATATAATGTAGCTAACATTTGAACTCACATTAAAGCCCCATAGACAAAGATCTGTGCACGCAATTGTACTTGCTGCATATCCATGAAAGGCTGTTGAAACAGAACAGATGGAGAAGCAGAAGAGTTCAAATCTGGAAGGCTAGATGTTGAAGCATTTAAAATAGCAAATGGCTTTGTACTGATGGAATCAACATGCCCATACTGCTGCACCTCATTCGATTGCATGACCTGGAAACCAGGTGATGGGCTCAAAGACACACTAGTTGATCTATCCCCTCTTTCAGACTGTTTTCCTGGAGTTTTCCCTTTATTTCCTTTTCTAGAAGTTTCCTTTCCAGCTGCCTGATTAGAGGCTTGCCTAGCTTTGCGTTGAGGTGTACCCTGAGAAACACTATGTGCTATAACACCAT
>PYAF01003957.1:271362-286846 GCA_007407185.1 Glycine tomentella
TTCAAAAAGCCCCCCCCCCCCCCCCCCAAAAAAACAATTTCAGGGGGGAAACTAATCATGATATAAACAATACAGAGAATAACATTCAGATAACAGTGCCTTTAGACTTAGATTATGAACTCCAACAAGTATTACCATTGAAGCTTTGTTGGCTGCAGCTCGTTGCCTCTTGCCCAAATTTGTTCTTTTGGTGGTCTTTTCTGAAACATCTTTTCTGGACAAATTTGGCACAGGATTTACCTCAGGAGCTAAGCTTTTCTCATCTTTAGATGCATCATTCCCCTTAGGATCACGATCAGTAGACGTGTTCAATGCACCCTTATTTATGCACTCAGAAACTGGAGGGTTCCGATTAGCAGAAGCCTTAACTTGATTCACATCCTTTTCAGTTTCAGGTTGGCTTCCAAATGTAACAGAGGCACCACAAGTATTATCAGTCTGATTGGCAGGACTGTTTCCAGTTTCATGCAACTTGGTGTAAGAATCAGGTAATTTGGAGCCTTCATTTGCAGATAAATCGTCACCTACAAAATTAACCAATCTTCTAATAGGTGCAAAAGCCAGAGACATCTGAATAAATGTTAAGACGCAGGAGATGCATGTTACAATTATAAAGCAACCGAGACATAATTTGCATTTGCATATATTACATTCAACAATTCTACCACCAAAAGATTGCATAACTCTAAAACAGGACAGGAGAAATTGGTGAACAATTACAAAACACTTCCGAAACAGTATACAAGTACCTTTGCTGTGCAAGGAAACTGCCATCAGAAACAAGAACAGGGCAGGTTAAATGTAAATTCAAAAAGTACACAAGTAACAAGGAAGAAGAAAGCCATCATATTCAATAAGCAGAGACCATCAGTAACAGGGACACACATGAAAAAATATAGAGATGGGGTGATGAAAAGAGAAATATGGTCATTATCAGCATGATCATTAACAATCCTTTGCTTAAAGTACATAATGTAATCAACATTCAATAATGAGAACATAAGCAAAAATTTACTAAAATCATTCATTTAGAGGAAAGTAGATAAATTTGCATAATTGGTGTCATGTTACATTATTTTTTCCAATGTTATAGTCTTCTAGAAATGACACATAAATCTGATACAACAAACTACAGAATTTGAAAGGAAATACAAAAATGGAAAAGACTAATTCAAAGCATACCTGATACTTTTGCTGATGGATTGTCATGGTTCTCTTGTATTGCCTCCTTGTCATCCTTGGTAAAAGAAACTGCCGCCACACCAACCTCTTTGGAGCATTCCTGATCAACCTTATCACTGGGCGTTTCGTGAGGTTTACCCATCTTTTCAGAAGCAGTAATCACACAACTGCTTATTGTCTTGCACAACAGTTGTCTTGATGTATCAGAAAAATGTATTTCAGTTTCAGGACAAGGAGCAGTTTCCTGTTCAGAAGACCCGACAGGAATAGCTGTGCTTGATTCATTGTCTATTTTAGCTTCCGAGCTTTCTTCATTGGCTATTTTAGCTTCCGAGCTTGCTTCATTGGCTATTTTAGCTTCAGAGCTTGCTTCATTGGCTATTTTAGCTTCAGAGCTTGCTCCGTTGACTGTTTTAGCTTCAGAGCTTGCTCCATTGACTATTTTAGCTTCCAAGCTTGCTTCATTGGCTATTTTAGCTTCACAGCTTGCTTCATTGACTATAGTAGCTTCATTGGCTATTTTAGCTTCAGCATTTTCCTTTTCATCAATAGAAGCAGACCCAACAGGCATCACTCCTTGAACTTCACAGTGATTTGTAACTTCATGTGGGGACACAACTCTGCTAGGAGTTGGAACATCCACTATCTCACAGGATGTCGAACTAATATTTTCTAATATATAATGTGAAGCTGAAAATAAGATCAAAAGAAACCATGTAGTTAAACCTTATAATGACATAGATTCTATCCTTATGTTAAATCAACTTAATTTTTTTAGTATACCTGAATTATTGACAGGCTCAACATCAATGGATACTGTAGAAGTTGTCAACTTAGTTTCCACGTTACCTGCACTAAGAGATGATGAACGAACTCCTGTATCAACAAGATGGGATTGGTGCACATCACAATGCAATAGGCTAGAATGAAAAGTGGCCTTTTTATTCTCTTGGTCAATGGCAGAAACATCTTGACAAATGTTTTCACGGTCACCCTGCTTGTCAGGTTCATTGTTTCCACATACTTGAGTTGCCTTACCCAAAATACAAGATTTTGTAGCAGCTACTGCACCTAAACTAGAAAAACCTCCTGCTTTGTTATCATTATTGCTTTTATTAACAGTAGAACTATTATTATCCCCCACAGCAAACATAGATGCCTCCGACTTACTTAATAAAACCTCTGTATCCATCTCGTTACCAATGTTCAATAACTCCTTTTCCATAGAAAAACTGCTTTCACTATATGTCTTCTCAACAGTACCGATATTCTGCTGAAAATTAGGACCTGTAATACACTCAGATTTGCTGACCCTGACTATATGCCCCTCAGAACTGGAATCATCTTTAATTGCAACCATTGGTGAGTCACTCGTATCTACTGCAGATTGATTATCCACAATTGTAACAAGTGTGTCTTCTTTTGCATTGCCTCGAGACAAATCTCTGAAACATGCATCTTCATTGCATTTCTCTGTGTTCTGTAAGTCAGAAATACCATCAGATACCATGCTCAAGGAACCCCCAGAAGTCTTAAGACCTTCAACCACATTGCCACTTTCCAATGCTTCTTCCATAGGAAATGAACAAAGAGGTTTATCAGAATGTTGCGCTTGACCCCCAAATGCATTTACATTCAAAGTTCGAGCGTCAACATTAGAATCTTTGCTAATCACAGAAGAATCCAAATCATGCTCATTAGTTTGTATTTGTACAGAACTTTGCTCCTTGTCACCCATGCCAACTACATGATTTTGCACATTTTGAATGTTTAAGACATCACAAGAAGAGAAATTCTGTACAGAAGTTATAGTAATACTAGTCTTAACCCCAGAAGCAGCCAAGTCCTCTTGAGTTTTTTCTTCAAGAGAACCATCAGCCACAGTCTCAACTTTTTCTTCATTTGTATCATTACTTTTGTCACCAACAAAGAGAATCCCCCTAGCCACAGGCAAATCAATATTGCCAAGCATATCATGTGGTTGCAGATTACTTAAACTTCCATCAATGGATAGTACGCCTTGGGAAACTCCAGCCAGAGACTGCTCCCTTTCTTCATCCTTTAATCCAGCCAAGTTCTCATGGATAAAACCGGGAGGCTGTAAATCAGTAACATTATCTTTAAATTCATTTCTACCGTCAGGTTTTGGATCGGGCTCCATTTGCTTAGCTAAGCATACCAGTTCATCACAGGCATCAGATTCCTGTATAACAGTTTCTCTAGGAATTAATTCCTCCTGCCCAACGGATTTTAATAGCATTTCAACAGATTCCGAGGAAGTGGCCTCGGACCAAACATTATTATGCCTTGATAAAGAGCAAGATTCAGCTGCAGTTGTGCCAAACTCTATGCCACTACTCCCACGGGAGTATGCGTCAATCCACTGGTTATCTTCGTTACTTCCAATACCAAGGTAAACTTCAGTTTCAACCAAACTATCATCAAACCTTAAATGCCCTTGAAGGCTTTCATCAAAATCAAACTTGGGCAGAGCATATGGCCTTAAAGCTGGAGGAAATTTTGTGCTCCCTTCACCAGGTAAATGGAGATTCTGGCTTTGAAAATCATTGTCATCATAATCCATGGATGTATCCCTAAAAAAATAAGCATATTAGAATAAGAGAAATAAGCCAAATAACTAGAAAACCATGCTTAAATTTGATATACAAATATTCATAAAACACGCTTGCACATACGACAAACTGACAAGCAGACATACATGCATAAGCTCCACCACACAGACATAAACATCTGTTTGTGGCTACATGGATTAAACAATGGTATGATGTTTTTAGAACACACAAGACTAATAATGTTAATGTTAATAATCTTAAAACTATGTACCATAAACAAAAATTCATTCAAAGTTCAAGGGGGGAAAACCCATCATCCATATTTGCCTAAGTTAGTTTTAAAAAAAAAAATTAAAGTAGCAGCAACAAGTCTTAAACCATAACCAAATATAAAAAAAAATAGTTACTACTAAAAAGGACATCAAAGTCCATATACAAAAGAAGGCAGCTATGTCAATTACTAGAGAAAAGGAACAGTGATCTCTAGTTTCTAATAAAAAAAATTATTAAGAAAGTTCAAATCTGGGCATCAGAAACCAACTGCACATGACCTGGGCAAAACAAAATAGAGAAAGAATGCTTCCCCAAGAAACTTCAAAATAAACAGAGCAGAACAGCCACAGTGGCACAGGAGTAAATACAAGAAATGGGACTTTGGGTTCTGGCTGGAAGCACAATGGATTCTCAGATCTAGATCTCATGGTATTCAAACTTGAGATTCTTTTCCAACTCAGAAAGGGGTCACAAAATCACAAATCGTGGAATCGTAACTCTGAAGCGTAAGATTCTACAAGATTTATAAAATGAATTATAAGCATATAAATTCTCATATATGCATCTAACATAGTAAAAATAAGAGGCGAAATAACCATTATAACTCACATCAAATGATCATATACTTAATTAAGCTTAAATTCATAATCATGGATTCATAAGCATAAGAAAGTCAATAATTAAACTCTATACAGAACTCATAAATGACAAACAATGAAACAAAACAACTTAAAATACTGAACTAGTGCATAATGCCTACTCCTAGTACAAAACAAAAGACATGAACACCAGACGAGGGAGTTGGGAAATAACTCTCATAAAATAGGAGGAGAAAACCACACAAACAGAGCAGCAAAGGAACAACTAAGACGCAACCTCACACGTGAGGGAGAAGACATCTGATGTGGCGTAGGGGAGCTCTGGTTGCGATGGTTTGTGCAGCCGAGTTTAGGCGAGGGTTTGTTGGAACTTGAAAAGACATAGATAGGATATGTTTTGAAAATTTGGGATTTAGGGTTACAAAAGAGTTGGTTTAGGGGCTTGGGTTTTATGGGCTTAGGCTTTTAGAAGCCCAAAATGTGAAAAAAAAATTGTCAAAACTGACCCAACAAACAAAAAGTCACAATGCGCACAATTCCATGACTCTGCTTTAGCTTGAGGCTTCTACCGAGTTGGAAAATTTCTGATTCTGCACTTGAACGTACTCGCACAGCCACAGTAGACTCACAGAATAGTCCGCTTCTACGAGTTGAAGTGTGGTTCTGACTACCATGCTAGATCCAGTAACTAAAGTGACCTTTGTCCGACCAAATCTAGTCCAGAAACCCCAATAGTAACTGCTTATTGTCCACCACCCATGTCTTTGAAGTGTCAAAATCAAGGTGCACCCCACCATTATACTAAACTTCGTCACAAGCATCGGAGAGCTGGAAAACTCCACCCACCTTGCCCCACTCCAGCTGCTATTGATTACTTAGAAACAACCACTCCACATGAAGCAGGTAATATATAACCTCAATTTACCCAAAGAAGAAAACAACTTGATCATTAAACATTTGGCATTTTTACATGATTTGGAATATCAAATCAATTTAAGAATTACTTAAAATATCAAAAATCTGAATTAAAGAAAAACAAAAAGTAATATCCATATAAAAAATAACTTGTCACTATGGATCAATATTTATAAATCTATCGTACCTAACACTAATACACTTAGAAAGCCACCGAACATTGGGGGGAGGGGAGCAGTGGCAAACAGCTTAATGCCATTAGTTCACAGACTGTCCACTGATCTGGGAATGTTGTTTTCGAAAAATATTAAGTATAATATGGCAAAACAAGGTGCACATGATAAAAACAACTAATTGAAGGCGTTCATGTGGTGGTATCCATTCATTCCCTAAATAGATAGGTTGACACAATCATCATGCCGTAAGGACTAACAAAGGTTCTTCATAGTTCATAGTAAGTAGTGTGGGTTAACTAAGCTTTTAGTCCCTAAACTCTTTCAAAATTCGGTTTTTAGTCCCTAAACAAAAATTTGACTGGTCTTAGTCTCTAATCTTTCCTTCCGACACTTGTTTACTCCCTGCCTTTCATTTGTTCATTAAATGATGACACGACGGTCTCTGGCTACCACGTGTTTAATTTTTTAATTATTTAATGGGATTCAAACCTTTGTTTAGAAACTAAAAACCAAATTTTTAAAAAAGTTTCAGGACCTTAGCCAGTCAAACTTTTGTTCAGGGACTAAAACCATTAAGAAAAAAAGTTGAGGGACCTTGACTGGTCAAACATTAAGGGACTAAAATCCAAATTTTTGAAAAGTTTAGGGACTAAAAACTTAATTAACCCTAAATAGTCCAATAGCAACACTCAGGTTAGTTTCTTTTCATAAACCTATTTAATTAAAGCACTGATATACATCGTGAAAGTTTTCACGTGGAATCACTCATGAACGGCTTGTATAACTAACTTTCTTGTATTTTTATCAACCAAAATAAAGGAAAACAAGAAAAGAAGAAAAAAAAAAGTAACTTTGATTCATGAGTAATTTCATAAAAAGCGTTTCATAACCAGTACCATCGTTTTTTATTGAAAAAACACCAAAAACACTAGGTTTAAAAATAGATAAAGGATGTCCACTATGCCAGTGGCATACACTTTCACACACAGCACCAACCTTCCCATTGAACTGAGCAATCTTACACCTTAATGACACATCCTTAAAAACCTTCCAAAATAATTTACGGAGATTGACTAGCTAGTTTGCTGGATAAAAAACAGTCACATAACACTTGTTCTCAATACCAATTACATTACCCAGACCCAATAATAAAACTAAAAAAAGAATCACCATTTCCACCAGAAAACAGAAAAAAAAAAAAAACTCAAACAGTGATACACCTATATCAGGGGATATTAGATTAGCCTAGTGATAAAGGGAAAACGGAAGGTGAGAGGTCCCGCTAGCAAAAAAACTAACAATATTAACAACTAACATTTACTGATAAAAAAAATAACACGTATCTTTAGGGGGCAAAAACAAAAAACTCACCAATATATACAAAAATTAAAAAAAAAAAAATACGAGAACCCTATGTCACCAAAAAAAAAAAAAGTTGGACGTGAACAGTACCAGAAGAAGAAAGTCTAAGGACGCTACCTCCCTCCATTCGGCGAGGAAATCCAGCCTCTCTGATCTCACCTGTTCCTCAATCGTACGGTCATCTACTGCATCAACCAATTCATGCTATGTCAGTGAGTGTAACTTCTTCGATCAAGTAAATAAATAAATAAAACTCGAAAAATAAAAAAAGCGTGAGAACACCGACGAGGTACACGGAACCTCGCCGGAAGCCAGAGACTTACCGGTTAGTGCGAGGTCCGGCGGATCGAATTGGGGTTCCGGCGATAAAAGAGAAAGACGGAAAAAGGCAGAGAGAGTAGTGAGAGAAAAAGTGGAAACGATACCAACACGCGAAGTGTGTGACACTTTCCCTGCAGAAATTTTATTTTATTTTTCTTATTTTTTTGTTTATATTCTTCCCTCAGCATTAAATTTTCATGCTATACAGGAAGTTGAATAGTCAATTTTGCATTCTCATTTGTCTATTATATTATCACTTTTATTTAAGATTTTTTTATCATTTATTGAATTAACAAATAGAAATTATGTATTAAATAAAAATTATGTAAAAAGGAGTCGGAAATTAGTACTAATAGATATGTTAAAGTCGAAGTAGACACTAGACACAGCCTTATTATTTATTAATATATTCCATATTTTTAATTCCTAATACATCATTTTCAATATAAAAAAATATTATTATTTCCTATCCATCGCCCAAATCAAGCACATAAAATAATACTCAAAACAGGTTGCGAAACTGGAAAGGTGGGTAGTAGTAAACATTTTTTTAATTTTTGTAAATTGTATTTATTTTACTTTTCATTCTTGTTTTTATTATAAAACTAATATCGTGATTTATGATAAATTAACTAATAACATCATTATATCACATTTTCATTCAATAACGTTATGATGACATATTTACATGAATAAAAAGTATATAATTTTTAGTCATAATATTAAAAATAATGATTATTGTGTGTGACTGATGGATTTACATTCAATTGTATTGAAGTAATTGTTTCCTTAATAAAAAAAATCAAGAGAAAATTACTTAAATATACTTCACATATTTTATTGTTGCCCCCATAAAAATATTGGTATTATCCCCATGAAATATTTTATTTAGATGAATGTAAAATACTATAAAAGATAATAGAGAGAATAAATTAATATTAATTTACTATTTTATCTTTTTTAAATTTTGCCAATACTAATAATAAAAAAATCAAACAATTAAATAATAAAATATGTTTTAAGTCTTTGTAGTACAAGTCAAACTTAGGAATGGCAACTTCACTCGCACTCGTTCGCACTCGCCCTGATTTTGATGGGCAAAAATCGAGTTGAACGGATTTGGTTTCAAATTTCTCAAGCATGAAAATTCGAGTGTGATTTTGGTAATGCTGGTATCCGCTCTGCCCCCGCCCCTGGCCGCCAATGTTGCAGCTTGGTCTGCAGTCGCACCTTCGTCCACCACTCGCAGCTTCGTCCAATCACTCTCGCGCCTCCACTTGTGCGCCCTAGCTGCCCTCTGTTTCGGCCACTACCGCGTCGGCTTCGACGCCATCCTCTCCGCGGGCACTTTCATCTCCATCCTCGTCGTCGCCATCTACGTCGCGCCTTTCTCCGTCGATCTCGCTTTCTTCTATGTTCAGTTCGGGGGCGGGGCGGGGAAAACTGACCCCCGTCAGGGGCGGGGGTGGGGGCAAATTTCTGGCCCCCGTCGATTGTAGGTGGCAGGGGCGGGGGGGTTTTGAGATGCGGGGGAGGGGGCGATATAAACAAAAACCACCCCCAATCGCCCCACATTGCCATGCCTAGTCAAACTTGATTTTAATATTTATAATTTCATATCAATCAATTAAATTAGTTTCTATACATTAAAAGATAGATGAATTTAATCTTTGTTATTACTTTTTAAAGTACAAGGACAAAATTATAATTTGTAAAAATACAAGAATTTTACATTTTTTATCATAACATTATATATTGTGAAAAATTGTAATATTTTGCTATGAAAATATTACTCCCTCGGTCGTTTTTATAAGGTCATTTCAATTAATTAACACCCTTAAAAGATTAGTTAATTTAATTAGTGAAATTAAATTTGTTAATAATTTATAATATTCTTTCAAAATTACACTTAATTATTTTAAAAATATTCATCTTTCTCTTTCCACTTTTTTTCCAACTAATTGCTACTTTTTTTTTTTTCCAATCATAAGTAAGAGATAGAAATAATTTATCTCCATAATTTCTAGCAATTATTATTTTGACTAAAAATTTATTAATTAATTAATTGAGGATATTTTAGGGATAAACAATTATTGCAATAAACAATTAGAAAATAGTTTTATAATTTTTTTTTTGAAAATGGTCTTATAAACAAAGATAGAGGAAGTACAAATGATTTCTTTGTCCACACTAAAGAAACTTCTTAAATCCGTCAATGATTATGGAGATAATAATAATAACAATAGTGAATGACACCAATGATGCTAGTAACAATAATATTGACAATTGTGACGTATACGACAATGTACTATGTTAGAACTTATTAGTTAATTTAGAATTGGAATATATCCAATTGCACAAGAGTCAGAATCTGAGTAATCAAGAGGAACAATATAATCTACTACAACTGTACAAAAAACAATTTAAATAGAACATGTATGATAAGTATGAATCAGGAACAGATGCAAAGAGATGAAAAGATCCGAGCCCAATAATGTTGTCTCCTTAAGACAATTTGTTCCTTCTAATTGATGCCAAAGGTTGATGAACAATTGTTTCCCAGGATAGAACGGATCAACGTCTGAAGATTGAAGACACTTCAAATCAACAGCCCAAACGAACAAAGCTAATGCTTGAGGAACCACAGAGTTATCTGATATGGAAAATGCACTAGTATCTAAGCGAGAATATCAGAAAAGATTAACTATCAAAACTCTATCAGTTTTTCTACTTTCTATTTTCTGACTGTCTCTGTATTTATTTATAGACAACAAACAACCCTGGTGAAGAGTTGCCAGTAAACCATCGCGACTCTTGGCGATGAACCATCGTAACTGTTGGTTATCGGAGCGGTTGAAAGTAATTATTTTTCTAACATTTCCCAAGAACGGTTAGGAGTAGTTATTATTTTGAATTGTTAACCACCTCTTATTCATAACCCATGGAATTTAAACAAAAACTCCAACATATTATTGATGATGACAAGAGTAACAACAATGATATAAATCATTTTTGATAGAAATTTAAAAAAGTTTGATGAACCTAAGTGTGTTGCATTATTAAATGCATATATTTTAATATTTAATTTGAGGATTTATTTTAATTTTTAAGCCTTTATTTTAATATTCATTTTGATACTTAAATATTTTTTTTGTCTCTACAAATGTCATTTTTTTAATTGTAAATTATGTTTGTTTTTAATCTTACTTTCTATAAATTAATGATGTTGTGATACTTAGTGTTAATGTGTCATAATACTGTCATCAAATAATGATGTAACATTAATGATGATACAATAGAGATAAAAGAATAAAAATTTACATAAATGAAAAATATATTCAAGCTAATTTTTTTTTTACCAATATTTTTTATATCGAACTAGTCGATCAAAGTATAAATTTAAGATTTAATAATTTAAATGTCGTTAAATAGATATTAATATAATAATTAAATAATACATAAATAATATTAAAATATATTATCAAAATTTTATAATAAAAAATTATAAAACATAATTTTATATGTTTTAACATTTAAAATACTTACAAAAGTTCAAATTAAATATAGCATAATAGTTAAGTCAAAGTTCCAATAATACATATCAATATTTATTAATAATAACAAGTTTATATTTAAAAGAAAAAAGAAAAAAAATGCATTAGATTGATTTTCATTTTCTTAAGAAAAAAAATCAAAATTATTGTATTTAGCAGTTTTTGTTGACCCATTGTAAATAGGGAAGCTTTCAGATTTTCCTTTCTAGAGAGGGCCAAAGCTAAGATCAATGGCTCAAGACAAGATTCTAAGGATTTAGAAATGACCTATACATAAGAGGATTCTTACCTTACCAATAATGGTGATACAATGTTAACATATTCAATGCAAAAGGCTTTTTAATAAAAAAATTATTATGATTACTGTTTAAAAATTAAAAGTTGTACACTTGTTAGAAAGTAAGCGACTAATTTTATCAGAATCTACAATGGTCTTAGGAAGAATATGTTATCTAAGGCAAGCAACGAAAATTTCAAGCAACTACAATAATCTTTACCAAGCAGTTAGATGTCATCATAGTCATACCCACCAAGGTTTGTGTATGACATCCTTGGAGAACACGTACCGGAACCTTGAACTATAAGGTAACCATTCTATGATCTGAGATGCCTTTTTGCTGGATTTAGGATTAAGGCACTTCTGCATTGAATCATGCAGCTTCTTGTCAACACTCTCCTTGACCCATCCAAAGATATCGTCTATGCTTATTGATGCTTCTCTAGAAAATCTTTCCACCAATTTTGGAAGAAAAACTTTTCTTGACTTCTTCACAAATACATTTGCTTGGAGAAACTCCCTCTTGGCAATATTTAGTTCTTCTTTTACATTTGATGCTGAATAAACCTTTAGCTGCAGCGTTGTAATTTGAGACAACAAAATTCTTAATTAACTCTCTTTAAAATCTGGGTAACAGAGAACAAGGAATATTATAGATGAAAAATCAAAATTACTATCAGAATTCTGCAGCATTAGTTTGGAAGATGGTATGTTGCATTCTTCATTAGCAAAAGACCTAGAAGTTGAACTAGTTTAGCAGAGAAAAAGTTTATGAGGGTGTTATTACCACAGGATCTGACAAGGCTCCAGTACAAAGGGCAAAGCAGACGAGGGGTTGGGAATTAGTAAGACCCAATTTGGAACTGAGAAGTTGTCTTTCTTCGCCACTTTTCTTCCTCAAGGCAGCAGAAACAATGCTTTCAAACCACTGCATTAGATAAAACAGCAAATAAAAAGAATAATTGTATGAAACATTTGATTCTGTCCTAATTAACATCAAAATAGGTGTTAGAAAATTTTACTATGAAAACTGCTTTTGAAAAGAAATTGCAGAACAATACTAGAAAACAACATAAAGGTTTAAATAACTGCCTAAGCATATTGTCCCTCGCGAAAAAGAAGAAAGCTAATTACTGTCTTATATTCTTCTCATTACAGTGAAGAAGCGAAATCCTGACAAGTTTACAAGGGCATGGGTGACTATTGAATCTAGCTGTGGTTACCAATTTATGGCATCTTTCTAAATTTAAAATTGGAAGTTGAGCCACAAATTCAAATAAATACATTGATATCCTACTAAAATAACTTAGGATTCGAAGCAGAAGATGCAAATTATACGGAGAATCAATGATTTGTAACCCTCTACGGGCCAAAACAGAAGGAACGGGTTAGGAAGTTTAATAGTCGGACACTTCAGCTCATCAATGAATTCCACGTTTGACAGAATTAACCATTAAACATACCAAGACAATGTGTATTAAGAGTTTTTGAAATTCATAGATGTGGTTAAGGGGAGTACCCGTCCAATCCGAGGTGTTCGGAAGCAAAATATCATTTGTTCTATGGCATTTGCACTTACGATATGACCGCCAATGTTGTAAGCAGCCTGCACTAGACAATTGTACAGATCAATTGATAATAAGTATGATGTCTAGTAAAACAAAGATATGTGTTGTCAAGAAAGAAAGTTTATATACCAATGCTACTTTTGAATGCAATTAGAGATGGTAGTTTCCTTCTTATTTTGTTTACCCTTGTTGGTAATGAGAAATTAAAAAAATTATTTGGTTGTGTTTGTTGTCTGAGCTTCGCAAGAAGAAGAATTTGAAGAAAATATAATTCTTCCAAGGGTTCAATTTTGTCAGACATTATGTGAGGCATGAGAATCAATTTCCCAAACAATTACAAGTGTATTATAGAAGGAAGAATAAAAAAGGAAATTAGTTTTAAAAAGGGGCAGTTGGAAGTGTTGACTCGTGCTATGGAGGAGCCCATGACGTTGAGGAAGCGATGAAGGAGACACGCTCTTATGGTGGTTCACTGAATCGAAATAATGCTAATTTTCGATATCAAGGAGGTGGTGGAATTGTGTCACGAGTAGGCCCCGTAGGAGGCGCCAATGGTTCTCAATATGGACCAAGAGGATGGGAATGAGGAAAACGGCATAGAAGAACTGGAACCAGAGGTGTCATGCCAATGAATGGTGTTGTGCAACCTAGGTGATAAATCCAGAAGATTTATAACAATCAATCATATAATTAAACTTAATATCACACTTTAACTCAAAATCTTAAAATTTAAATTTATAAGTTTTGTTTTCACTTATATAAAATTCAACTGTCTCATTTTTATATGATGTAGGTCTTCATCTCATACTTATATTCTAATATATGGATCTTTCCATGTGTTCAGTGGGAGGAATAACCTAACCTCAAACTATGAAACTGCAAGGAATGGTTCAGGACAGAAAAGTGATGATGCTCATCGATAGTGGAACCAGCTACAACTTCATCTCCAGTCAATTGGTCCAAAGTTTGGGGCTCTATTTGTGGAACCCACTTAACCTTATCAAGTGAGTATGGGAGATGGTAATAGAAAGCTAACTAGAGGGTGCACATGGGACACTACACAATGACGGGAGAATTTTTTCTGTTTGATTTAGGAGGAGATGACGTGATATTGGGAGTGGCTTGGCTGGCTACCTTTGGGTAAGTGAAAGTAAATTGGAGGACTTTGAGTATGACTTTTGTTGAAGATAGAATTTGAATTTGAATTATTATTTCTATTAAATAGAAATAGTTTATTAAAATAGTAAAAAGTAAGTTTGAATTATTGTTTTTTAGTTTGAATTATTATTTTCTAATATTGTGCTTAGATTGTTAATATTATTTGTATAAATATCCCTCATTTAAAAGGTGATGAATGAAAGGTGAATGAGTGAGTGAATGATTATGAATAAATTATTATTTCAACTTATAGATGGCAAAACGGGCCTGGCCCGGCGGGCCAGCCCGTTTAGCCCACGAAAAAAGTGGGCTGGGTTGACAATGATAACCAACTAAACTAAAACGGGCCGGGCCAGCCCGGCCCACAAAAATGCGGGCCAAAATTGGGTCCGGGCCGGGCCAGCCCACCGGGCTGTTGGCCCACCAATCCCAACTTTTATTTACAATACACGTTGGGCTGGGCCGCTGGCTACTTGCTAGTAGTGGATCTTTGTTTAACTTTTCCTGGCACTGGTGATATAATAAAATAGTAAAATATTATGAAGATATTATTGAATTGATTGAGTGGCTGAGAGTTGAGAGATGAGAGGCTAGAGGCTGAGAGTGAGAGAAGTGATAGCTGAGAGAGACTGAGAAAGGACGAGAGGTAGAGGTGTAGAGCCGCTCAGCCGCAGCACAATCCGCAGTCCACACTCCCAGCGTTGTCCGTCGGTGGCTTCTTCGTCGACCAAGTTAGTCTGCACCCCCTTCTGCCATTCCGCCTTCGTCGTCGACCACGGACCACTCGTCCGTCGTCCGCCCTTCCGCCTTCCGCCAAGAGCTTCGTGCCTTCCGCCCTTCCACCCTTCCTTCGTGCACAGGCCACAATACGGTGCTTCCTCTACCCCTTTCCCAGTATAGCAACTCTGATTTCTGAAATCATTACTAAATATTTTCTATAAATGATCATATATTTTTAAATCTCTGCCTTTGATTATTTAAGAAGATTCCATATTCAAGCTAGCATGCCATTGGGGATGAATATTCTCATATCGAATTTTCATTCAATGTGAAGAGCTATTATGCATGGTCATTTTCGGACAGCTTTTAATGGGATGCTGGTTAAACAGTTCGAATTGGCCTCGTGTATGTTGATTTCAAGAACAATTTGAGAAGATTCCCAAATACTCCACTTTTTGGCTGAAAAAGTTTCTTCTCAAGGGACCTAGATTTATTGTTCCTTTGGCATTCATATGTCTTTTTTTCATTGTTTATCCCTAGATATATCACCGTCTATCACTTGCTTCAGATGTAATCTAGAAATCATTGTTATCAAATAAATAATGCCTTATGGAATGTCTAAGTAACTAAATCAATTTAAATATTTTTGTATCAATTTGATAAGACCCTTGATTGCAACATGTGATTATGTGAACACTTAATTTTGTCCACCCCTTTTATTTTGTTTCTCAATCCTTTTTAATTTTTCTTCAATAGTTCAATGTTCAAATCACACACATGGGATGTACAATTTTTACGTTGTATAA
>PYAF01003957.1:286946-338550 GCA_007407185.1 Glycine tomentella
GAACACCATTTTCATAGCCAATAAATTAATTTACTTTATTGGTTGTATTATATTTCAGTTAAAGTTGCACTAGACAACTATTCCTATATAGCATTTATTTGGATACCTTATTGGTGTAATGCTGCATGATCTCTGATTGACTGATTCTCTGGGCTACAGTTCTCATTGATATTGATTGTAGTTCTTTTTTGTTTAAATACTTTTTTGTTTAAATAAACTGATCCCTTTCATCAAAACCATGAATCTCATTTTTTTTTTAAATTCTCACATATTCTATATGCTGGAACTCTTTTTTTTAATTATTTTTTTAATTTTTAAGTGGGCTGGTGGGCTGGCCCGCTAGCCCACTAACCCACTATAAAGTGGGGTGGGCTAGGATTCTCAGCCCACTTTGTAAAAGTGAGCCAGCCCGGCCCGGCCCATTTTTTATGTGGGGTGGGCCAGCCCGGCTCATTTGGGGTGGGTTAGCCCACTTTGCCACCCCTATTTCAACTTATGAGTACTCTTGTGATGTCATTGAAGTCTTTTTCTTCCTCATACATCTCCTTTTATCTTCTCATACTAGTAACTGTATTTCACTTTATTTCTCTCAAATCCCTAACTCTCTTACCATATCTCAATTCATGTACGTATTTCATTTGAAGGTTATTGATGTGAAGTCAGTTGTATTGTTCTGAATCCTTTACAGACCAGCCCTGAAGTCTATTGACTTGAACATATGATTGTTCTAAATCTCTTCTCGTATCTTAATTCTCCATGCACGTATTTCATTTGAAGGCCAGCCCTGAAGTCTATTGACTTGAACATGCGATTGTTCTGAATCCCTTCTCGTATCTCAATTCTCTTTCTACCTCACATAATTGAAGCACATGTGGACTATCCTGAAGCACCTCATGAACTTATTGTTGATCAAAATCATTTCTGGAAAAGTGTTTGAAGAAGTAATTGGCAAGTTGGACATGACTAATATTCATGCACCAATTTGAGGGGGAGTGTTGAAGATATAATTTGAATTTGAATTATTGTTTCTATTAAATATGAACAGTTTTTTAAAATAGTCTAGATAAAAATAAGTTTTAATTATTGTTTCCTAATATTGTGCTTAGGTTGTTAACATTATTTGTATAAATATACTTCATTTAAAAAGTTATAAATGAGTGAGTGAATGAAGGAATAAGGAATTATTATTCGAACTTATGAATAGTACGAATTTTAACAAGTTTTGTGCATCAAGGTCTGAAAAATATTATCTGAGAACTCTTAAATACCGACATTTTTCCTCTAACTAAAGAATAAACAAAATTAAATAAAATAGCGAACTACCTTGTGAAACAAGGCTAGCCTCCGAAGAGAACCCTGGGGAATTCCGTATGCTAAATATGCCTGTCAACAGGAGATCAAAGTTAGGTATGCTTTAAAAATGGTAAAACAAAACTATTGTTGATCGTATGAATATTACATGCATCACGAGAGCATTGTGCACATTGATCCAGAACGCAATTTGTGCATCGCTATCCATTTGACTGACATTCACCCTTTCTAGTTGTTCAACTAAAACTCTGAATGTAAATGGGGAGGGGGAAAAACATGTCAGATCAAGAATTCAATAAGAAATTTAGTGCATGAACAAAGTACTATTATAGTATAAATAAACAGTTATCGAAAAAAAAGGTTTAAATAAACAACTAAATTAAAGTACTTAAAAAATCATATTTAAAAAATTGCACATACCCCAGATTCTTAATAAAGATAAAACAGAATGTAATTGTTAATAACTCGTGCTATAATAATCAAAGAACTCCTGCTCCCTGAATTTCCAAGCAAGGCAATAAGTTGAAGGTTCATCAATGCCTTTAGATTCTTTGCTGATATTTTTAATATTTCAGTTAAAACTGTCATGCTTATAGAACCAACCTGTAATTTTTGATGGCGTAAGAAGCGTGGGAAGAATGACGTTTGTGAGTAGATATCCAAGAAATTTCAACTGCTGATTTGCAAGACCAGTCAAGATCGTCTCCAATACCATTTCGAGGCTGTATAGCCTTAGTGGATGACCTTGACAATAATGGTGACCTACCGTTTTCAGAATTTACAGAGGTTGCACTACGAAGCCAACAATATACAGTGGCCATGCATCTCACCATATCCTCAGAAAGCTTACTTGGACACTGGTATAGGTGGTCTTTCAAAGTACGTAAAATTTGAGTTTTCTCGATTGTAGAATTTTTTTCGTGAACCTGACATATGATTTAGATGAGAATGTTCAGTACAAATATCAAATATCACACCATTTAGATGCATGTAAGCATGCCAACATGCATGAATTCATAAGGAATTTTTTCTGTTTTGGTTACAATTCATACGGGATTTGATTTGATTTGGTTACAATTTTTCTCTGGTTACTTGAACACTGGTTACTTCAACAGTGACCAATTCCTTCTGGTGTTCTAAATTCTTGGTCAAGAGAATAATGGGACTGAACCTGCAGGAGAACTGGCCACAGTCCACATGTGTGATTCAATTCTCACTTGAAAACAATTTTTTTTTCATAAACCAGTATGAAATAGACTAAACGGATCAGTTCTAGCAATAAATTAGTGAACCAGAGACCAGTACATGTCCCAGTGGTGGTGTTCTGGGAGCTTATGAATCTGCCACATCATCTTCAGTGCCAGTTCTGGCATTAATTAGACTAGTTAGTAGTTATGCCAGTGGAGGTGACCTTGACAACAACAAATCATAAATACTTAATAGAGATAAAAGGTCATCTAAGAATACATTTTTCAACATAAATTAAGAAAATAAATTCTTTTTTCAAGAAAACATAATATTCAATATGGATGACATACCGAAATAATCATACACAAGTTATATATCAATTTAAAAATTCTACACAGCGGTTGAAACAATGAAAACAACAGGAAAGAAAACTAACTGAGAAAAAACACAATTTTTTTAAAAAATTCTCTTAAAAAGATTAATTTTAAAATTTCAGTTTGACCATAATTCAATGTCAATCAAACAAGTAATCACTGAACACGTAATATGCCTTTTCTGGTTCAGTAAACAATGCTTTCTGATATTATATTTAGCCAAATGCTATCCATTAACAGCAGAAGCAAAGGAAATAGTCAATGCACATATAATAGAAGATCAATAGTATCAATGTAGATCATACCTTGGTGGAATCAGAACAAGTCTTTTTCAAATAATTGTTGCCTTTACCACGTGATAAAGGGGCATGATTAGACCCAAAGATTTTTTTCCTCAAGTCATTATTAGAAACTAGAGCTTGCAGGGTTCGTAGAGGGAATTTTTTTGATGAACAGAATGCACTTGAAATTATACTCGGATGCTTCCTGGATCCTTGCCTTGTATGAGCAGGTGAAGCAACAGCAGAACTTTGTTGAGAAGTTGACCGGCTAACACACTGTTCAAAAATACTCCTGTACAGAGAAAGTACTTGCTGCTCACGGTTTATAACCTCTTCTTCAAGCAACTCAATTTCAGCAATCAAGTCTTTTGTCTAAGAAAAAGGAGGGAAAATGGAAAAAATAGTTATTTATTTTCCACTAAACGTACATTAGTAGCCATATTAGAATGTATATTATAAATTTAAAAATTACATCAAACAGGAACCTTCATGTCCATGCCGCACATTCCAATCAAAATACACTATCTACCTATCAAGTGAGAGTGAGGAGTCCCTTTTAGTTATATATCATCTAATGAGGATCCTTTACATGAGAGTTATGTATCATTTCAAAGCTGTGCCTCAGATTCCCAAAGGCTATAAGCTTATAACACACATGTGAACTACACAGAGCTTAATATGTATGCACTATTAGTGTAAAAAAATCGTTAATTAATAAGAAAGCATGATTGACATAACTTTTAAGATAGTTATTATAAAATTAATAAATTTATAAGAAATCATTTACCCTGTTAGTACATACATTATTTTCTCAACTGCATAACACGGTTTCCCAAAAGTTAGACCGTTAGGTAGAAGCTCTAGACCAAGAAAGGTTTTATCTCTATCGCACCCTATCTGACCTTTGCAGCTTAAAGTGTGTACAAAGCACAGGATCAATCACATCTTATTTTAATAGATTAGAAGAATGGTAGAGTGGTGATAAAATTTCTGACCATTTGGTCACACAGGTTCTAATATCTTACATAATCATCCTGAAAGCTTAGTGTGTTAGTATATGGAGGCTTTAAAATGAGCTGCACGTTGAAAGTAGTTAAGCTGAGAAGGGAATTAAGAAGCCATTTACGAGAACGTTATCAAAATTCAGTAAGTGGCCAGGTTCAAGTGTAGGATTCTTCATGTTATAAATTTTATGCATCTTTTACAGAGGGCATCAAGATTCTTCATAATGCAGTTTGGATATCATCTTAGTCCTAATATGAATCAATGAAATAGTGTAAAATGTGAAATCAGGACAGTAAAGTTAAACGGCTAAAACTTTTATTATTTCGTGGTAACTTGGATAAATCTTGAAAGCCATTAAGAACATAAGACACGAGAATGCTAAATTACCTGGGCAGTAAAGTGCCTGTGTCCAGGAGATAAAGTACTTGAGGCTCGACCCATCGCCCTTTCAAGCAGAATGCGCATGGATCTCTCCTGCTGTAACCGTAACTGTAGTTGCTCAACCTGCAAATCATTAGAGTGGGGGTCTCAACCTTTGCTTATCTTCATATACGTATTATCTAGATTTCTTTTTCCGGGCTGTAGATGATTCCGAAAAGCTACTTGCTTATGTAATTCCACAATAAAGGACTTTGATGGGTTTTTGTTTACCTATGAAGACTGAAGAGATTATGCTAAATTTATTCTAGAAACACAATTTTTTTATCATTAAGTTTCATGATGATATCAATCAAATTTTTTCGCCTTTCTAAAGAGAGCTACCAAGCTCATACATCCAGTGGAATTAGCTTTCACCCCTTTGTTCCTTTTCCCCCACTTTTCAATAATTTAAATTATGCAGCCAATTTTACTAGGGTCAAACGCAAGCAAAACACATGAAAACCAAGAAGCAGAAACTCGGTCAGAGTCATCTCAGCATGTGGAGAGTCAAACATAATTGTTGAAAAGAAATTTTGAAGTTAAGAACAAAATAAGAGATAAGTGCTTACATCTTTTTCTAAGGATGCTCTATGATTTGAAGAGGTATTCTTGTTTACACAAGTGAGATTGTCATGCAACGGACTCTGTAACCTAGAAACACTCACCGAAGGTGTTGAAACCTGTCCAAGCCATGATAAAACCAAACCATTGAATTATGTTCTGACTAACATTCAAAACGACGACTACACAGTGCATCTGTAATGCAGTAATTGTTAAGAAGAACTATGAGATGTGATTTTCAAAATTTAAAGACCACATTTAAATTGCAGTCTCACAAGGGATTCATTGTGGTCTTTCTCGAATGGATGCGAGGCTCCACCACCTCTTGCGTTTGCCAGGTTCCTTTCAGAAGCACTGAAAAGTTCATAAGAGAAAGAAGAAGAAAAAACATGATGTGTCACAAAATGAATCAGCTGAAGACAAGACAACAACTGTAATAATGTGTCTAAAGAAACTAGATCAGCATTACCAAGTTTTCCAATTCTCAGGAAACTAATCTTTCACTAATTATACATTGAACCAGATCCAATCAGCCAAGGTTTATTAGCCAAACCAGTTAGTTTGATAGAAGAAAAGCCAACCTTGAGGCAAATTGAACCCCAGAAGCCAAAAATCTTTTTCTTTGGATTGGCAAATGTTTGTTATTAATAGTCAAATTTTTTTAGCCGGAGGAATCAAACCCACCACATTTTCCTCCCTTCTTGCTCCTTTTACCACCAAGTCATCCTTGTAACTCTCATAAGCCAAAAAAATTGATCTCAGTTGCCTCATAAAAACATATTTACATGGAAATGCAGCTCGCAATATCCAAATTACTTCCCCATATATATATATATATATATATATATATATATATATATATATCTAATCTAATATAATCTCGCACTTTTTCCACCAACAAAATTTCACACTAACACCCACACATTAACACAGAAAGAAATACATCAATCCACTAAACGAGAAATACATTAGTATTATTTATACCCAATCCTATTATTCATTATCTCATTGTAAATAATTGAATTACCAAAAATAAAAATAAAAATAAAAAAGGACCTCTTAGATCGTCTGTGTTCAGGTTTGGCATGCGGAGAATCTCCATGAACCTCACACCCACACGCTTCTGCAAACACGGGGAACTCGCTCATTATTAAGTCTCAGCTTATTGTAGAATGTGCATGCATTGTTCTAACTTGTTCAGTTTGAGAGTGATATGAATTTGTTGGAATTAATTTATTGACTGGTGGTCAAGTTTGAACCCGATATAGAATCATAAATGACAAGTAGAAATATCTATGGCGCAGGAGTGGAAGAAAGGAAGTGTGTGGGGCCCGCCTGGGTGGATTAATTGAATACGACGAATGAAGAGATCAAGATCGAGCAAGGCTCCACAGAAAGAAATAGAAGAATAATTGAGTGGAATGTGAATGTGAATACCAAGTGTAAATAGTGAGAGATAGGTTACCGAAAGAGTGCGGCAACGAGACAAGATAGGTGGTGTCCCCGCAATTGAATTCGAAGGGGTTTGGGTCGTTGGGCGCATTCAATGATCGTTCATCAACGTCGATCCACTCTCTCTCCCTCTCTGTGTTACTTGGTGTGCACGAAGTTAAGATGAAAGAAAGAGTGAGTGAGTTTTGAGGTTGAATGCTTCATTGATTGATTGATTTCCAATTCCCGCTAATGTGTGTGTTACTGTTAGCATTTACCCGCTACGCTAGTTTAAAGTTTCAACTCAAAAGCGTCTACTCTAGGCCCTCTAGGGTACGACCACCAGAGACACTCTGCATGGGAAATGTTTTTCTCGATAGAAAGTTTAATTACTAAATTGGGATGTAAACTTTATTATTTAATACTATTAAGGCAAACTTGGCACTTAATCTAAAAAATTAAGTATTTCATTATCATATACTTTTTTACTATGCGAATATAAAAAGGAAAAAATATTGTATATAATCTTACTTTTATATATGTAAATAGGTTGTTTTTAAATTTGAATTCATAAATAAGTTATCACAGTATAACTTTATTGATGTGTCAGGATTCGTCTTAGGCATTTAATCTCTCTCAAAAAGATTAAAATAAAAAATAATAGTAGTAGTAGATGATTCGTAGATTTGATGGAATGAGCATACCAAAATCACTAGGACTGATCCCAATGATCAAGTTAATTAAAGCTATAGCCATGAAAAAGGAATCGGAAAAAGATACAAATAATTTCTCATATTTAGTTGTAGATCTCAAAATTATTGCTGAAAGATTTATAAATCTAAAAATATATCAGAAGTTTCCAACACATTTGTGGCATGGAAATCAATTTCCTTCATCCCCACTACGGATGAAAATAGTTTTTCAGGGGTCTACGGTTTGGTCCGTTTAATAAAAAGGTTAAATTTGAACTTTTTTTAAAAAAAATTAATTAAAAAGGCCAAACGGTATGCTTTTAAAAAAATCCACTAAACCTGAATAGTGGACATGTATAAACTATAACTTCTAAGATCATATTTGATAATTTATAATTTATATGAAAAACATACCTATTATGTTATTTTTTACTTTTAATTACTTGTTTTTATTTAATCTGATTTTGTATACTGACTTTGAATTTCAGGCCACAGACTTAGATTTAGTGATAGTGATGCGGGCCAAAATCAAACATGTCAAAATCTGGTTTGGTCTGACTTATTTCCACCCGTTCCTAGATCCTAGGAGATTGGGATCAGTGCATAACAAAGAAAGCTTTAAAACTATCACGCGCCAAATAACAGTACCTTTTTTTTTTTAGTTTTCTTAAGAATATAATTATTTTTCATTATTAATGTAATAATTTACCTCATGTTTTTTAATTGTAAGCCATTAAAAATGCATGGAATGGTTGTTTTTTTTTTATCATTTATAAACTTTTATAAATTCCTTATCGGGCACGATGGGAGCGCGCTTAGTTATTACATATTAGGCTCAATTTATAAACTTTTATAAATTAATAAAATATAATTTTGCATGATAAAAATTCAGTTATGCTATTAAATTTTAGAAAATCTCATCTCATGGTAAAATGTATGCAAGGGCAGTAAGGCACATATATTTCATATATTTATCAATTGAATAAAAAATTATGAACGCTAAGTATTTGGATAAAAGGAAATATGTTGGAATCAACGGATTTTTTCTTACTTACCTAAATTTATGATAGCTAAAATGAATAATAAAGTAAATATACTTATCAATTAAAGTCACAATCAGTTATAATTTACATAATTAGATTAAACAAAATTATTATAAAAAATTAAAATGAAAGCAAATTGAAGATTTTAAACAATTATAACAGGAAATTATTATAAAAAAAACATTTGCTTTTTAATTTTAGAATAATATTTAATTAATCAATTGGCGCAGTTGTGTATGACTTCAGTACGTTCACATAAATGAGAATGATTTATTTAAAAGGAGAAACTGTACTCAATTTGTTGGGCATAACTCATACTGGGCCTTCAGCAGATATGCACGGGGTCCTGCTCCCCGATGAATCTCATACGGATTGTCCAATCCGTATGAAGTCCATCTTTTTCTTATGAATTATCGAATCTGTATCCTCCTCAGGGCCATTTTACAGAAGACAGACGACCACCACGACCAACCAAACCTCTTCAAAAGGGTAACATTCACCAGGGTCGTCACGAAACGCAAAACACGACCACCACGAAAGCCAATAAATACCATGAAGGACCTCGATATTGCACTGCCATGCGGCAGAGATACAAAGCAATCCAACGAGGGGAGTAGAAGAAGCATAATGTTACAGAAGAAGAAAACAAAATTGAAAGAAACTCAAAATATAAAACCTAATATTTTAAAGGGCGTTTTAGAAAATTCACTATTTGTCAAATGGTATATTAGAAAACATTATGGTTTAGGAAGTTTAACCCTACATCCATTTGAAACACCCCAAAACAAAATGTAACACGGATTGCTCAATTTCGTCTTGCCTCAAAATTAAACTAATGAAATATGAATGCGTTTTTCATAATCAGACCATCACATTTTACATCGGTTTAAAATTATTTTTAAGTGTACATCACTTAACACCGTCCCCTCTAATTTAAATTTAAATGGTAATATAAAACTAAATCAATTAGAGTATCAACGAATTAATTTAACCTAGAAATAAAGAAAAGGAAAACACAAACAAAACGGCATGTCGTGTAATGTAATGTAACGAATGAAATGATAGGTTGGTGGAAGGATTGAGAGAGTGCGGTGTTGGTTCAACATGTGGAAGTTTGGTGCTTGAACTTGAACCCGAACATTGCGATTCAGACAGAGAGAATGGCCATGGCCCGAAGAGTCCCTCGTAATGTTTTAGGATTGGTCCAAAGGAACAAGAACAGGAACATGTCCTTCAAATCTTTGGATCCCCCTTCCTCCCTCACCCGCGGAATCCACGTCTTTCATTGCCCCGTAATCAACATACATACTCTTATGCTATGCTTTTTTGGTTTTGGTTCCTGTTATTGGAAAGGGGAATTGAATTTGGTTTTGTGAATAGGATGCGGTTGGAATTGTAGCCAAGCTGTCCGACTGTATTGCCTCTAGAGGTGGAAACATTCTTGCCGCTGATGTTTTTCTTCCTGAAAATAAACAAGTCTTCTACTCCAGAAGGTACACTCATTCATTCTCTAATTTCAATAATTTTTTTTTTGTTTGTTTGTGTATAATGGTAGCAATGAACATCGAACCTAAGTCTTCATGCATCTACCCAAGACCAATTGAGTTGACTGTCAATTGCATTGTTAATTCATTGGGTTACTAATAGGACGGAGCTTAAATACAATACCATAGTCATTGTTCTCTAATCAAAATCAGCATTATATCTCTGTCATCATTGCCAATTTTAGTTATTGAGAAATTGAGAAGAATGCAGTGGTAACTGAGATGAAATGCCAATTTTGGTTGTAGAACAACGCTGACAGCATCGAAGTTTTATCCTTACCGATAGCATTTTTATCTTTAAGCTTTTAGGCAGTTTATACCATTGTATGGAGAATCGCCTTTGTTGTTGGGGTCATCACTACTACCCATGTTACAGCCCAACACACACTACAAAGAGAGAGTGAGAGTGAGAGAGAGAGAGAGAGAGCAAGACTTTGAGTGGCTCAGGCTTGAATGGTGGCTGGCTGAGCTAATGTTGTGTTTTGCTTGCTGTTTGGTGGCACTAAGGACATGAACACTCCCTTCATCTAATATTCCATGTCTAGATTGTCATGTTCAATCAGAATACACCAATTGAAATGGAGTCGGGAACTCTCCACACCAATAAACAGGGCTGTAGATTTTTGTTTTTTGTTTTAATTTGGGAAAGAATAATGGATCTGATGGGCAAACAAATATAATGCAGCAAGAAGTTTTCTCAGAGGAATTTTGTGGTTTTAGTGTATTAAGCTAACAAGATGTTAATCAGATTACCTGTTATATGTAGTGCAACTGATTGAACTCCATCAAGTAGTTGCATTCCTAGGTAATTTTGCACAGACAATAAATTATAATTTTGTATTTTCTTCCTTTTTCTTTTCTTGCAAGTGGATGCAATGAAATGTTCTTCACTTTGGTGAGTAAAAATTAGAATACTTTTTACTTATGAAATTCTTCCTATCTGATTTCTCTATGTATGTTAAGGGATTTTAAAACCTTATCTCTTAGGGTCAGTTCTTATCTAGTACTAACAGTCTAACACTGTGTATGTATACTTTATCATGTACTGATGTCCAGTTTGTGGTGCTTGAGCTTCATAATTCAATGCATGCTAAAAAACATGAGATCTAAACACAACAGAATTAAAGTAATTTGTCATTTGAATGGGCATATGGAAACAATGACTGCAGCTGCATTATCTTGTGTTGATCATTGCAGTGATTTTGTTTTTGATCCTGTTAAATGGCCACGGGTGCAAATGGAGGAGGACTTCCTAAAGCTTTCACAAACATTCAATGCAATAAGATCTGTTGTAAGGGTGCCAGCTCTGGATCCTAAATATAAGATAGCGGTTCTGGCATCAAAACAGGTGTGCATTATCACTCTTGTTATGTTTTCTTTTTTTTTTTCTTTTTTTTTTAAAAAAAAATTCTTTTAAGAGGTGAGCATAAATATTTATCAAAGGTTTTCTGTTTCTTTTGTTGTTTTTTTTTTTTTTTTTTTTTTTTTGCGACAGGACCACTGCCTGGTTGATTTATTACATGGATGGCAGGATGGAAGACTTCCAGTAGATATCACTTGTGTAATTAAGTGAAATTCAGTGATTACACGCCACTAAAATGATTTATATGTCTCATATATTTATTTATTTCTTAATTGTTTTCTATGATGCATTCTCCAGTAACCATCATAGAGGTTCAAACACCCATGTGATTCGTTTTCTTGAAAGGCATGGCATTTCTTATCATTGTTTATGCACAACTAAAGAAAATAAAAGAGAAGGGGAGATATTGCAGTTGGTTCAGAATACTGATTTTTTAGTACTTGCGAGGTATATGCAGGTAAATAACTATATAGATCCATGCTCTCAGTGTATTTATTATATTTATAATATTTTGGTAATTGGACTTATTCTTGAAATTTGGGTGCTTATGGGATGAACTTGCTCTTCTCTGCCTCTGCAAGTTATGAAAATATGAGAGTAGTTTATATCTTCTCTTGTATATCTATGTTAATATTTGATAGTATTGAACTATTAATACTTACAGCATTGATTTATATGCAAAGATACTATCTGGAAACTTTTTAAGGAGCTATGGGAACGATATAATTAACATTCACCATGGTCTGTTGCCATCATTCAAGGGTGGTAATCCATCTAAACAGGTAGGTGTTCCTGCACCATCACAGGTTAAACTGTTGCCACGTTTAACCATTTGTTGTGTGCTCCTTCTGATTCCTTCATTTGTATGCATGTTTAATATGCTAGATTACTTTGGCAGGCCTTTGAAGCAGGTGTTAAATTAATTGGTGCAACAAGTCACTATGTGACTGAAGAACTTGACGCAGGACCTATAATTGAACAAATGGTGAACATAAAATCTCTCATACTTGTTTTGCTGTTGCTCTCATTACATTGCTTCCTTTGTCATAATATTTTAATGATAATGTTGATCTGATTTGATTAAAGGTGGTAATAGACATTAGAATATTTAATGCCATTTATTTATGGTGTTTTCTTTACTTTTTTAATTACACTTTCTGCATCTGCCTTCTGAAGTTCTGATCCATCATCCAAGAAACCCTAGTCTGGTTGCAACCACCTAGAGTTAGACGAGACACTAAGAATGAACAAAACGTAGGTGCAATTAACACATGTGCCACTAATATAGGGTGAACAAATTGCAAGGCTAACTTCAGTTTATCAAACTCTTGCTAGATATATTTTGAGAGTGGATTTCCTTGTAGATGTGCTTACTCAACATTTTGTTGTTTTCTTGTTCTAAAATAAAAATTAAAAAACTAGAGCACCCACACTTCTGTAAGGGTTCCAATTTGCGAGTAGAGATTCCAATTCCAATGCAATGAAACAGAAACCCAAGACAACTGATGGTGGCAAAATATTGCATCAAAGGTTGACATCTGTCCAAATCGGCAAATCCTGAATAATTTTTATATTAGTATAGTTGTTATAATAGTATTATAATACTCTAGATTACATTTTCTGCGTTAAGATTCAATAGCACCTTCCCCATTGACAAAATAGAGATTGACACTCCTGCAGAAGAATCTCTTCAGAATGAATTTCTTTAGGTTTCTGTTTCAGTTACAAGCAGACCAAGTTTCCCAGACATTTGAGTCATATATACTTATACTTTTCAGTTTTCACCGTAACTATTTTACTGTGTCTTTTGCTAGATTGTAAATTAAGCATCCTTAAATTGCACATGTACAGATGCACTGTATAACATTTACATAATGGACAGCCTCAAGTATGGGTGATATTCTTATCTGCCGGTAAAATGGTTTAATCTCATAGAGAGTTTCTCACAGAGATAACTTGCAGAGCTTTGTGCAGAAATCAGAAAACCTAGAGAAACAGTGCCTTTCGAAGGCTATCAGATCTTACTGTGAACTTCAGGTGTTACCTTACGAAGAAAAGAGGACTGTTGTATTTTGAGGGAAACAGCAAATAACCAAAATACAGTGCACCAAAATGGTGTGCATCTACATTCATATTCAAATAATATCCCACTTCAGCTGTAAAATATGAGCATAAGGAAGATTGAGTTGATTCTTTGGGTCCTTGTAACATTGCTAATTGCCTAGTTCAGTGAAATGAATTCAGCAACTTTCTGAGCTTCATTACCTTGATTGTCACTTGTAAAAAGATTGATATACATTTTAATCAACCTTTATCAAAATTACAACGGTTGATGTTTTAGTTAATAACTAATTCTTCAGTTTTCAAATTCCTTAATATGTATCAGGGTAACGAAAAAATGAATAACCGTCAACCCTTCCTTGTGTATCTTAGTGGTAAAGCCATCATAATGTACATGCGTTTGACAAAATTCTGTTCTACTCTTCTAAACACATACATATACATAACACAATTACACACTTACATAATAATGTACTGTCTTAAAAGAAATTATTTTACAACTTTGATTTCTTCTATTTTTTTGAAATGTCATTCCGATCCTTTTTCTTTTTCTTTACAACTCTACATACCTTGAAACCTTAAGTGACTTCATAAACTCCTTTTTTATTTCAAAAAACGAAGTATTCCTCAACACTTCTTAAAATTTCTCTAAACACTGATACAATGCAATTCAAACCAGTCACGTGTTGCTGTTAATACTTAAAAGATCTAGAGAACGCTCTGTTGCTTCAATAGAGTTAACTCGACGAAGTAGACACCCTATTCCATCAACCCATTTTTGCTTGTGGAGTTTACTATCACACTTAAACTCTAGAAGACCTTGTGCAGTTTTGAGGCCAAAGTAGAACTCTTCTGACGTTTTCCTTTCTTTTCTGTATGGCCATGCCCCATCTTTGTCACAAATTCCATAAACCACACCTAGTATAATATATATACAATGAAAATTAGACTACCTAACTCCAAAAACATACAGGCAAGTGGAGGAAATATAGAATTTTTTTTATATCTAAATCAAGAAAAAAAATAAAGGAATTTAATAATGCCAACAGATGCATGGATAAAGGAGGTGGGTATGCGGTTGTTGGAGTTTTTTTAATTTGAAAAATGCTTACATTTATTCTTTTTGGAGAAGGCTCCTCCAACGTGCTTGCTCTTGATCTTGATTTTGACCTGAACAAAAAGGGAATTAATTAAAAATTCCTTCCTTATGGAAACCATCATCACATGAATATTTGTTTAAGCCTGGGTTTAATTTAGTATACCTGACACTTCTTGTTGATGTAAACAGAAACATGCTTCCATCGTAATACACCTGAAAAGGTAACGCAAAGAAACCTTAAAAATAGTGATAAGCAACTTCCTATTTTTATATACTTTTGTCTCTTTAAAATTAGAACTTGACTATAATGGAGAGTGTCTTTGTTGTTATTACCTTTTCTTGTGAGCTGCCACAAATCTCCCACACATGGAGGATGATGCTCACAACTCTGACCTTCAAAAGCAGAAAACCAATGAGATTGTGGTAGTTGTACCCTATCATAGGGACTTATAGATGCATTCCTCTTAGCTTCGTCTGGCAATCTTGCTCTTAGAGCTGCTTCTCCTCTCAAAGCTGATTTTGCATAGTATGAAAAAAAAAATCTTGTCATGAATGATCAACAGTTCATGTCCTATAACAAGTCTTATAAACACTTTCCAGAATTGGTAAGAATAAAGATGTACAACCCAATTTTGGGGCGAATACATAATGATTCAGACGTAAACATTTTCAGACATTCATGAATTCAAAAATCAGAACTGTTA
Source organism: Glycine tomentella (assembly GCA_007407185.1). Taxonomy (NCBI): domain Eukaryota; kingdom Viridiplantae; phylum Streptophyta; class Magnoliopsida; order Fabales; family Fabaceae; genus Glycine; species Glycine tomentella. The sequence continues at coordinate 302,024 of PYAF01003957.1, forward strand.
GATAAAGATTGGAGGACTCATGTTTTTATATCTTAATAAATTAAAGAGAGATATATAAGAGAGGAGTGTAAGAAACACACTCTTTAACACATTCTTTTGAACACTCATTTAGTTAAATTTTATTGGAAACCACAAAATCTGGATAGAGTTATTAAATAGGATGATACCCACAAAAATTTGTAATTTTCAATAATTTTAACCAATAGGAGAGAGAATGTTCAAAAGAGTATGTTTTTAACATTTCTTTATATAAGAAGAGAGTGAAAAAAGGAAAACGAAATAGAAGAGAAAGTAGATGTATGAATATGATTATCCAATTTCTAATGCTTTCTTTTCGCGGGACAAATCATTGTTTTCCTACTAGAAACTCTCATAAGGCTGGCAAAAAATGAGAGAAAAATGAACTTTCTTTTCTTTTCAAAATAAGCTTAAACCGAATACGAATTAAGCAAATACCTGTTGCAGCTGCAGCTGTAAGAGTCATTAGATCACCAGGGGTTTGAATATCAACCGCAGACTTCATAGTAGAAGCCACATGGTCATGATCAGCTCCAGCTAGTTCAGCCATTTCAATGCAATGTGATGCCAAGAGTTGTGTGGCTGAAGCCACAGCAAGTTTCAACTTCGTTTGAGAGCCACTAGAGTTCTCTGCTGCAGCAACAGCAGCCAAGGCCGAAGCTAGCCCTGCAATAGACACAGCAGAATGCACACGCGCATTCTCTAAGCGTGCCCGATCTTTCTTCTTTACAGTAATGTTAGTATTCCCATGATGCCTCTGATGAAACCATTTTCCAATAGTACCCATCTTTCTACTATAAGGAGAAGGTATGATCTTACTTGTCTGCAAAAGAAAGAGTGAAAAACTTAGAGCTTATAGAGAATAGGCCAAACCACAATACAATACATTTTCATACACTTTAAAGTGTATGAACTAATTATTTTTTTGGCTTGGCCCTACAAATATCCTTCAAAGGATGCAGAACTGCTCGAGTCAAGTAGGATCAATATGAATGACAAAATTCTCTCTCGGAGTATTTAAGCTGAACAACCTCATTAGTTGTTTCACACACACTGTAGTGTGGACTTGTAATCAAATATTATAGGTAATTTTGTAAACATATTTTTTATTAATCAATTATCATTCAGAGTTTTGGCAGATGATGAGATCATGAAATTCAATTAACAATTAATGCAAAAGAGCATAACATCATCATGAAAGGGTATGACTTACTACTAATTGAGGTGCCAAAATAGCTTCTGGAAAGGTGGCTTGATTCTTGTCATTGAAGGTATGCTTTTGTTTTTCCAAAAGAGCCTTTGAAATTTCTGCAGCAGAGAGACTCCAAGACCTGGATAAGAACTCCATAGGCTCATGTGGGGTAGGTGGCTGAGGTATGGCAGATAACGATGTAACCAATTTGAGTTCATCATTTTCTTGCACATCCTCTAATTCCAATCCATGCCATGAACCAATTTTGCGAGGTGGAAAATAACCACCATCCATTTTGGTTTGTACTTTCTAACACTCACTTGTGGTAAGACTGAATGTTCAACTCAAAGAACTTGGAATTCTTATATATAGGCAGACAAGTTTTTTATTTTTTATTTATGGGAATCGAAGTCAGTGTCAAGAAATTTACAATAACTCACGCATCTTACTCAATCAAGTGAGTTAGACCTTCTTCACATATAACTAGATAAGTTGATAACTAAAGCACAATAAAGAAGGTTAGTTTGGACTTGTGATTGATACACACTATTTGGGGTGGTTCACGGGAGCCGAAAAAGGTAAAGGCAAAAAAAGCTTGGTGTGATTTCAAAGTACCGGCTGAGAAGTTGCTTATGGAAACGAGTATTATTAGCAACAGATAAGTACTAGTACTTCCAATATCCTTGGCAAACCGTGCCTTATGTTCCAACGTCGTCACTGAATTGAACAACCAAGAAAAGAAATGGCACATAAAAAAAGACCACAACAACAAAACATCTTATTAGCAAACTTCAAACTTTGGAAGGCACATAAAAGACCACAAGCTTCAAAAGGCTGAATCCTGAATATATATAATAATCCGAATTCTGAAAGTACTATTTTTTTTATAATAAAAAACTAGAGCTACTACCTGCTCAACAGAAGCTTTTGACCAAGCTTTTGCGACCAACTTGAGTATGAAATAAAGGTGAGAGCTTAGAAGCAACGAGGCAGAATAGATTGCATGAACACTAATCTAAGTCTTGTGCTTTGGACCACCATGAATTCAGGTTGAAGAATCGGAGACAAGACAACCCGGTGTTCACGAAGCTCAAAAAACAAAGTATATTAAATTAAATTTAATAAGACATAATCCTGAAGAACCGGGCAAGGGTTCATAGGACTCATACAAAACTCATTGTTGTCGATGAGAGACACATTTTGGTTGATATTATTATTTAAAAATCATGGGAGAAGGAATACAAAGATGTGTCATCAAGTAGTTTATATGAATGAGAGTAGGTACTCAAGGTTGTTGGAAATAGGAATAAAGTGCGTGAAATGCAGGAGCAGGGTCTATGAATGAATATGATCACATTCGCATGATTAACATTGCATGGACCTTAGACTAGACGGCGGTGGGTGGGGGCGGTTTGGTTATCGTATACATATTACTAATTTCCAGCTCCTCGTGACAGTAACCTCTGCAATTCAGGAGCCTAGTCCATAGGGCATAGATTACTCGGCAGATACAAATATTTTTAAGGCCAAATATTTGTTTTTTTTTATTCTTTATCTTTTAGAAAATTCAGTTTGATCCTATATTTTTTAGAAAATTTATTTTGATCTTTTATATTTTAAAAAGGGATCAAAATGATTCTTTTGTCAATACAAAATTAATACAGTTAATGAAATTAAGACAATAACGATTAAGAATCGTCACAAAATATAATTTTTTCTTCTTTATCTTTCTCCTCTTCTTCTACCTTCCTCCTTTCTCATCTTCCGTCATTTTCATCTCCAACTCAACAACATTCAACAAAAATCTTCAACTCCAAAATACTAATCACTCCCACAATCCAAAACAAAAGAATAAATGGCCTCAAAATGATGAAAAACAAACTCATAACAAAATTTCCAAATTCCTCAATTAGGGTTCAATCTAATTCCCGACATCCTCCTCTGCCACGGTCACCACATCGTCGACAAGATCTAATTCCCGTTGTACCACTACATCCTTGCGCTCCTCAACATCTGCATGGAGTTCCTCAAGTGCGTGATCTCGCATTCGAGTTTGTCGTCATGACAACCTTTGTAACACGATAGTGATTGCAAGCACACATGCAACAGAGCTCTAAGGTTTTGTTTGTACAAATCTACCTTGTCTTCCCAACCAAAGCCACTCATCGACATGGCTGTCGATACAATTTTGTGTCGTCACTCTAGATCTGAACTTGTTACAATGGGTGCACTTCAAAAACGTCAACGAACCACCACCAAGCCAAGTTACACAACTTGTGAGATCTGGTTGTGTTGTTGAAAGGCATGGATGGGAGGAGGACGGTTTAGAATGTGGGGAAGACAGTTTTCTTCTTCTTTCAAATTTGTAAATGTTTGATAGTGACGGCTAAAAATTGTTACTACCTTGGTTTTCCAACAATGTTAAGTGTGCACTTACAGAAGAACCATTTTGATCCTTTTTTAAAACGTAGAGGATTAAAATGAAATTTTTAAAAGACAAAGGATCAAAATGAATAAAAAAAATCAAGATACAGAAACTTTGACCTATTTTTAATAAGGGTTTATGACCATTTTGGTCTCTAAATGTGTAAGTCAATGACAATTTAGTCCTTAAAAGAATTAAAAATCTGATTTATGTGTAAAAAACACATAATTTTGTTCTAACATGAAGTTTGAGACTATTTTATCTAATTTGTAATATTCAATAAATAATCAATGTGACATTAAGTTATATTAAAGGAATAAAATTATGAATGTCTATTGTTTTGAACAAATAGACAAGTAATTATGTGTAATGAAAAAAGAAAACATGTCAATTGACAAAAAAAAAATAGTCGGATGAAATCTCAAGGATTTACATATGATTGTTTAATGTGTATTTTTTACTAAAAATTCTCAGAAAATTCATCCTAAAAAAGAGTTTGTCAAAATTTGTATACTTTTAGTACTAGAAGATTTTTTTTTAGTTGTAAAAAAGCTTAATTAAATACCAACAAATTTTATTGAATTCCTTAAAAAATTCTAACAATATTTATTAAATACCATAAAACTTATTTCTATTATTTAAAAATTTTAATTGAATGTTTCAAATTTTTTTTACAAAAATATCCTTCAAAATCCTAATTAAACACATCCCTAAGTTGTAATACCAATTTATCATTATATACATATGATATAATTGTCACATTTTCAAGAACTAAATTAGAATTATTGTTCTTTCATGTACTATTATTATAGTTTACACGTGCAGACCAAAATTATTATTTACCATTTGAATAATGATAAGTTGACACTTCTGTTTTTACACTATTTTTATACCTGAAGAGAAAAAAAAAATCCTTTTACCATAAAATTAAGGTAAGAAATTAGCAAACAACTCAAAAAAAAAATACAAAATAAAGAAATCTATATATGTGTATATATAAAGAAAAATATAAATTAGGTCATTGCAAATATTTTCTGTTTAATTGTATTTTTTAATTCTAATCCTATAGTGTATCAAATAGGTTATTTTAGTTTCTCTAGTTTCAACTGTTTAAATCAAGTTCTCATACTTAAAAATTTATAAAATTTAGTCCGACAATTAATTCGTCGTCCAATTCCTAATTTCGTCAAGTGACATGAATTTTATTTAAACAGGAATTTAGTTTGCTTATGTGTCTATCATAGATGATGTGACACTCAAAAATGAGATTTAAAATTAAAAATAAAAATAGTCACTGTGAAATTTGAATCCACCGTCTCATGCTTTAACAAATAACACCAAGAACAAGCCACTGGAAGCCAAACTAGCTTAATATATGCATAGAAAATATATTATATATAACTTAAATGTGTAAAAACTAAAAATGGATATATTTTTACTATTAATAAATGAATAATATAATATTTTAAAATTAAAGAAACAATAATTTATATTTTTGACACTACTTATCTTATTATTATATATTTGAGAATAGTATAGAGTCACATGTCTTAATCTATTTACTTCTAATTTATTGGTTCCATTATGGTTGGTGAAATTTACTTACTATAATAACATCAAAATAATAATATAATATAAAGTTAATAAACACAATCTAGCATGCATATAAATATATAAAAAGAAAAATATTTTTTTAATTATGATATTGATATAAAATATTCATTATAAAAATTATAATTTATTATATATTTAAGGTTAGGATTCAAACTCTAAATTATTTGATTATTTAAGAGATGTAAATCTTTATCATTTATGTCAATCATATTTAAAAGAGAAATTTTTAAAATTAAATAAAATTATATTAGGCCTCATAATTTGAAACGAATAGTACATTATCATGATTTCTATATTATCTCGCTAAAAAATTTAAACCAACAATGTTTTATATGCCAATACAAAAAATGAGTACAATACCATTAATGATTTGCCTTAAAAAAAATTATTTTGTCTGGATGAAGTATTTTACAATTTTAAGGAATTTAAAATTTAGATAAATTAAAATGCATCAATTAAAATTCTTTTATTTTCAAAATTTTGTATTTGGATAAAAAAATTGAATTTTTTCATTTTAAAAATTTTGAACCTCATATATGGATAGACGTGGAAGTAGTAGAGATCGGAATACTCAACGGAGTAAATAGTGATACAATTAAAGTTTTTATAGAAAAATCATCTTTTAGAAAGAAATTTAAATTTTATATTTTTAATTATTTTTAGTTATTTAAAATTCTATTTTAAAATTTTAAAAAATTTAAACTCTTTATATAAAAACATTTAAATAATTTTAAATTAAAAAATTTTAAATTTTTTAATAAATTATTTTCTCCGATTAAAATTCTCTATCTAAAGAAGATGCCGTTAATCATTTTTGTATTCCATGTTAAATTGCCTTTAAACCAATTTGAACAAGACGTCCTTTCCATTTGACCACGAGTGATAAGACAAAAAAAGTATTAATACAGTCTATGCATCATTTCATTTACTTTCTATTTTAACAAAAGCAAAATTTCGCAAGTTGGAAATGATAGCTGTTCGTGCACTGTTAACATGCATAACCTTTCGAAAAGCCACCTAGCAATCAGTCCAGTTAGGCTAACGTTTGCAGCATTGCAAGATAGGCACTCATATAATTGATCATGTGACTGTGTCTTTGTATTAGGAACAGTGTTGCATGTCCACGACACATATCTGATACCAAAACAAGTGAAAACTACTTGTAACCAACCATATGTTCGCATCAGGTCAAAAGTTATAGCTCATGTTTATGTCATTTTTTGAGTAACATGATATTATAATTGGTGTTAAATATTTATTTGTTAATGATTAATTTTTTTTATAAAAAATCTAATTGTTTACTTTTGAGTGATAGATCTAAGATTTAAGATCAATTGGGCAAACTATTTTAAAAAATTAATTTAACAAAAAACTGAAGAAATGGTTTAAATACGTAAATATAAGAAATATAAAATATAAAATTTTAAGATAAATATTGATGATTTTATTAAAATAAAGATATATATTTTATTTAAATTCAGATGATGGGATAAGAATAAATTAGAATATCTTTAATAATAGATTAATTAGGATCTTATATTACTTTTTTTTAGATCCTATAATGTCACATAAGATTAAAGATATTTTAATATCTCTTTTATTTTTTTTCTTTAATGATAGATATCAGATCTTATGGAGAAAGAAAAAGGAAAAAAATTATTTTTTTTTGAATAATTTATAAATCTTAAAGGATCTTTTATAAGAACTCATTGTTGGATATCTCTTCAACTCTTTTAGTGGAAGATCTAATAAAATCAGATCTTGAACTTAAGATCCTTATTCAAGATCTTGCACTAAAGATGATATTAGAGCAATTTTAGTGGGAAATCTTGGGGAGGGATCTTCAGCTGAAGATCTCTCTTTTCCAGATCCACCACTAAAGAGGGAATACAGATCTCCATGTGGAGATCCGATTCTTCTCTAAGAATTTTGAAGATATACATGAAGTTCAAAAAAATGATTTTTATGTGACAAGACGAAAAAAAATGAAAAAAATAAATAAAATGAAATTAAAAGTTAAAATTAATTATATACTTTATTAATATTCATATTTTTTTTTCATGCTTTAAAAGTGAAGTCTATGTGGAACCCATTAAAATTATCTAAGATCTTAATTTAGGATCTACAATAAAAAAATAATCCTACGTGACACTATAAAGTTCACTAAAAAGTGATCTAAAATCTCATTTTAAAATTTACCATTAAATATTTAGGTTGAACAGTGTCACCAATGATAGAATCTCGTGTTTCAATTATATTTTTTAATTAATATAAATTTAAAATCTTATTTAAAGACACGATAATATCATTTAGATGAATAAGTCGTTGGTTGTTTATGGCATATACATCACTAGACATCCCACTTTCCATTCCTGACATAACCAAAAAGCATTTGCGGCCCCATATTTTGTGTAGCGCGAATATGATGCATGTATTATTATTCCACCAGCTTAAGGAATTGGCCATGATTTGACGCGTCTAATATTAAAAACTAAATATATTTGGTAAGGTTAAATCTCCGCCGTGGTTCCATGCAAATAAACCAATCTTTTGTACGACTCACTCTGGTGGAGATCATGTCATATTTTCAATCACTTGGCATTTGCAAATTAACATCTTAATATTTATCTAACACATCAATTTCACCTTTTTCTTTCACGCTTATAATTAACCAGTGCAAAACAATTATTCTATAAAAATATCTCGTGTATTTTGCGAAAATGCATATGTTGTTGAAAGTAACATTTTCTAATTAAAAGTTGCAATGCGGAAGGGTTTGAGTGGTCCTTGAAGTTTATGCCCTTCTATGTATTCCTCCAATCCAAGCTCCTGTCCCCGACATGGCTATAAATTAATCAATAATCAACCAAATGGACAAGGAAATATCATGGACGAACATATATGACAATAGTTTTTATAAATGATAATATAAAATAGTTTTATATAATTATTTAATTATAATTCTATTTATATGATAAATTTATTAATTTTTATAATAATTAATTTAAAAATTATATAAATAATTATTATATATTTTCAGGTCATAATCACCGAACTCTTATAATATTATCTTTTGTATTTTTTTAATCTTTTTATTGGATGATATATATTTTTAGATATAATTTAATTTTAAAGACTATTAAATATTAAACGTGAGTACCTCTTCCGAATAAATGTTATAAAGACTATCCTTTTGTTAGAAATTCCCGTTGGTCTTTCGATCTCTTAGAATAATGGTCTTATATTTGTTGCACAATTGTTTGTACAAACTTTGTTTATAAATGCAATTTCTCTATATAACCCAAACTCGTCAGAAAGTACATTTTGTAGTTGAAGCCTAAGTAAGCATTGAAGCTTAAAACTGAAGATGATCAAATTGTGTAATACCTGCTAATCTGCATTGGCATTCCAGATATTAAAAAGTGATGGAGGAAAGCGAAAGGCATTGTCTGCCAGGGCATGCATCATCCACTTACTAAAGTCAAGAAGCCTATCCATATATATAGATTCTTTTTCGACTTCACTACTTCTTTCTTTTGAGATATAATTTGGCTACTAAATATTAATCTGCTTTTTTTATTCAATAAATAAGCTCTATTTCTTTATTCTTAATTTTACCTTCATCTTGATGCACTAATTGGAAATTTATTATTGTTGCAGTAATTTTCCAAAATGCTAATAAATAAACTCTATTTATTTACTCTTAATTTTATCCTCTCTTTGTGAAGTGGTTCTTTGTGGCAGCAAGTGATTCCACTTCACAATGCTGGCAACTCTATATGCCAAACCCAAACATAGTTTTTGGTCGAAACCAAACCAAAAGAATATTTAGTATTCCTTGGTTACAACCGGTCACCGCAAGCCCAAGTTCTTAATGGACATGAACGATCATGATGCTGTACATTTGGGTTGGGGGCATTGCTATTAACCCCGTCCAAATTATTATTGGCCCCTATTAAGTTGTTTTTTTTTTTCTTTTCAAAAGTACCCTTTTAACGAAAAGACAATTCTGTTGATCAAGTACACAATGAAATCATATTTTTATTGTGTAATTTTTTTTCACCTCCTTTTATACAAAAGAAACACAATTTAGTTGTATTATTTGTTTAAATACACAGTACAATTATGTTTCTGTTATGCGAAAAAGGGGTTAGGGCCATGGGGAAGAGGGAGGGTGGGGGGGTTGTTTGAATTAGAGCATCTTTAGTGGTAGATCTTAAATTGGGATCTTAGACTACTTTTTAGTGGACCTTATAGTACCACATAGGATTAAAGATCTCTTTAATTTTTTCCTTTAATGGTAGATCTCATTTTGAGATCTTAGGGAGAGAGAAAGAGAGATAAAATTTATTCTTTTTGAACAATGTGCAGATCTTGATGGATCTTGTACAAGAACCCATTCTCCATGTTGGAGATCCCTCCGTTTCCTTTATTGGAAGATCTTGTGAAGATGATCTTAAGCTCAAGATCTTTGCTTAAGATCTATCACTAAAGATGCTCTAAGGGTAAAAAAAAAATTCCAAGAGATTTTAAATTTTTTAGGGTCAATAGTAAATGTTGTAGGGGCCAATAGCAATGTAGTACTATTATACATGTGTATCTGAATTCGTATCCGTATCCGTATTGGCGTAAGGAGCTTCGAAGGCAAGGGTAATAATATACGGAAAATGCGCGTGTAAAAAAAAAAAAAATCAATGATGATTTATTCCGTTACAGAAGAAGAGAGGAGAAGCTTCTTCTTGGTTATACCTTGACAGACAGACAAATCCGCGAGTGGGAACATTTTCATTTTGTGTTTGGTGGAGATGCCTGTAAGTAGATCGTGTAAATGTTATTTATTAATTAGGGTTTTCAATTTCAATTTTGGATCTCTCTCTCTCTAATTGTAACGTTGTTGCAATGCAGATTAGGAGCTTGGTAGAGGTGGAGCCACCAAGCCCACTGAGATACTTGATCGGTGCCACCGTTATGATGATCGGAGTAGTGTTACCCGTCGGTTACATGATGTTCCGTAACAAGCGCGTCCCCTCCTCTTCCTCCTACTCCCAACAGACGTAGGTGTGCCTGCCCTTTCTTTTTTCCAATTCCCCCTTTTTTTTCATATTCTTATTTCTTGAAAACCACTAAATCCCTTGTAATGTAGATAATTGAAATGAAAAAAAAAAAAAGAAGAGAGGAATTGAACTTGGTTTCAAATTAGATTTGTAGATCCAAATGTATGAGTGTTTGGGTGGGACTAATTATGATTGCTATTTCAGGAACAAGGTTTTGATTTGATATAGAGAATTAGAGATGTGCTGAGGCCTGATGATGATGGTGGCGGCTATGATGTGAGAAGCCTAGATTTAGTGGATTTGGCTTGATTAACTTAGCGGCTTCAGCAGATCTGCCATTTGTTCAATTGTAAATGCATTTTGTCTTCCCAAATCTTCTTAGTGCTTTTTCCCTTCATTCTGAACTGATATACATGCTGCCTGTTTTTCCATCTAGATACACTTGGTCTTCATATTGTGTAGTACAAAAAAAATTCAATGCACGTGATTTGCTTTTATTTGTTTATTTGTAAGCAAGAAGAAAGATCTGAGGTTGCTGCTGGCTTTAACTATTTGATCATGGTTCTGTTCTATGAGGATACTCAAGTGTTGTGAATTTATATTGGTTTTGGGAATTAGGAACTTGAATCCCCTTAGTAACTGGTTTTCACTTTTTGCCAGATTTCATATACAGGTAACCACTGTTAGAAAGATTAATGGGTGAGTAGTAATATTCTTAGTTTGATAAGGCTAGTAACTATTTTTCATTAATGTAGAGACTAAATAGACTGTTATAGCAGTATATGCCATACAAGAATAGTAATGGTAATTTTTGTAGCATCATGTTTATATGGCTTATGCATCACCCATCTAAACTAAATTGATCAGATCCTGCCCTGATAAACTTGTGCATTGAGGTGTTGGTGGAGAAACTGTGAAAGGCATGATATGATAGTTGAAAGCAATGTAGTTGTTGGCTTTCGAGGTGATGACAGAGTACATTTGGTAATAAAATGACTTAAGAGGTTTGAACCTTTAGTAATTATAGCTCAATATTTTTATAAAATTTTTTGCTTTTGATCTTTATTTAAGTACAGCATGTGAATATATTAGATGCTGTTATAGAGAAACCACTGCTGCTCATGCTGGACCTCTAAAGCATGACCCCTCCTCTCCCCCAACAAAAATATTGCTGTGTGCATATGATCTCTATCAAGAATTGGTACGTTTTTGTTGTAGGTAGTTCTTGGTTAACAGCATTAACCAGGTCAAGATTTTTTTTCTTAATAAAACATTATGAAGTTTTAGGCAAAAAGAGGTATTGTATGATGCACTAATGTGGAAGAATTCATGACAAAAATGATTCATATAGGATTTTTTTTCTTAATAAAACAAATTGGCCGTTATCATATATGATAAATAAAATAGAGTGATCGCAAAAAACTGATTTTTTTTTTTTTAAAGGATTAGTATCTGCTGATGACCATAAATGTCAATTGACAGTCAGACTTGTATACACACCTTGTCTAAACATATTAACATTAGCCCGTCAATCTCAATTTTGTTAGAATGTGAACCTTAGGATAAGGTGTTCCTTTTGAAAGAATGTTCCATTCAACTGGTTATACCTGAACCATCAGGTGGAAAGACTTGACGGTATACCTAAGAATAACCAATGTAGAATGCAGCCTTTTAACTACGCATGCAATATAGTGTTGACATACAAAATTTGCATGCTGAGTAGTTCAATTTACTTGAATTTTCTGCTTTAAATATAAATTGACTTAAATTATTAATAAGAACCAATTACAAAAGGAAGAGGGGCTTATCTCTGAAAAAAATTAACTTCTACTCCATTGAAAAATAACTCCCCAGTATATTTGAAAGAAAGAACCCTTTTGGAGTCACTCATGCAGCCATCTGCTCTAAAACTCATTAGAAATTAAGAAGGCGTAAATCAATTTTTGTTTTCAACATTTTATGGACTTTTGAGCTGCTAACTACTCAAACCCTTAACGAGCAATCACAGAAGCGTTTAGTAAACAAAACCAGACGGTTTGTAAAGAACTAAGTTTTGTTTCTTCATGTCTTAATTTAGAAACCCAATTTAACTAGAGCTCCTTTAAATTCTTCATGTTAGCATACTAATTGTTATTTGAAAAAAGAATAAAGTTTTTTCCCTGTAAAAGTCAGTATGACACTATCTGCCCCATACACTAATTAGTGAAATGGTTTTAATTTCTATTAGAGCTGGTTTATAAGATCTCAAATGATGTTTTTGGTGCAACCCGGAATAATTTTAAACCATTCAAGGCCCACCTTAAATATTCAAATGATGGTAAATATCGATTATATCATATGCCTCGTGGATATTGAAATAAACATGGGAAAGCAAATGCATTGCCAACTCTATTGTGTATTTTAGATCCGTTTATTAATTATTTTTTTTTTAAAAATAGTGCCTCATAAATTATTTTCTTTTAACTATTATTTATAATGTAATCAATACTACTGCGTACGGTGGTTATTTCCTTAATATTTTTACTACATATTTTTCCAATGAAAAATGGGTGTGCTTACAACTTTCTTTTTTTTTAAATTACAAAATGTTGAGAATGAAATAAAAAAAAAAACATAATAAATAAGAGAATCCTGTCCAGATGCAAAATAAATATTTTTTTAATCCCTTCCTTCCACTCACTATTAAGTCGTCTAAAGGTGTTGCAATTGTACGGATTTACCATACAAGTAATCAAACATTATAGGGTAAATATTTTGATCCGGTTCCAAATATGGTTAATTTAGGCTCAAATTTGGCTTAGCCCAGGTCTAGCAGGGCTCAATAGCTCCAATAAGAGCCTAAGTATTCAATTAGTCCAAAAAGGCTCATGGTAACCTCCAATAGTATTGTGTATGTTTAGTTCTACGATGACATCACAAAAGTCAAATTTTCACCGTGAAAATTTTAAAGCTAAAAAGAGTTGTGGTGCCTTCAACTAGGAGATATTTCAAAGATTCCTACTATTTTACGAGTAGATAACGTTCTATACTTAAGTGATTAGGTGATCTCCTCCTCATCTCCTTAACTAGGACTAAACACATAAGACCAATAAATCAAAAGCAAGCTATCCTCCTCAACAACTAGCCCAACGGTATGTGACTGTGTGCTCCCTTTGGTCACATTGGAATAAATCCCAAAACAAGGAAGATGAATTATTCTTATATAGTCTATTACCAAAAATAGTTTGCATAGAAGAATAATTTATATATTAAGTGTGGGTCAATTATTTTTATTAATTACTTTTGTTGGCATTCTGATTCTTATTTATAGTGATAATTATATGTCTCATGATCAAGGATATTTGAGATTTTTTGTTTAGCTGACTCTTTTTAATATTTCAATGTTGGAATTAGTTACTTGTTCGAATTTGATACAAATTTATGTTTTTTGGGAATTAGTTGGAATGTATTACTTAGGAATCGTGCGAGATGAAAGTCTTTGAAACTGTGAAATGTTAGAAATCAGAGCTGAAAATTTTAGCCAAATAGACGTGCTAGAATCTTTTCTAAGGAAGGAGATGTGATGCAGACCATTACTCTGATGTTTTAGCCAAATAAACAAGCTAGAATGTTTCAGCAAACGAAGTTAAATCCATTATTTTGTATTGTATGGTATCGGTATGATGAAAAAAGAGCAATTAAATCCATTCTACGGTAATGTTCATTTCATTATCCATGAAATTAAGGAAAATCCATCTTGATTGTCACCCTCTCTTCCAACAAAATATAGCATTTGCATCTTCCATGTCAGTTTTTTTAGAATGTCTGAATGTGTCCAAGTTATGGAGAGGTGATGAAAGTAAAAGTTTTGGCAATAGTCTTATATCGTGCATGTAAATTAGTAGAAAGCATTGAGGATCCTTACTAGGTTTCTTCCAATTAAAACCATCAGCATAATAGTTGTGCATGAGATTAGTGATCGTTGTAATATCATATGTTGCAGGGTTACGTTCCTCATCCTTCCAACATGGTGATGATCCCCATCTGATGCATAGTGCGAGTCCACCTTTCAACTCCACTATGTGGTTTGAGTAAAGATAAGAGGTTGGAGAAAACAATGAATAGGAAGTGGAATGAGGTCTTTATAGCTTGTCCAATGGTTTTTAAAATCGGTTTGTTGTTCTAGTTAGAGAAGCCCCTTGAATTCAAAAGCTTTTTTTGGCACCCAAAGGCAGGGATACTCATAAGCAGCGCAAGGTAGAGGAGCAACTAATTTGAAGGTGCAAAACCCTAATATAACGATGAATGCCAAATACACAATGGACTAATATGACAAAAAATGCCAAACTTATGAACTAAATTAAAAGGTTTATAAATTTTCACATATAGCTTTAAACTCTTCAAAATAGTCTTTACTCATAGAATGTATGGATGTAGCACATGTGTGTCATGCAATGTGTTACGCAGTTATATAATCATTTCGTTAAATTCATTTATTTATTTGAGATGTTTGTTACCTCTATTAAAAATGTCCTCCAGCTAGAGCAGTAGAGATTGCCATTGTTGCCGTGAATAACCCAACATACACTGAAGAGCCCCTAAAATATAAGTTAAATTTGATAGCATAAAACAAATTAGCCTCGACGCTGTAGTTGGGATGGAAGATCTTCTTATCTATATTGGGGAAGAGCTTGCTACGCTAAAAAAATTCTGACAATAACCTCGATTAATTTAAAGAGCATTTGTTAAAACTTGTTTCATTTGGATTTTGTTTTACGGGGAAGAAATCATTTCTTTCATAATTTGAGAAATACCAACACATTCTTTTATAACTTATATTTATTAAAAAAATTATCCATTTGGCCAATAATTAAATTATTAAAAATTGTTAAAACAAACATTACGATTTCCAACTTATAAACCGTATTTTATAGTACATAATTTACCCCTAAAATAAAAAGAATAAAAAACTTAGGCTCATGATTTACTTTAATGCTCATAATTACCAACACCAAAAATAAACAAACCAAATAATAAACGGACTAAAAATAACCATAGCACGAGATTTGCCACAACGAAAAAAGTCAAACAAAATAAATAAAAACAATCCCGTCACATAGTAAAAAACTTACACCATTAATCTCTGCTCTTTTAGTACTAAAGACAATATCGGGGAAAAAAGGCATGATTCAGGGATCCAAAACTGACGATTTTCCTAAAGTCTACACATAATCCACTCCAAATACTCAGAAAATGAAGCAACATATGATAACTGCAACAAAATCAACGGTAGCGACGAAGGGAGAGGGTATTGTTTCTCTTCCAGGTTGCCCTGCGTGATGGACGATTTTTGTGGTAGAGATGTCCTCTGCCCCGTAAACCCCTGTTGCTTTTCCCAGCAGAAGTGAGGCCACGCAGTTCCCTGTGTTTATGGACTGGGTTGCAGAGCCAGTTGATTCTTGGATCATTTCTTACAGCAGTGTGGGCAACATCCACCAGAATGACCTCAAAATATTTGTAAGTAGAGTCCTGCAACAACACATAACAATAGAATCAGACCAACAAAGTCAGCAACTCATAACCAGGTTTTCAACAATGTGATGTTAAACATACCTCATTCACCCAGTATGAATTGAGAACCCTGAGGCCACCCAACTTCCTTCCAGCTCGCTCCTCGGCAACAGACCTCTTGCTGCGCTGAAATTTCAGTTGAGTAACACCTTGGTTGGTGGGCTTACCATAAACAATACCTTTTGGAACTGGTCTCTTGCGGCCACCCCTTCGTACACGAACACGGTAAATCACGTAACCCTGGAATGTTATAAGAATATAATCATAATTAAGATTCAAGTGAAGCAAGATGCAACTCAATTATGCATTACTGACAAGGTTTGTTTCATCATAATTCTGATATAGCCATGCAGCTGTCACATTTTCACAAAAATTTAAATAGTACAGGAAATAATGATAGACAGCTCGTTCTACTGTGGCTGTTCTGAGGAAGCATCCAGTCAATTTATACATAAGCAATTTCCAAAAGAGAACATGCATATGCTTCTGGACACAACTTAACCACATAACTCAACTACACATTACTGACAAGGGTTTACAAATTAAACAGGATGGGAAGTGGGAACTACATACTATTATTACTGCTTTGGTGAAAAACTGTACCAGTCTGTTACAATAACAAATTTGGTAAAAAGTAAACTTGCTTGGGCTAATGATGGACAGCTTGTTCTACTGTAGCAGGTCTCAGGTAGCGTCCAATTATTTGTACTTATGCAATTTTCAAAAGAAAAAAAGACATGATTCTGGACACCACTTAACCAGCACTCTATTGTCTTCCACTCTCATGCCAATTTACCTAACTCAATTATGCATTATTCACAATCAATTGTGTCACAATTTCGCAAACAATTACAAAGAAAAAAAAGAGGAGTCACACGCAACTCCCACTGCTTAAGCTATTGGGGATTGGGGTAAAATCATCCAGCTAAGAATGACATTTATTTATTGGTAAAAACTTCCAACAAATTTTCACCAATTTTTTTTTACAGAATACAGTTAGAAAATACTACACTCGCAAAACCAAATGGAGATAAAATTATCAGGTGAATAAGCGTCAAAAATCATGTCAAACAAATAAAATTTCCTCACCTGCTTAGCCTTGAAACCCAAGCGACGAGCCTTATCTGGGCGAGTAGACCTTGTCAAACGGACAATAGAAGGTTGCTGGCGGTACTCCCAGCACCTCACCCGCTGCAAGAATCTCATAACATCAGACTGCTTCTTGCGCCATAGCTCCGAAACATACTTGTAGGCACCTATTGCAACATAAACCAACACAAATAATCAATTTTCAATCATTCGGACACAAATAATCAATTTTCACTCATTCCGACTCAAATCTCATACTCCGTAGACAGATCTTCAACTACTTAAAGTTCCTCACTATCAAATTAAAAGCTTCCAAAATGAAGCGAAAGGAGTGAATCTTAGAATGCACAACATGACCGTGAATACTATGAACAAATGCAGATCGAAGCAACGCATTGATCAGAAAACCAATCTAAAAGCAAGTAATGAAGGGAAGAGAGAAGAGATGGAGAGAGGAAATACCCATTGTGCTGAAGCGCAGTCGCAGTAGCGAAGAACTAGGGTTTCGATGAAGTGTTGCTCTAAGTTTTATAGACGCCACCCCTTGCTTAACCCTATAGATGAATAGATCTGAGCCGTCCGTTAAATTTGCATGACCTAAGTGCGTTAGAACCGGGTCGAACATGTTGGGTCAACCCGTTTAACTACATAAGTGTCATATGATAGTTTACTAATTATTTTCGTATACTTTTAATTTTGGATTTTTATTTAAATGTATAACTTAATTAATTATAAATACAAATGCATATTATAATAAAAAAAGATGTTAAATAAATAAACACTAACTCATGAATAAGGGTTAAATGAGTTAATAATAGATTATTTAGACTCAATTTGAATGGTGACTAACTTTTGTTTAAATTTAAGATGAGTCCAAATTATATTGGGTTGATTGATGTCAATGCCATTAAGGCACAAAATTCCTAAAGTACATTTCTACAAAGTGAAATATATCTTTGTCTAAAGTAAAGTTACCAAATCATACCGGAACACAATAATAATACCTCTACAAGGTCTTGGATTTTGTGTCTAGCAATCCAATCCATCTTAGGCTCTTGTGCCATTACGAATTCGACTCATCTTCATTCTTGGATCCACCTTCTTATGTCGAATCGAGATTTGCCTTTGATTGTTGTTGTTATGGGAGCTTTCACCCACAACTGCATCGGATAGGTCTTGGAGGCGTGTTTCATGATGATATTGGTCGTTGGAAGTTTGGATTCACAACATTTAAACCATTAGGAAACTCTCTCATAGCCGAGTTGCAAGCTTTGAAGACTGGCCTTCAATTAGCCTAGGAACTTGGTTATCATATGTTCAAGTGCTCAAGTGATTGTCTGGATGTTGTCCAAGTTCTAAATGCTTGGAACATGGATGAGGTTAACATGCATGCGAATGAGGGTTTGCTTTTAGAGATCAAACAGTTGTTGGATCGGGATTGGCATGTCTCTCACTAGATTTCATTCCTAGTTAGCTCAACAAATTAAGTTGCAGATTCTCTTGCGAGATAGGGAGCAACTTTTTCAAATTATGATCAAACTTGGAGTCTTCCTCCTAATGGTGTTCTCTTAGCCCTTGGGAGAGATGCTTTAAGTTCCACTTAGTTTCTATTTTGTACTTTTATTTCCAAACATACCAAAAAAAGATTCTTGTAAATACAACGAACGTCTTTATAGTAAGTGAACCTTTATTACATATTGCACTCGTTTGTTGAAGAATATGGTAAATTTAATTATAACCTTTGCAAAGTAAATACTATACGTCATACTACGCGATTTAAGGCCATTTTGGATAAATATTTGTAGGAAGTAATAAAATTACCTCACAATATTCATGTTGGTCCTGCTCCATCTTTGCTTTTACCACTAGTTAAACATACAACTTGTGAAGTCATAGTCAAGAATGTAGTCTCAATGGTTGATCCTGAGGACAAACTCATACACTAGCTTTAAGAGCATATTGTTGAGTTACAACAACCTCCAAAACCACCTTAACCACTTGCGAATGAACTTAAGCAATGCATAAGGAAGTTAGAGCGGAATTATAACGTTGACTTGGTGATTAAAGGAAAAAGGATGAAGGGATAAGTGGTGGATTAAAATCCTTTCCACTAACATTTATAACAAAACTAACAACTAACATTAATAAAAAAAAAAGTTAAGTTAGAGCATACAATGTCTCATAAAACAAATACATCATTGACAATATTGAGCACGATGTGAGGAATCTTAGTATAATGTCGCGACTTCCAATTAGCACATTGTCAGGCCTTGGCTTGACATCTACTAACATTAAGGAGGTATATCACATCACACTTGCATGGTTGGATCAATTGTTCCTTTCCAACATCCTCTTGTAGGACACATCACTTTAATTGAGATAGTAAATCGAATTGAGCTCTTTTGTAGATTAAGTCTTACACCAAAGGAAAAAGATTCCAAAAAGCATTTAGGTATTTTCCTGAACAAGATGTTGTTCATTGGGCCACCAAACAAAGTAGTATGCAAAACTTTCCCTAGAACATTGATAAAAGAAACTCCTTTTTTTTGTTTAGAACTAGAAGCACCACTTAGAATATTTTCTTCTTCTCCTAATTTCATAGTTTTGCCACTTTTGGCATATGTAACTGAGATTACTTTCTCGCGAGATTTCTAATAAATTCATCACGAACTTAAACGTTTGACATTAGGGGTGTTTACGGATACGGGTCACCTGTGAGTTCGAATTGACCTAAACCGATCCGAATAGTTTGGGTTGGGTCATTTATGTATTTGGGTCAAAACTGAACTAACCGATCAAAACCATTCATGTACGGATTGAGTCACGAGTTTAGATCTATAGATCCGATAAAAACCAAACTAAATCGATCAAAAAACTTAGAGTTGTTTGGTTTGACTTTAAATACTGTTAATATTGGGACTTCAAATGTTTATAATATTAATGGATCATATTTTATTCATTTGTTTCAACAGGTTGCACCAAAACTTATTGCAAGAAATTAGTTTGTAAGAAATAGTTGTGATTCAGACTATTATAGTAAATATCATTGAAGAATATTTTGTTTTAATTCGTATTAGTCTATTTTAGAATATTATGATGATGGTATTAAATGAATGAATTTTACAACTTTCAGACATTTGATAATATTGTATTAGGATAAATAGTCATTTTCATCCCTGAATGTGTAGAACACTGACAAATTCGTCTCCGAAAATGGAAATTCAAATTTTAGTCCCAAAAGTGAAAAATGTGTGAGAATTCATTCATCCGTTACTGTTAATGAAAGAGCTTACGTGGCACAGAGAGAAGAAAATGTCTAAAAAATGGTTGCCAACATGGCTGCTAAATAGATTGGGCCAAAATGTTAGTAAGTTTCAATTGGACCAAAATATCAGTAAGTTTCCATTGGACTGATTTGTCATACCCCAAATTTCGTTTCATTTAAGGATAAAATATAATATAATCTTCATCTTTCCTTTTTTTTTATTTTGTTCTAACCTATAATTAAGAAAGTTTCTTTTAAAAAATGGTCTTACCAACTCAAAGGACAACAATCAATTAAGTGCATATCTGACGTTGTTAAGTGTCAACTTCTCTCTCAAACATGACTGATTTCAATACATAAGGAGTTCAAAACCCACTGAACAAAAGGAACACTAAAATTTGAATTTCCATCTTTCGGGGATGAATTTGTCATGTCTTTACATATTCAGGGATGAAAATGACTATTTACCCTATTCTATTAATTGTATTGGATATTTGAATGAATCATGATATTAAATAATAGTTATAAGAAAAAAGATAAAATTTAAATGGGTAACTGATTGGGCGTTCTTAGTTAAATATTTTTCTATTCTTCTTAGTTTATTTGACTTATCTTGGACTTTTATTTTCTCATTCTAATTCAGTTTTTGCCTTGGGCAAGCAGGTGGACTTAATTGCTAATTGTTGCTTATTTTGGATTTTATGCTCACTTGACCTATCTTCCTTGTACAGGACCTACAGAGCTTTACAGAACTCTGAATGGAGCATATGAGTAGTCCTTGGAAAGATAAGGAAAAGATCTACAAGTTTGTCAGAGATAAGCCGAGACCAATTTTGTCATTTGGAGGGTCATTTTAGGATTGGAAGTCAGAACCACTGCACTTGAATTTTGGGCTGCGAGTTGGATTTTTATTGGTGTAATTAACATAATTAATAAGTTTAGATGGGTCTGCTCATGGCCTATTCTTTCCTTCTAACTTAGTCACTATATGATAGTGCATTTAGTTAGGAAAAATTACATACATTTTAGCAAAAACAGATTCTACATTACACTTTAAAAATTTCCAGAATTAAAACCATTTCTCTTATTTTCTCTCAACTGTTCTTCATTGTTCCTCACTGTTTTCATTTTCATTATTTGTTCTTCCATTTTGTGCATCAATTTCGTGGGACTTTCATTAATGATGATCATGAGAGACTAAACAATCAATCAATCCATCCAAGGATCCAGTCCAAGCAAAAGGAAATTTGAGTTCTGGTTTAGTATTTCAAATTCTGTGTGAATGTTCACTTTCTTCTTCAATCATCTATTCAGTTTTCATGATTATGAATGTGTTTAGCATTGAAAACGGATTAGGTTATGGATTCATTTCCTAATTTCAAATTTTAATTACAGATGAGTTGAATGATATTTCAATTAGGTTGTGATTTCAATTAATTTAGGAGTTACTTCGATTGAACTGCTTCTAATGAAATTGAATGAACTTTCGTAATAGAATCATTATCTGAGACCTATGATAATTATCATTGCTTGGTTGGTGAATTGGATTGATGCTCTTTAATCTGTATTACATTACCTCTTGTCAATTCGCATTAGTTTATACGTTTTTCTGCAAATTCTGCAATTATTATTGAACGCATGCAAACTGTTTGACAAAAACCCCCAACTGTTTAATTAGTGAATTGAAATTGGAACCATATTGATCGTGTCTCTGAGCCAACCTAAGTTAATTCTGTGCTACAGAATTAGTGTAGTTTAATTGTTTTGAAGAGATATGACATCGGTTATCAGTAACCCGTTGGCCCGAACCGAACCAAATCATTCATGAATGGGTTGAGTTGAGTTTCAATTTTATTTTTTGAAAATCGAACTGATCAAATTTGTTTGGGTTGGGTCCTAAATTTAAGCAAAACTGGCCCGAACCGACATGTGAACAACCCTATTTGACACAAAAAAATTTCCCGCTAGTGAATAAAATATCCACATCTCATATGATTGAAGAAAACTAAATAAATGTTTAAATGAAAAAATACTAGCTGCACAAAGACTCTATATAGAGATTGCACAAGTTTAAGAGTATTCTTTAGAAATCAGGAGGACAAAGTTTAAGTGTGTGTTTGGTTAAACGTTGAAACCCATGTTCAATTTTGTAATGTTGAGACTGAACCAAAAGTGTTTGAGGTCATTTGTTTTAGTTGGGTTGTATAGCTAGGAGCAAACTTGTGTGTACAATTAATAGTAAATTTTTTAGACCAAATGTTATTAGCTTTATCTCGAAGTTTAAAAAAAAACTAACTATAGAATCTACTTTTAAGGGATTCTCAAATATTGAACTTGCTGGGTGGAATACCACCGCATTCTTAATTTTACAGGGAGAACACGAAACAATGTTGCACATGCACTAACATCTTTAGCTTTCGTTTATAATGTGATATGTACTGAATAAAAGAAATCCTATACCAAGTGGACCAATTAGCGCTAACAGTGAAGAATGTATAATTTCATATCTTGAACCACTTTACATGCATTCATCCTAAGCTACAATGAGTAGCTTTGACGTTATTTTGTTATAATCATATGTACTGAATGGAAGAGATCCTGTATAAGTGGACCTTTTAGTGACAAATGATGTAGAGTGTTCAATTTCCCTTCTTGAATCACATGATACACGTCCATCCAAAGTTACAAAGAATAGTTTCCATGTTATTTAGCCATTTGACGTGACAGTCTAAGAAAAGTGTATGTAATTGATGGCAAAACAAGTACTCTTGTCGAATTTGCATTGAAACTTCATTAGACTAAAATAATCCAGTATTCTCCTATAAAAAGATTGCAATGGAATAATAAAATAGTTGTTGATTTTGAGATTGTGATAAAGGGGTAGAGAAAAGGGAAATAGAAGAATAGCAAATAGCCCCTATTTGTTTAGATGATTGTTGGCTAAATTATTTTGAAGTTAGCTGATTTATTATTATTAAAGTAGTTATCAATTTATGTTTGAAATTATTTATTTATTTAAAAGAAAGTTAATAGAAAAAGTATTACAAATTGTTTTAATCAACACAAGTTACTTAAAACTGGTTCAACTCAAAATAAATTTTAAACCAAAAATTAATTCTTCAACATGGAAATAAATATATAAAAAAAATAGAAACGGATAGAAACATTTTTATTTAAAACCACATCGATTGATATTTTAACATGACTATTTTTTTAAAAAAAAAAATGTATCCAGTTAACATTGCTTCAATATGTAGTTAATATAAAATAACACTATGTAGTCGAATAAATAAGCATTTTGTTAGTGCAGCTAAAATCTTGAAATTTATATTTAAATTCTTATCCGTCTCAATCACTTGACAGAGAAACATAAAACATGCATTCTCATAGTAAATTGACAAAGAAACTTAAGAAATGATAGAAACAGAAAAGGCAGGAGGTGGTAGCAATTAATTAGATTTGAATAAAACAGTCATAATTTTACATGGAGAAATTATTGAAAATTGACGGGATTCAGTCACAGCAGCAAAGTTACATTGAAATTAATTCCTTCCTTCAAAGAAGTTTATTTCAAGGTTCGGAAGAGAGAAGTTGAGTCTGGTCGTCTCAGCAAAGCAAGCACAGCAGCGCTTAGCAGTCACAGTGTCCGTTTCGTTCGTCCTTGGCTGCCTATCAAAATTGCCACTCACCTATGCTTGCGCTCCCTCGTTCCTCTCGAATGCCTCCCTTCCTCCTCCCACTCCGCTGGCTGCGGTGGAGGCGACGGCTCGTACCTCGACGGCCTCCGTTTGAAGTGCCGCTCGTCGTCGCTGGATTCGTAGTCCGCCACGCCGCTACTCTTCCTCCCTTCGTAGTAACCGTTCGACACTGTCTTTAGGTGTGCCGAAGAGGCACTGGGAGCGGCGGCGGAGGTAGCGGCTGGTTCCGTTGTGGAAGAAGCGTTGACTTTTCTCTTCTTAGGAGGTTCCTCTTCAGCAGGAAAACTTATGCGGGAGAACACGCTGGCCTTCTGCTTGCGATCCGCGGCTGCTGCTGCTGCTGCTGCCGCTGCCGCAGCAGCAGCTGCGTTGGATGAAGGTTTGGCAACTGGTTCCAATGACCTTCTGGATGAGGATTCTGATCGGTGATGGCGGTGATGGCGCTCGTGCTCATAGTCGCGATCCCTGTCTTCGCGTTCGCGATCGGAGTGGTGCTCTGACTTTCTCTTGGTTGGGCGTGGAGGTGGAGGTTCCACATCGCGCGGAGACCTATCAGGTGAGTGTCGCTCTGAACGGAAACGGGGGTGATGGTAATCGCTACCCGAGGACGGTGGAATTGACCTCTGCACCAAAATCAATAAAAGAAAAAAAAACTGTTGTTAAATATATTTGACTCATTAAAATAAATAATAAAACAAATAATAATATATCAAAAAATTATATCACCGCGAGCAGCAATTGGACCCAAATAATATGCAATTCTTTCGAAAGGACAACTTTGAAATTACTAAGTAGGCCTTTTCTTTTCAAGAACTACTGCATGCCTTTCATAAACGACTATTTTTTCAATATTCATCTTTTTTGAAACTTCAATTCTTTTGGGAAATCATATAAGCAACCAAACAAAATAAAGGTAACCATAATAGATATCCAAGACAACGCCAAGTACAACGCCCACGATTCGTTTGTTACATAGGAAAAAAAAAAAAAAACATTACAACCGTAATTATTTAGAGTTCATTTTATTTTTGAGCATAATGGGAAATGGCCCAACCGAAGCCCACTCGCGCACCATAGCCAATTAAACCAGTCGGGCTAAAAGAATCAACAGCATGACACTCCTCCAGCTTCCAAACACGTGTCCCTCTCAACAGTAATTTATAATTAACTTCTTTTTTTCTTTTTCAAAAAACCGAACCAAAAAAAGTTTGTATTAATAAAAGAAAAAAAATGTTTTTCTACCAAAACTACATGGACCGTTATTTTGCCCAAAAAAGGTGGATTTATGATGTGACATAAATTATGCACATATCTAAAATCGCATGGGCAAGCTGAATCCAAGCCGAGGGCATAAAAGGCACCACCACTGGAATCATTCACCCACGGTTAGCCCATTAATTATTAATGCAAAGACTATATAATAGTTCACACTCCATACAATATTAGACACATGCTACACAATTTTTACGGTCAAAATAAATAAATAATATATCCAAAATATAGACTTGATGATATGAACCAATTTACTCCATCCTCATCAGTAAACACTGATTACCAGCAAGAAAGCCAGATGCAGAAAAATCACAGCCTAAAGAAAAAGCTTCACATTGCAAATATAAAATTAAGGTTTTAAATAATTAGAATCTGTTTTATGGTTTAAATTATGTCCATAAGCCTGGATAAAAATGATCACGAGAGATGCTGACACTGGGATCATGAAAATTTAATAACACCACTGCACATTTTCATGTAGGGCAGATGCAACTCTATTCACTTCTTGGTTTTTAAACAAACTGGCTGCTGTTTACCACAGGATTATGGTGAGACGCGTGGGCATTGCTCCCTCAATCATTTCATGATCAACTGAACCAATCTTTTTATGAATAAATGAAGCCAAAATATTTAACTTCCAAAGATTACTATGATTTAAGGAACATAAATAACAAGTGGGATTATCTTGTGCAATCAGCGCTCTTTTGCAGGCTTGAGGTTTCTGGCCAAAGTTCCGGTAGAAAAACCCAAAAAAGTGAATGGCACATAAAAGTCCCAAGGAAAAAGAGAGCAAAATTAAAACAATAAAAAGCACATACAGTTTTTGATTTCATTGAAGAAACATCCCCAACACTGCTCACTTCCCTACCAAAGTCTCGATCTTTAGAGAAGTCCCTGTTCAGAGAAGAAAATGAAGTCATTATAAAAGCGATGAGAAACAAAAATTTGGGGATAAGTCCAAGACTCCAGAAAACTAAATTAAAAATTTTGGCAACTAAGTTCATGATACAATGACAAGTATATATCCCATGTAGGGTTTTTTGCAATTGTTTTACCAGAACATAGAGTAACCCTGTTCTTTATTTTGGATGAGGGTCAGACTGTAATAATAAATTCACTCCAGAATAAAAAATGTCCAAAAAACTCTTTATTTCCTTGGTCAATCAATATGAAAAATGTTAAAGTGAAACACTGATGAAGTCTTAAATATATGCAGGAGGTTAAATTTTCTTATAAAAAATAACCAGGATTCAAAAGCCAGATGATAATGTCTTAAATGTTGCTAATTTCAAGTGGTTGACTTATAAGTTAAATGTGAATGAAACTTCTCAACCCACATGTCAGAACATGACAGCCAGCCATCAAAGAGAGGTTCTGTGTACCTTTCAGGACGTCTATCATTTTCACGCTTCCTCCTCATATCAGCTTTACGGGCTTCAAACTCCTCTCTACTCATTACTGGGGGTGGAACATTCATTCCCATACTGAAGTCAGCAAGATCCCTGAACAATCATAATATTATCTTACAGTTAGACATTCTAAAACACAATGTATCGACATAGGGTCACACAAACATGCAACCAAATTCACCAGAAGAGTTCAATCTGCAACTCTCAAACCCCTCCCAAAGCATCAACAAGATAAAGTGTCCACGATATGTGTTGATTGTGAGAGGGGGCAACAGGAAAGTGCTGAATTTCAATTTTAGAAGAACATACTTATATGTACCTATGGGGCGGGAAACCAGGCATCATGTAACCTTGCATGCCAAATGGGTCTTGTGGCATGCCACCAAATGGCATGTCCAAGGGGCCCAGACCATAACCCATCATTTGCATTGGATTACCATATGGTGCCATAAATCCATCCATAGGTTGCATGCCATTCCAGTAGGAATTATAGCCAGGAGGTGGAACCATTGGCATCATATTATTCATATAGTTCTCAGCCCCAAAGTCATGTGGGGTTTTCCACTGCAAATCTGCAACATAAAATAAAAAAAAAATTCAAATTATTAAAAACAAGCAAAAGCCTCAGTATGTCCCCCTCAACCACTGAATGTTATCATGATACTGAATCCAAAAGAAACTGAAGATTTACCATTTGGGGGCAAACGGACTTTCTTCTTTTTCTTTTTCTTTCCTGCAAAGTTTAAAAACCAAATGAGATCCCCCTCAACAGAATCAACAAGAGATATTTTTGAAGGTCAGAGCAATGCTGCGCCATTATCTCCTAATTTTATGCCAAATCATATTCAAGAAAAATAGGGTGTATGAATCTATATTACCAGCCTCAGTAGGAACCAACTTTTGCTGCACTTCTTCCTCAAACTGCTGAGCACTCCCTTGTGAGGCTGGTTCCTTCACACTCATAGACTCGTGAGTAGCTTCAGATATATCAGCAGCTCTGGGGTTCTTTACTTGCTCTGATGTCTGCTGTGGAGCAGAAACAGCCTTTCGATCATCCGCTGTTTCCTGCATATTTGTTGTTTTTTCATTAACAGGTGAAACCTTTAGATCTCCCTTGGACGCAGCAGATGAGGTTGGGGATGGAATCTTAGGCTGCGGACAGCGAGCAGACTCCATATCTGTGAACTCAAAATCAGAAATAAAAAAATGTAAACATTGACAAAATGATAATCAATAATAGCTACAGTAAGAGACATCAATAGTTTCAATAACCTTGAGCTTGGAAAGTGCTCCCAGCATTTTCAGCACTGCTATTGCCTGACTCCAATATACGATTGATGGTATCTCGTAATGTCTTATTTGGTAAGAGATCATCTGCAAGAATATTTGTTGCACCACATACACAGATAGACTTGGAGATAATATAGTCCCTAATACCTGAAGAATTTTCGAAATAACATTACATAGCTTCAAGAAAGGATTTTTACACAATAGATCAGAGCAAGAAAAAGCAGAGAAGACATAAAACATCTAAACTGTTCTGTGCTTGCATAATGAGGAACTATAAACCAGAGAAACATTAGCATAAATGCATAATATTCAAATTTTGAAAACCCTAAATACAATAGATGAATGAAAAACATACATCTGTCACAAAAGCTTTTAAAGCAACACTTGCTTGTCAGTACAGCATCTTTCATAACATCAATACACAAGGGACAGCGGAGCTCAGGTGGTAGTTCCCCAACAGAACGTGTTGATGGCATCCCTTCTATTTCTTTCTCAAAAGCAGCCCTGTTTGCAAGGAAAAGATTAAATTCAACTTCATGCCTACATATGACCGAATGTAGAAGCATAATAAAGGTGAACTCACTCATTTGGCCTCAAGACAGCTACTGAACCATTTGGTAAAGCATAGGAACCTTGTGGATTTACCATCAGCATGGATCTTGGAATACCGGTAGGTTGCTTGACTTTTCTCATGTCATAATTCGGGTCACCATTTGTAGGACAGTGCTGAATAAAATGTCCTAGACAACAGTGGGAAAAAAAAGAGTAAGCAGGGAAAACTCGCATTGCTATGAAGCAATTTGCAAGCAGAGGGTGATTAGAAAGTTCAGAAACATCAACATACCAGGCACCTTGCATCTGTGGCATACATAGCCTTGTGGAGGTGCTTTTCGCTCCATCCCTGCCAGACCTCAGCATCAGTTGTGATCAACATATTTGTATTAAAAACAGCAATTAACTAAAAATATATAGATATTAGAATAGACAAAGAGAATCACCAAAACCACGTCCACCACCCATCCGTCCCCCTGTACCCCTTCCAAAGCCTCTACCAGTGCCAAAGTCTGAACCTTGACTGCATGCCAAAATTGAAATAAAAAAATAACATAAATATCATAAAGCCAAAACAAGAATGTTTTCACCAAAACAAGAACACATCTAGCTGCGTGGAAAGAAATCTTCAATAGAAATGGGGATGCCTTGGACTATGTAGGAATTTATGGAATGGTGGGAAATGGAATGACATTAGTTGCCATTGAGATTTTTTTTTTAAAAGGGTGAAATGGAATGGAACCTGATGGGGTTTATTCCATCCCATTCCATAGGATACCTTTATTTTCCTCTTCCCTCACTCCCCTGATCTTACACAATTCCATTCACTTCTGATTCCTTAAACAATAAAATGAAAACTTTCTCCATTCCATCTTATAATATCCAAACAATGATATGGTAATTTTATTCCATTATATCCACTCCCATCTCATTCCATTCCACCCATCACTAGATATCCTAACATAGTATTAGTTTGGTATGAAAAAAACTTGGAATATCTACTCCAATACAGGTTTTTCAGAGTTCAGGAATCCCCATTTCCTCTTGAAGAGATGGTAACATCCTTTCTTGCAGGTGGGAACGAATTAGTAATTTTTGTTTCATTGATTATTATCATCATATTTATTTCCATTCTGTGATGACTACATGCACCAAACAACACAGCTAAGGAAACGAGGATACTCTACCCACCGTTGCCAATCCAAGGCTGGAGTATCAACAAAGGCTTTAATCTTACTGTCTTCATCAGCTTTGTTAGGAGGAGGAGCCTCTGGAATTAAGTTGCTTGATTGAACAGGCACTTGATCAGGAATTGAATACAAATCATTGCCAAATTCATCCCAGTCTGAATCTTCAGGCTGCCAAGTGGTATGAAGAGCTCAATTTCCAAGGGTTTGCATCTCAATTGAAAAGACAAAAAGAAATAGAAAAGGGACTCACATATTTCATGGCAGATGAATCTTCAGCTGGTAAGCTTCTATTTTCAGGTTCAGATTCCACCACCTTATTTTCCACCTTTTGTCTGCAAAAAAACAAAAGACAGTTGCAACTCAAGAACAGAATTAACAATGCTGTTTCTGGTTGTGGCCTTATACACAATTTGACGAGTGCCCATTTTTAAAAAAAAAAAAAATTTACAAACACATGATTAATTGTGAAAATTCAACTGCAGTAATGAGATTAAAGGTTTGAGATAGTACTCTATTTCAGTAACTATTGGTAAACGTGGCCGTCCTGGAACCCGACGAATTAACACTGAGGTATTTTTAGGAATCAACATTTCTTCATCAAGATATTCTGAAATTCGAAACAAACAACTATAAAATGCCGTAAATATGCTATGCTATTCATCAAAAGCCTACTATATGAACTACCATACTAATTTCGCAAAGTTGGGCACCTGTAATTGCAGCCAAACTTCATCTTACTTAATACCCAGGTCAACAGTCTATGCCCTTTTAATTTTAAGCATTTTCTTTTTTTTATTATTATCTTTTGTAGGGGAGTGGGAGGTAAAATTCAACTCAAACTTATAATGACAGATAGATTCATGGGAGTAGTAAAAAACTGTACTTGGAGAGGTACAGGATAAATACCGTGAGTTTATCCAAGGAAACCCCTCCTTAAAGCTAAAGAATATTATGCAGAAGGTTCATTGTTTAAATTTAAAATTAAGCCCCGAATTAAAAGCCTAAAACCCAGTCATTAAAAAAACAAGAGTTTAATCAAAAAATCAGAACCAACCTTCATTGGTCTGGGCGTTGGTGACCACAAGGTCGAAATCAGTACCCCTCCCTAAATGCTTGGATTCAAATATTTTTTCTTTCAAAGTACCAACAGAGATGAAAGGACCGTCCATGGGAATTGAATCATAATCTCTTGCACTCTTAAATTTATAATACACCGCCATGGTATATTTCTCTTTCTATCTATAAAAAAAGATTTTTTTAATCTTAGAACCAATAATAACAAAGGACGATGATGATGATAATAACCAAAGGGCCTCTGAAATAATATCAAAAAATGGCCCCTGTTATTAAAACAAAAAAAAAAATCAAACAGTACAATATATCAAATCTCTTTTTCTTTCTCTTTTCTTTACTTTTTCTGATTTTTTTCTCCCTCAACTTGCAGATTACTAAGGTTAAGATCGAACAAATCGAACCGCCACGACGACGAGATTTAACTTCCAGAATTCTTCACGAGCAACCTGATGCCGAATCTTCTTCACTTCCTCGCAAAAACCTGAGCGCAATCCGAATCCAGAGAAAATTGATATTCCTTCCAGAGACTTTCGAAATCAGAGCAATAGGATCGTTATCAAACGATCGAGGATGAGAATCCGACGAATTCGAATCAAGCGCAGAAAAGCCCTCTCAAACCAGAAATCTGAAGAAGCCGCGGCAACAGTTAGGGGCAAACAGTGCAATCCAATCGGATCAAAGAAGAGGAACAACAGGATTTGTTCCTTCGGTGAAAACCTCGACGACGGCGCGTCGGGAATCGGAGCGAATCTCTTCGATCGTCGGCGGCGACGGAAAAGCTTCGAGCGGGAATCGCGAGGAACTCCTCCTCCTTGTGGTGGTGGTGGTGGTGGTGGAAGCAGCGGAGAGTCTGAGACGATTCGAATGAACGGCGATGCGGATCGAAGATCGGTGGTGGAGAAAAGGAGATAGGGTTAGAGCGATTGGAACCGCATGGTGAAGCTAGGGTTTGGGTTTGGGTTTGGGTTTGGGATTGAGGGTGGGAGAAAAAAGAGAAGCGGGAGTGAGAAAAAAAAAAAAAAAGAAAGAAATATGGTTTGGGATTGGATGTTTTGGGGAATTCGCAGACAAACCTAGATAGAAATAGAAATAATGCCTAGTTTTTATAACTTGAACCTGTCATGAATGAATGGCTCTCTTTGCTTGCTCTTCACGAGTCATTGTTTTTATTTTTTGCGCCATTGGATTTGGAAATTACACACTGTTACCACCTAGTACTATCAATTTTTCATAATTATTCTTATATCAGTAATAATCAGATTATATTTTAGTTGAGTCAAAATCTTCTAAAAATCAGTGATATTCTTGATTCGTTAAAACAGATTCATCATTAAATAAAGGATCTTTATCCGCATGTATTAATTTTATCAAAGCTTTTACAGTACTTATTAGTTATTTCAAATCATTTTTATAGTAATTTTATTATTTCTAGTAGTGTTTCAATGTTTTAATTTTTTTTTTTAGAAAAAAAAAAACTCTAGATCACATGTATGCAGATGACAAACGGCCTCTTTTTAAACTAAAACAAGATAGTTGATTCATTAAAAGTTTGTTCCTTCGTATTAAGGTATTTGATTTATTGTATAGTAGTTTCTTTTACTTTGATGTTTTTCTTAGTTGTTTATTTTCTTTTTAGTTGTTTTTACTTAGTTATATTTGGTTATTCAATTTTTTTAGAAAATCTTTTTTCTTTTGTTTCAATCTCAAATTTGTAATTATCATTAGAGTCACTGAATTTAAGGTATTGTCTGCATAGGTATTCGATTATCGTCACGATTTTTTTCCTTGTAAAAGACACCTTGGTGGTTGAGAGGATATAATGTTTATAAACAACATGTATCCTTGATTCTTAAGCATGTGGGACTTTATGGTTATCTTAACAATTTCTTTTATCATTATTCAATTTTTCATTATCATTCAATTGTTTCCTAATATTCAAAATTAAAATTTTGTTTGCACCATTATCTTTTAGTGTCCTTTGGCATATATATATATAAAAAAAAATTGAAATAGGATAACTATCATATCTTATTGTAATAAGTTACTACTATGTTTAGGTCATTTTTTATATTTTATTGTTCATTTTAATCATAACACACCAATAAATGTTGGTGTTAAGGAACAAACTCAAATAATTTCCATAACAATGTGAGTTTGATTTCCAATTTTTATGTGAGGGTCATGTTGTTGATAATATTTAAACACTCTAAGTCTTATAACGACTATACTAACCTTTATGAGTCTTTGAGACTCAACTCACTTAATTTTTTCATAAAATAAAATAGCCATCACACTATTTATATAATTTATTTATCATAATAAAATAGTCATCACACTAGTTTATCATCGACAAAGATGGCTAGCTAAGTTCGCCTAAGATATTAGTTATCGACAAATCCAGTGGATATTCCATACCAATAATATGATGACAAAAAACACTAATTTATCATAATATTTTTAAAAAATTACTGATCCTTTTTATAATAAATAAATAAATTTGTTGGTTTAGTCCTAATTATAAGAAACATAAACTCCCTTTAAGATGTATTACATGCTAAATTTATTTTACATCCTTAATTTATAACCTTTATAAGATGTAATACTTGTTAAATTTATTTTATATCCTCAATTTATAATGAAAGATGATCATTTATGTTTTATTCTCCATGCAAGTGAATGTATTTATTGACCTATTACAAATAGAAGCACATTCTTTGGTGGGGAAAACATCATCCCTTGGATTATGTGTAGTGTCATTAAATATTATCACTATTTTCTATAGGTATTTTTGAATTAGATTTAAATTTAGGGTCTTATTAACAAGTGTAAACCTGTTTAGATACAAGGCTACAAGTGTTTTTGGGAGCTTCTCTACTAAAAAAAAATATTATATTTCCAGTAGAGAAGCTCTCAAAAGTACTTCTGACTTGTATCCAAACATGTCCCTCTAGGACATTGGTTAAGGAATAAACGGAGAAAGTCTTTATTGTAAAGATTACAACAGTATGGAAAAAAGTCAAAGACAACACAATTTTGCATATTTCAATAGTTTTTTTTAGTTTCTTAACGAATGTTCTAAGAGCATCTCCAATGGAAGGTGCTTAGTGAATTTCTAAGGATAAGAAATTGTTTCTTAGAAGAAATTATGCATTGGAGAGTATCTAGGTGGCATGAGAGTTCCTTAAAAAAAATTGGGTTTCTTATATGAGAAACTCTTTCTAGAGTTTCTTATTTTTCAAACATCACCAATTAAGAGAATTTTTTAAAGATTCTTATAATTTTTTGCATTGGAGCAAAATTTGGTTAGAGTTCTTATGAGTGACATGACAATGTAGGGACCACAAAAAGATGAGCAATTTATGATATTCATAATTAAATTAATTAACTTACCTACTTATTGATTTTGATTGATGAATTAGTTATTAACTTACCTACTTATTGATTTTGATTGATGAATTAGTTATTTATTTCTTATATAAGATATTTAAAGGAGTAATATGAAGTGATATTTAGAAATACACTATAATATTACTACAATAATCAATTATACAATAAAAGTATGATATTTACTTAAGAATATAATATTTTTTTATATTTTATTTCATACTTGATTACAAATTTTTTAAGATGTAATTCAAGATTAATAGTTGAATACATAATAATATGAGAAAAATAAACAATTAAAAATAAAACTTGCAATTAAAATAATGTATATTTAATCATTAAGCATGTGAATCAATTGGTGTGAGTTATTTTGGCTTAATTAGAGATCTTGGATTTGAATCCTAAATATACAATTGTGTTAAATACTTAAAGAAAGAGTTTTATCACTCATACTAATTCTACCCTACTCAAATATGATTGAGTCAAATGATACACCAAAAAGAATGGATATTTAAATTAAAGCAATGTAAAATTTAAAAATTAATTAAAAACTAAAATTTATAATTACTCAAAATATATTTTTATCCATTAAATTAAATTAAATTTTATATAAAATCATTTTTAAATTAAAACAAATAATTGATTAAAAAATAAGCATATAAAAAGTATAAAAAAACATTTAATTGAGTGAGGATTTCTAATCGGCAAAAAAATTAATTAATTGTAATTTTAAAAAGAAATTACGAAAATATTGCAATTTTGAAACAAATTATAAATCTATAGCAACCAAACACGTCCACCTGAGACGTGTTCAATCACGCCAGGGAGGACGTGACTCAAGCCAAGTCACGTCCAGGGAGGATGTGTTTCACCAGGGGATGACACGTGTCATCTTGGGACACGTGTCATATTGCGGCGTGATACGAAAATTTTTTGGAAGGCCATAACTTTTGACTGAGATGTCCGATTGAGGTGAAACTGATGGCCACGCGCTTGAAATTGAGAGGAGAAGCTGCTTGCAAGTTCTTTTGGGTGTCCGATTGAGGTGATGCATATAAACTTCAAACAATCATAAGTTTTTTATGGAAATGTCCGATGGAGGCGTATTTTATGTCAAAATGCTCGAAATTAAGAGAAGTAATTAGAAAAATAAAAATTAGCTTGCAATTCACTGATTAAATAGATAAAAAAAATTAGAAAGCAAGAAATTTTTTGGGTATCGGAAGATTAAATCGCAATTTTGAGATACTTAGAGGCCTCTTTTGGAAAAAATTTTTGGGCAAGTCTCCTTTGGGAACTTGGCAGCGGCTTCTCCTCTCAATTTTGAGCGTCTGACCACCAGTTTCGCTTTAATCGGACATCCCAGTCAAAAGTTATGACCTTCCGAAATTTTTCCGCATCGCGTCGCAATATGACACTTGTCCCAAGATGACACGTGTCATCTCCTGGTGAAACACGTCCTCCCTGGGCATGACTTGGCTTGAGTCACGTCCTCCCTGGGCGTGATTGAACACGTAACAGGTGAACGTGTTTGGTTGTTATAGATTTGTAATTTGTTTCAAAATTGTAGTATTTTCGTAATTTCTTTTTAAAATTACAATTAATTAATTTTTTTGCCATTTCTAACCGCCATCATAATATTTAGAAATTATTAAAATTAAAAAATCCTTTGCTAAGGACGTCAAAATTGTTGGACTTGATTTCTCTCGTATGAACCATGAATCTTAAAGTTGATTAATGGATTTTGTTATCTTATGTTTTTTAATAAATATAGTTAAAAATCAAATAATTTTGCTGAAGTATGTATGAGAATTGAGTATTTTGACGTTGTAAATTTTGTGGATACAATTTATTTTGATCTATTCTTTGAGTCTACGTTTTTAGCAATTGATTGAGATTCAGGTTGCTCCTCCCATGCAAGCAACATATTTAAAAGTTGCTTCATTTTAATTACGAACAAAAGAGAACAAATTCATCGGGTTGAAGAAACCTATTTTCCACATCCCAAGTGTAAGATAACCCGCTCAATTTAATTTTTTATTTGTTGCAAAATTTAAGACCTTTTAATTGGAATGTTATCAATCTACAAAAACCTTTAATCATTTTTTTACAAAACTCCTTAATCAATTATAAGATTCATAGAACCATACGAAAAAAAAATGGAGCACACAAATTTTAACATTCTTTACAAGGAGAGTTTTAATTTTTAAATATTATTGTAACAATTAAAAAAAAAATCAATTTGTTAATTACATAAATAGTAGGAAAACGTTTAGGTCCATAATTTTGTGAAAATTTTTAACCATCATTATATTAAAATTATTATCATCATTGATTATAAATTGACAAAGAATCAAATCGAACCAAATTTTAAAAACAAACATTCTTTTAAAATATAAAGAATCAAATTTCACAAGTTACAATGCTTTAACAATACTTTTTCATAAAATA
>PYAF01003957.1:338650-383615 GCA_007407185.1 Glycine tomentella
AATGTTAAATAATTTTATATCATCATTTAATTATAGATTATCATTTAAATTATTTTAAGATAATTATTTTAAAAATATAGACATTAACAGTATAAAACAGACTTATCATACATATATAAATTATGATCGAATAATTGCATAAAACTTTTTATAGACAGTCCATAACCTTTTTAATCTTTTTAGAAATGGATTATCGAAAAAAAAATTAGAAACTAATTTAATTGCCGTATTTCCAATCTTAAGAAAATAAAATAATTGTCTTAAAAAAAGAACTAGAATATTCAAAGTTCAAACAGTCATTCAATTACAAAATGTTAAGTATATTATCTTTGAAAACTTTTATGATCACTACCTTAAAATTATAGTGATCGTTAATTAATTTACAGTATAAAATTTGACATTACATTTGATATTAAACTCTTAAAAGAATGTAGTTATTTTGTTACCGTGTTATTCAATGTATTTCAATTTTATACATCCACTTGATTTTTTTTTAATTCTTCCAAATAATAAAATTAAAAGGCTGAAAATAATCCACAACATTATAAGAACGACAAAGTTGTTCAAATTGACTAGTCTACCAAAAGAATCAAATAAATCCTATTTTAGTGATAGACATAATGACATTACTAGGATGAATTTTTAATTGGCACAAAGGATCTGCCAACAAGAAATCTGCCCCCAACCCCCTCTGCCTCATTCCTGTATAAGAGAAAAATAAAAAACTACAAAAGAAAAACCAAACTGAATTTCATACATCTGTTAATATTAATGAAGATACAATGACAACATACGCTAGAAAAAAGAAAACAGCAATCTGTATGAAAAACTTTGGATTTTCTCTCATGTTGGGTGATGTCACCGCCCTGAAAAAAAAAATGACTTACTATATATTACAAAATCGCTTAAATATTCACAAGGGAAAAAAAAAAAAATGAAAGGTTGCAAGCATGCAAGATTAAGTAGGAGGAAGAGAAAGTCCATGACAGTTATTCAACTGATATTGTGACTTTCGCTTTGTTACCTAGCAATTCGTTGAGAGAGTCGATGAAAAGGTAAACTTTGTATGAACACAATGCCTGGTCCTGTTAGAAGAGCTGTCACCGCATTGTCACCCTGCAAATTCGAGATAACAATCATACACACCACATTCTAGAGAAAATTATTATGGGTGTTGGAAGATGCATGTTAGGAGTAAGCTATGCATGAACATCAAGGGTGGCATGGTGGTCCCCATTAGGAAAATGCTAATACGGTGGGATGATAAAAGGTGGCTGTAGCCTGTATCATCATTGTCATTATAGCATATAATTGCCAACTACCGAGGATCTTGTTGATCCATGTGGGTTAGAATTTTTATGGACGGGTTGGATTCATTGTGTGGAAAAGGAAGGGCAGAAAAAAGGGTAGCATAGTGCTACAAAGCTCCTAGAATGCTCGGGGTCCAAGGAAGGGTTGGACCCATTGTGTTTCCTATTTAGATAACAAATTATGGTTATGAAAAAGTTACTCCCTTGATTTTCTCTAAAGTGAGGGGGTGTAAACTACATCCCACTCTAGAAGATTTGAATTCCAGGTTGGTTTAGCAATGTAAACAGTAAACTCTCAATTTTTGCCAGCTAACATACTCAAATGATTAGGGAGGGTTGGAGGGAGAAAGAGAGAGGGAGAGGTCGTGGATTTGAATCCCTCCCATTAACAAAAACTAGCAACTAACATTTACCAATAAAAAAAAAAATGCTCAAATGATTACTAAGTTTACTACTGAAGTTGTCAGCAGGTGAAGTCTTTAGCAATGAGCGTAAAAGACTTGAAAATTGGAATCAAATCCTACCATTATCAGGGGAGTAGGGAGACACCAAACATGCATAGTTCATGAGCAATCACGACCAAAAAAGTCTTTGATTGGGAACATAAAAAGGCTTGAGATACAGAAACTACTTACCCCAAACATTGTCCTTCTTGCGGGACCATTATATTTTATTTGGATATTGA
This sequence comes from Glycine tomentella, assembly GCA_007407185.1. Lineage (NCBI taxonomy): Eukaryota > Viridiplantae > Streptophyta > Magnoliopsida > Fabales > Fabaceae > Glycine > Glycine tomentella. Next base: position 340,646 of record PYAF01003957.1, read on the forward strand.
CAGTACTTGTCACAGCAACAATGGACGAAACATCAACAGCTAGAACTTCACCGATCTCAAGATTTTTCTGTACAACTAACAATAAACAGAATCCAATAGAGCACCCCAGTGAGAAATAACAAAGGAGAATGGTGGAAAAGAATAGAAAATACTCCAAAGCAAGATCTTAATCAATTTGACATAAGATGAATCCAGAAGGAGGTAAGAGTTGCAATGGAAAAAAAAAAAAAATAAAACTTCATTAGCATGTATCAATCTAGAAGAAAAGAATACCAGATCCACCCGCTAATATGAATGCAAGCCCTTGGCCAGATAGCTTTTGCCTCAAGAATCCCTACAAAAAGAACATGGTCTTAGAAATGATATTGGAGATATGCATGAGAAGGAGATCTGCCGATTTGGTTTGAGAAAACATTGAAAACAAAAAATGTTTTTAAATTGATTTATTAATTGTTTTTCTTCTTCCATATATCATGTATATAATAAACTAGTCAAATGAATGCAAACACAGCCTAAAAATAAAAATAGTTTTTTAGCAAGAAATTGTCCATCAATCACACCAAGCTCCATCAGTAGACATGTAATGTATCCTAAGAACAACTTCTATGTCTTGGTACAAAAAGAATTCAATGTAGACATTGCTACCTACACAGATTTCAACATCTTGGAATGCAAAAAAATGTCCATTTTATGTAATGTATCAAAAGAAAATAATATTAAAAAAAGCAAACTAAGTTTTCCTGCCAGGCTAGCGATACCAAGTTAGTAACAAAGACAATACCAATAATGGGAAACATCCCAATTATCTCACCTCAGCACTAGCAACAGCATTTCGTCCCCTTTGATCAACTATGTTGCTAACCTTCACATCATTGACAGAGCAAAGAAAAGCATCTGGCTACAGAAAGATTCAAAACGAGGTGATTTTGTATTTTCTTCAGATTTAAAAGAAAATTGAAGAAAACAGTAAACCTATAGAAATAAAATTTTAATATTTAAAATCAAATCAAACAAATTAGTTATACCTGACACAAAATCTCTCCATTGAACATTGCCAAATCAATCTGTATTTGAATACCCGACACAACCAAATATGAAGAGGAATTCAGTCCGATGAATACAAATGTGTTTCAGTTTATTAATTTTGAGACTTAAAACAAGAGTAACAATGGATTATTTAACTAAGTTGGAGAGGCATGGAAGTACAAACCGGAAGAATTCTTGCAAAATAAGGTGCAGCAATTCCAACAAATCCATCGCTTGGTCCAGAATTGCAAAGTACAATGCTAGTTATAGTTTTGCCAAATAACCACTGCCATATGCCTACTTCATTTTCTGGAAGGTAGGCATTTTCCATTTCAATGGATCCAGACATAAAGCACATGGAACCTACAATTAAGTAGCATAGAGATTCCATAAAACATTGATAAGTGCGTGTGATCAACAAATTCCAACTTATACAAGTTATGTATGCATAGAGACACAAATGTGGGTGAATTTATTGGTATCAATATACATTAAAAGATATAACAATGCCTATTGGCAACCTACTTGGAAAACAACAAAATAAATTATCTGCACAGCTCCACTCCAACTAAAATTTACTTCTAGTTCCAGGTAACTTGTACTTGATGATACTTCCCCATTTAAGAATTAGGGAGAGATAAAACAGTCTCAAACATATTTATCGGCAACCAACAGGCCATAAATCAATTTAAGAACTAGGAACTCATTATTCATTCTCTTTATATTCTCTTTATATCAGGTACTTCTCAAACTATTTTAGAGAAATGCTAACAACACACTCTCTTCTATCAACTGGAATTTATTGGAGATAACAAAAAATACTGGGTCTCTCTCCTTATTTAATGAACCTCACTCACAAATGGGGTGGACTGGGGATAAATATAGGCAACCTTATCACCACAGCCAAAGAGGTTGTTTCCAAGATTTGAACCCATAACCTCCAAGTCACAAGGCAGCAACCGTACTGTTGCACCAAGGCACACCCTCCATGGCAATGTTCATTATTATCAATATCTATATTCTATAAATCATTTTTGGATCAGTTTCATATTCAAGCATGCACTTGATATTTACAATTCAAAATGACAGCACAAAATTTTCATTTGAAACTTTGCAAAGAAAGATCATCAAGGGAAAAATAAAATTCAAGATGCATGAATAAAAAAGTGCCCAACAACTTACCAGGCTTTGCGATGATTTTTTCTTGTGGCTTCAACATTATCTGTGTCACAAGAACCGAATGAAGAATGATATTACAGTCATAGAGACAATATAAAAGAAAAGTTACAAAAGAATTGGTATTTTAAACTTAAGATGGTCTCACATACCTGAACCACTTGAGCTTCACCCCCTAAAATCTGAAAAGGTATAATTGCATCTTGCGGACTCTAAACAGCATAACATGAAAAAAATCACCAAGAGATTATAAGGATAATTGGTATAATGTTAGGCATTTCCTTTTATGATAGAAATCCTACTCCATAATAAATTGAGGGGCATTGAAATTCCCTTGATAAATAATTCTTACAAGAAAATATATGAATAGACATACTGAGAAACTTTCCTTTTTCTCAAATTTGTGTATTAGGATATCTAGTCAGCTTTTTCCATTTTCTAGCATCTGTCATGCAGGCTTTTTGTGAGGTTAACTTCTTCTTACCTCTCTTATCCCGCTATCCCCCCCCCCCCCCCCAACCCCTAAGATTCACAGCTATTACTGAGAAAAGTATGCATGATAATAAAAGCATACCAATTTATCAATTTTAACATTCCTTAAAACTACACCAAACATTTTAAAAAAAGAAAAAGATTTTTCTTAGACAATATCACTTTGCACATTCCAGAGGAGATATGTAAGTTCCATGAAGGCATGGACCAAAGGAGCAAATTATCATGATCCTGAACTCAACTAAATTTTGTCAATCATACAATGAAGCCATCCTGTCTAATCAACAAAACAGCAACCTCAATTGCAAAAACTTAGCAATATTTAAAAAAAAAAAAAAAAAACACAAATTGATCTTCTGGAGTACTTCAATTTCACAAATTACAATCCTAGCTGAGAAGCCATCAATGCATGATATTGCATCTAACATATTAATTCAGTATTCAAACATAACTAAGAAGTCTAAGCTGTTCTAGAATCATGATTAACAGAAAGCAATCGATTGGAGCCAAGACAAGTTTAAAATGGGAAAAAACTGCTGTTAAGGGTGAGAATTAGTGCAAGTACCTGATAAACATAAGGCTGAAAGGGCGTTGAAAAAAACGGTGCAGCCATGGCTGGGGCGCACTGATATCTTTAAAGTTACCGGAGGTAAAGACAGCCTATCTGAAACCATATACATGAAGAAATTAATAGAGTTTTTATTGAACAATTTATTTGATTTCTATCATGTAATAAATTCTCATGTCGGAATGTTACAAGTTTATACTGACAATTAATACAAGGATTCAACTCATCACTCAAAAATTAAATATTATTAACTGGACATCCATCTCACCGTTATTTTATATATGTGTAGACAGGTTTAATCATAATGACCAAGGTTGTCAAACTCAAGTTTATGTAAATTTGACTCACAAACTTAACTTGGGTAAAGTTTACCTATTAAAAAAATAATATTAAAAAATTATAAATAACATATATGCATGAACATAATACTTCTAAAACAATAATAATTAACATTAGATAAATATATTATAATAGAGAACAAAATAATATAATTCTAACACCATCAAAATAAAATTATAATGGGTCAACGAGTCAAAATGGGTGAAAGGGAAAGATGGACCCGTAGGTGAAATAGTGAACTGGGGATAAGAGAGACGATTTTAAATCATGAACAGGACCATGAAATTTGGAATGGATGGCCTTGACAAACTTTTTACAAAACTGGGAGAAATCGTGAGAGGGACGAACTTCAACCCATTCTGCATCACCTTGCCTTCTAAAGTTCTAATTCAATTTGCGACTGGGTCGTCGTCTTCAGCTTCATGTCTGGTTATGGATGCTCTTGATTGAAGATGTCGATGGCTTTTAGACAAAATGGCAAACCCTAAGTTTCTGATTTGTGTGCCTTAAAACAACTACAAGGTGTCGTTTTGGACAAAACAAATGGTGCCCAAACGAAATCATGAAATCACCCCTGAACTAAATAGCTTTAGTGAGCCTGCACAGAAACAATTCTAGAAGTGTCAAGGAGGTCTAACTCAGTTGGTTGAACAGGGTATGAGAGTTATTATAAATCACCTGACACTGCATTCGATTCCTACGGATCAAAGAAACAATTCTGAAAGTGTTTTGGCTAAATGGAAGCTGCTTGGATTCTAGAGTTTTGACAACCTTGATAATGACAATCATCATCTCTCTATTAACAATATTTAGAGCAATAAATAGGTAAAACTTATCCTCCTTCTGATCATTCCCCGTGCATCAGGAGCTTTTGCACACCAAACAAACATCTTACAGATTCTTATTTTTCAAAACTAAACAAAACAAAAAAAGGCTCTTTTTTTTTCCCTCTCCTAACGACTCCAAAGTTGATAATGACAATCATCATCTCTCTATTAACAATATTTAGAGCAATAAATAGGTAAAACTTATCCTCCTTCTGATCATTCCCCGTGCATCAGGAGCTTTTGCACACCAAACAAACGTCTTACAGATTCTTATTTTTCAAAACTAAACAAAACAAAAAAAGGCTCTTTTTTTCCCCTCTCCTAACGACTCCAAAGGCGAAATCTTCACAAATTAATTTTGAGCTATAGACATTTTGAAAGATTAAGCTACCCAATGGAATCAGAAATATAAAGTAAATTATAGCTTCAATTGCAAAGCATTGCGCTGATGACCTCAGACTTTAAGAAGCACAAAAGGAAACAAAACCAAGATTCATTGAAATTCAAAACCCCATGCAAGATTTTTGCGTGTCGTGATGTGGCCGCGATAATGGTGGCCACTGCAACCACATAAGGCTATTATTGTTGTTAAAAATCATATACAGATAAATAACTGCTTTAATTTATTTATTCATGAGGTTTATTTATACAAGTGGATATAACAAATATCCCATAATAATAGGAAAAAGAATAACAATTATATCCTATCTAAACAGAATGCTAACAACCAGTTTAAATTTAAACAGCTTGTATTCCTATCTAAAATAACAATATTTTAAATTCAAAAACTTCCTTTCAACACTCTCCCTCAAATTCGTGTATGAATATTGGTCATGCCTAACTTATCAATTGCTTCTTCAAACACTCTTCCAAGAACTACTTTGATCAGCAAAAGGTTTACGAGGTGATTTAGGATAATCCATAGTAGGTGCTGAGGTAGAGATTCAGAACAATCACATGTTCATAGGCTTCAGGGCTGGTCTGTGAAGGATTCAGAACAGTGCAACGAGCTTCACATTAATGACCATCAAATGAAATACGTGCATGGAGAATTGAAATACAGGAAGGGATTCAGAACAATTACATGTTCGGTTCAATAGACTTCAGGGTTGGTCTGTAAAAGATTCAGAACAGTGCAACTCAAATAGAATACGTGCATGGATGCTTCAAAACTAAGGTATGAGAAGGATTCAAAACGGATTTGTATTGTGCCGTTTGTTTTGTTTTCGGGAAGAAGATTAAGATACGGTAAGGGATTCAAGCCAAGACCGAAGATGCGAAGGTTATGTAAGACAAAGATGAAGTTCATGATAATAATAATCATAATTTGTAGAGGAATCAAAGAAGGTGAAGGTTAAGAAGGAGATAGATGATTGAATATTTCAGAATTAGAATGTTTGGGAAATGTGAAGAAGAAAGCTAAGAGACTCTTATGGCAGCGGAAGATAATTTTTTTCATAGAGGATACCATGACTCTGATTCATGAAGGGAACTAGGCTCTGATACCATGTTAAAAATCATATACAGATAAATAATCATTCATTCATACATTCATGAACGAGGTTTATTTATACAAGTGAATATAACAAATATCCCATAATAATAGAAAAAAGAATAATAATTTATCCTATCTAAACATAATGCTAACAATCAGTTTAAATTTACACGGTTTGGATTCCTATCTAAAATAACAATTTTTTAAATTCAAAAACTTGATTTCAACAATTGCAGACTGCACCAGTCAAAACTCAGGATAACATAAACAAGCCAGCCTGCTAGAGAATGTGAACTATCAACTAACCCATAAACATTCCGTATTCGAGTGAAAACCCTAGATCCCAAAAACACTTACCCTACATTCGTAATTTTTAATATATGATGATCCAGTCCACTGATCCACCCACTTGAGCATTTTTCATCTCACTCTCTTTTTCTGATAATTCACACTCAAAACCAACAAACAAACCCAAAAAGAATTAAGAAGCACCCATTCACATACAGCACAATATCCCACACTTATCCTTTGTGGTGAAAATAATCAAACCCTGATAACCAACAAAAATCATACGCTGAAAACAAAAGACGCATCTGATTCAACTAAAAGCTTAATGTTGTGCCACAGTAGTAGCTGCAGCACCTTCAAACGAAAAACCTACTCTCAATTAAATCCTTGAGACAAAAATCGTAAAACCCCATTGAAATTCGTTGTTAATGGAGGGTCACGGGCAACTAAAAAAATCAAGAAATTAATATATGCAATTGAATATTGCAGAGAGATAAATCCCAAAATTGCAAATTCGATTGCGTAGCCACTTACTGAATAATAGTTGATGTCCAATCGAACGCAGTCGCAGATCTGGGCGATGTTGATCAATCGATTCCCATGTGCGAGCGAGTTGAATTCAGAGGATGATGATTCATTGGGCTATTCGGGATTTCGTTTTCGTTATGCTATGTTATGCTTTTATTTTCTTTTGTTTTTTTAACTAAGAAAAAGAAGAAGAAAACTTTTTAAACCCATGCTTGTGAGTTGTGACTTGTGACTGTGTTGTTGCAATTTGTGGTGTACACGTGTCTTTCATTCTGATGTGGCTTGTTTCTATTGGCTAGAGTGGTCAATCTTGATGTATGGTCAATTCCTATTGGCTAGCGTGATCAAAGAAAAAAGATAGATTCAAAATAAATAGAGAATATAAGCGGGTAGCGGGAATCGAACTCGCATCGTTGGCTTGGAAGGTTAGGGGTTATAGTCGACGTTGATTCATCATTTTGATTTCAAATTAACGTCTCTAATTCAAAATCGAACGTGAAACAAACGGTGCATTGACTGTGATTTTAGTTTTTACCGGGGTAATTATGATTAGGGTCTAGGGATAATTATATATGGGATTTTTTTTTCTTTTTTTTAAGAAAATATGAAATTTGTCTTTATCAAAAGTATCTAAAATAAGATAAGTCGTACTAAATTTAGTACTAAATCTTGGCAGAAAACTGTGTAAAGATAGAGATTCAATTCTATTGCTTTGACTGAATATTTATTGCTATAGTATATTTTTATGATAAAATTAACTTTGAAAAGAGGTTGGCAAGTGCTGCCTAAAATAAGGAGATAAAGTGGTTTTGATATTGGAACAACACGTTTGAGAGATATAGGGATGTGTAAAAACCTGTTACGAAAAAAAAAATTGAACCAAACAAATTCTAAAAGGGTTTAAACAATTTAGTTTTTAAACAAATTTTAGAAATGTTTTTAAAACCAGATTTTAAAATTTGGTTCGGAGGTTGAACTTTCGTACTAGTTTATAAACTATTGTTTTCTTTACAAAACAATTCTAATTTTAGAAGAAAAAACAAATTGGTTATTAAGTGAACCAAAGCGATTTTAAAATCAATTCAATTTTAATTCTATCAATTTTAAAACTGGTTCGATTCAAATCAAATTTATTTGAAAAATCAATTTAATTTTATTTAACCAAAACAATTCGATTTAAAAACAAGTTTAATTTGAAAATAGTTCGATTCAAACTAATTTATATACACATCCCTAAACATACATGCCTAAAAATAGAGGAATTACAGTTGAGCACTATAAAGTTGAATGCAAGTTCAAGGTAGCCGAATTAGGATAATGTTAGCTAATTAGGAGATTGGAGTAGTGGATAGTAATGGACTAATGAGGAATGTTATATCATGTTAGATTACTACATATGACTCTGGATTGGATATTGTAAAGGACATTTGATCAATCAAGATACAATTATAAATTTATTCTCTAATTATTTTTAAAAGTATAATTTAGTTTTTAATTTTTTAAAAGAATCAATTTACTCATCAATTATTTTAAAATGCACCAATTTATCATTTCTGTACAATTAGACTGGCATTGTTAGGATTGTGAATTAAACAGCTAAAATATGTAGCACAACATAATAATGCTAAAATTAATAGACCGAGTAAAGTAAGATTATAACATATATAATTTGAATCAAAATGTATATTAATTTGAATAAGAATATTATTATGTTAACAATTTCAATTTTCAAATTATGAAAACTATATTGATTACAATTACCTTGATAATTAAGTATTTTTAGGAATTTAAAAATAGAAAATATGTATTTGTATATTGGGTATAAAAAAATCCTAAGGTGCATTTGCCTAAATAAATCTTGTGAGATTTTTAAAATTTAAATTTTAAATTACTTTAAATTTGAATATATATATATATATATATATAAAATTGAATCAAAATATATAATTATATTATTAATTAAAATATTCTAATCATGTTTGATCATCGTAATTGAGTCTTCATACTTAGATAATCACCTTAATTATTATATTAAAAATACCTTAATTATCACATATATATTCTTACAAATTAAAGAATAAAATATAATAATTTAATGACATTTTGGAGGAAAAATTATGAATGTGAAATTGTCGGTGACGTGTGTTTTTGTGATAAAATATTGTTTTATAATATATTATTGATTATTGATAAGAAGTAAGATCAAGTTTGATCAAATTTTTAGGAATCCTTTTATGGGTTGTAATACAACTTTTGATACACTTTTTTCTAATAAATTATTTATTATTAGTTGAAATTTATTGAAAAGTACATAATCACAAATTACATTCATTAAATAAAAAGTGAACCACATGATTTTGTATTTTCTAAATAACAATTTTTTACAATAATAATACTAAACAGTATGTTCAAAATAGTGTAAAAACACACATACTTATAATGAGAAAAAGAGTAGTTTCAAACAAATTCCTAAATATATTATTGAACTTAGTTAAAGTTGATTTTTTATGGTCAAAGTCAAATTAGATGAAACAAATATCAAAATATTTGGATTTAATTATCATACCTTCGAAAGGATCCATTTTTTAATTATGTTTTCCCTAATTCAAAAAATATAAAATGTTTATAGTGTTTTTCTCTTATGATTTTTTTAATTTTTTTTAAATGTTATATATAATTAAATAAATGAGGATAAAGACTATTAACATGGAGTAAAATAGCACAAATTTCTAAACCTTCATGTTCTTATTAACATTCTAATCATACAACTTGAACACACGAAAGAAGATCTAGTTCAAACCTAAGATAATAATAGATAAATAAGTATACCTAAAATTCCCCTCGTTATGTGCTTATATAGGGAAAAAGTAAGGGAATAGCTCATTTTTTGTTAAAGTGCGTCTTAGAAAATGAGAAAAGTTTGATTGAGGCATTGATTAACATTCTAAGCATGTAAAATTATCAAGAAGATCTAGTTGAGACCCAAGAGGAGAGTAGGAAAAAAAACATATTTAAAGTTCTCTAGTTATATCTGTTATGAAAAGACGTGTTTTTTACACTTGTTGTGATAGACTGTACTGAATAAAAATACAAAGACTCCGACAAAAGTGTCTTAAGAAACTCAAAAAAGTTAAAAAGAGTGGTATTCAACATGGAAATAATGTGCATTAAATGCTTCAACAAATACTTCTTCAAACAAATGCCTTAAACGAGTAAAATGAAATCGTTTAGAAACAACATACACTCGCTGAAGATTGACTATAAATATGAGAAGTTATGAAGAGTATGAAGAGTTAAAGTTACAAACCAACACACTAATATTTGAAATTTGTTGTTCCCTCTTCTCTAAACTCTTTATCTGTAAATTCATAAGTTGTAAAACACTCAAAATACCTTGTAAATCTTAAGAGAAAAAATTGAGTGTTGAACTTGTAATGTTTGTCTATAAGATGCTTAGGCTAGTGTGTGTGCAAACAAATTCCAACAAATTTGTTGATTTAAGAGTCAAAATTGGTTTGGTAGAGAAAGAATACTTGTGTTATAAAGCTTAGATTTAAGTTGTAGTGTAAGAGGCACAAGTGACAATGACTTGTAACTTTTGTGAAAGTTAGTAAAACTTTGTGAATTGTTGAAAACTGAACATAGTCTTAGTGATAGAAACAAATCAGTATAAAACTTATATGTTTGCTATCTTTATTGTTTTCACTTTAAGTTGACAAAAGGTTTAAATTTACTTTTGCTTTTGAAAAGAGTATTTATAAAACATGCTTATATTATCTGATTAGATCATTTTGCAATATGCTTTTATAAAGTTATTTAATATTAAAAAAAAATCACAATTCAACCTTCATTTTATTATATTTGTCTTTACATCATAAGTTTGAATTTGACAAAAAAGATCATATTAAAGTATCTGTTAAAATTAAGAGACTGAATTAGAATAAAAAGAGATTAAATAAATAAAACATCAAATTAGTAATTTAATATCAAAATAAAACAATTATAATGGGAAGAAAAAATAAACATCTCCAAATAAAATTTTTACTAAAATATATTTTTCGTTCTTATAAAATATAATTTTTTTATCATCACAAAATTAAAATGTGTTATTTTTTATTTAAATCAATATTAGGATATTTAAATTATGTATAAATTTTTTTTATATTAATTATATACATAATTAATATAAAAATCATAATCATTATAGGTTTAGATATAGTCAAACCTTATTTCAAAATAAAAATGATATTTTAATTTTAAGAGAAAAAATTATAATAAAAATTTACAAAAATAAAAGAACATACATTTGTAATTTTAGGAGAAAGAAAAACATTTTTTCAACCCAAAATTTATGTTTATCCCACTGAAAATGATAACGTGGGTCTCAGCTTTTTTTAGTAAGAGAATTTTAGTAAGAGAATTTAACTTTCATTACAAAGAAAAGTAATTACGTACTGTGGTGTTCGTAATAAAAAAAAGTGGACTGCGAATGAAACAATAACCCGTTGTTCTTGCCTTGATTTGGCAATCAGCATCATCGTCATCGTAATAGCTTGTAAACGAAGACTGTTCTCTTCCCCGTTTGTGACGTTACCGTCAATCTCCTCCGAGATCGATCGGCGTCGGAATTTACCAGATTCCGATCCATCTTCCGAATTAGGTAAACATTAATTAAATACATTCGCGTAAGTATATTCAATTTAGTAATTATCCATAATATCACTTAATTCCATGCATTATTCTCATTGATATTCACCTGATTCCTACTTCGCACTGCGTGGCTTAAAAAAGAAAGGTTCTCTCGCGGATTCGATCTCCTCTCTTAATAAAAACTAACAAATTAACAATTAACATTTGAAAAAAAAAAAAAGTAGTACTTAATTCGAGGCGCATAATAGTAATTATTAAGAATTTATCTTGCTTATTTCTTCAAGTGAAATAGGGATTAGAAATTGGAATTGGTGGTGCGATTCGTGGAAGCTGTGAGAAATGAGATGAAGAGGGCCTTCCGACGAACCGTTTTTGTTCTGATGAGGGAGTTGTCATGGCGTTGCTTTGGGCACAAAATCGATTGGCGAAGATTCTTCGTTCTGGTGGCTATTTTGACTGTATCTGCTTTCGCGTTTCAGACGCTTGTTCATGCTTATTTAGCTCTGCCAAACAGACCGTTACATTCTCCTCATCAAACTAATAGCTCCCTACAAGGGGGGAGACTTCAAAAGGTTCACCTTACCCTTACTAACTCTGTTATTTCACCTAATGCGTCTAACAAGTTGATCCAATCATTCTCAGTTCAGCAAGAGAATGCAGAACTAGAAGCCCCAATTCAAAGGAAGAGTTCCGTATCTGTGAGAAAAAAGGACAAAAATCTTGCTGGTACAACGAAAGTCGCAACATCTTTATCCCCTCCAAGACATGTTCCTAAACAGGTAGAAGTCGTTGAGACTTTGAACTTACTTTTTTTTTTTTTAAGTGTGATGAGGAGAGGGATCTCCAATAATATATGTATATCTCAGAGACACATACGGTTGTTGCCACCTAACGAGGCCCTTGTGCAAGCAAGGAAAGAGATTGATCGTGCACCTTCAGTTAATGAGGATCCTGATATTTATGCTCCTATTTTTAGGAACATTTCTGTTTTCAAAAGGTACTAAGTTTTTTTTACTGTGCATACTTATTCACCATCTTGTTACTGAATTGTGTCATGAGATATGAATTGCTGGTGTTGTGTTTTGATTTACCTGAAATATGTTAAAAGGATTGAATAAAAAAGGAAAAGCTCATCTAAGGTGAGCAAGTAGGGTGGATCCACCCTTAATGGGCAGATACATATTTACTTGTTTACTTAAGAGATAAACTTACTTTGGAGGAGACTTGTCTAAGACAAACCAGAATACCTTGTTCTGCCTAAGCTTCTATCATTTTGAGACTAGATGTTGCTCTTGTTATTGTTGTTAAACTTTGTTGAGAAACATGGTATAGAAGAAAGGTGGAGGAGAAATTTGAGAAAAAAAAGTAAATTTGTTATTGATAGATAGAACGGAAGTGTTTCCATTAAACCATTTGTTTGCCTTATATAAACTAATAGGGTAACCAACTAGTCACTAACTATTAACCAACTAGTAACTAATTCGTAACAAATTATATTTAAAAACCAAAAGACCACCAAATAGTTAAAAAATTACCCAAACTTCAGGGGAAAATATACTGCTAACTCTTCAGAACAGTAAATTATGAAATAAAAGAAAAAGAAAAATCAACTCCAGAAGTAATAGATGGAGTAACTGTACCACACCTGAAGCTTGGCTCAGAGGGATCATTGAAGAATGAAGAAGAGCTCATGTTATACAGTAATACTCACAATCAAACCAAACCCTTTTGAGCCTCAAATAGTCATCTTAGACTATACAATAATCGCTTTGAGGGTGAGTGTTATAAACCTTATTACGCCAATGGCCACATTTGAAACAAGAATCAAGAATTCTTACTTCAGCCCAACGCAAGAATCGCTTTGAGGGTGAGTGTTATAAACCTAGGAAAGATTTTATTGATTGAATAGAAAATAGAAGAATACTCCTCCTCCAAGGATTTTTCCCTTCACAAAGGATTTCTCTTTCACAAAAGTTCTCAATTTACAAATGACACATAACAGAATGAACCTCTTCCCTTCAGTCCTCTATTTATGCCATTACCCCCCTTTAACTAACTAATATCCTAACTGTCCTAACTTACTTTCTCTTCCCTTTCTCCTAACCCCTAATTTTGAGCCAATGGGAATTTGCCCTGATGAAACCAAACCTATAATTGGATGCAGCAGACGATTGTTTGGTGTTGGAAATGGTAAACCAAACATGCTGTTAGAGAGGCTCTAATACCATCTCATGAACAAATTATTCCAAAAGCTTAAGCTACTAGGTCAAAATTCGTAAATGGTTTTATATTACATCTCTAACAAGTAGTATTAATAATATGCCACTCTCTTCTATGTAAAAGTTTTCTGAAACGAAGGCATAAATTCATCACAGATTCTGAAGACTGGTAACAGGGCATTAACTTTAGAGTTAGACTACTTGGTCAACTACCTTGTCAAAGAATCACTTAGCCTAAATATTATCACAATTATAATTAATAAATATAAATCCGTTGAAATGGGAAGTTTGAGAGGTGATTTCAGGTAGTCACATTGATGACTATGGTCAACCTCTTCTTATCTAGTAAACAGTTTTGACTTTCAACCTTGTCTAAAATTTTTCTATCTTTTAAAGCACCTTTAAATTGTTGGATCCAGTTACTTCATATTTCCACCAAGTTTTCTAGCTTTAAGTGAAGATTGAAGACTTGGGGAGCTAGTCGTGCAACTTATTTGTTGGCTGTAATTTGTGTGTTTCATTAAATTTCTGATGGCATCATGCATGTGGAAATAGAGCATTAGTTACTCATTTACAGGAAAACAATCCTTTTACTCAGTAAAATAAGCATTCAATTCTATGGTCTTCACGACTCTTCTATCCGTGATTACCAAAACTTGCTGTTATGAATATGACACAAAGCTCAATAATTGTTTATGTGTGCTGATTATGTCTTTGTATTGTACTGCACCTTTGGTATGTGAAAATCATCATCTACTGTGTTAAAAACCTTCTTGAAACAATATTGTGTCTCAACTTCAGGAGCTATGAATTGATGGAAATGATACTTAAAGTATATATATATCGGGATGGATCAAGGCCCATTTTTCACAAACCACCCCTTAAGGGAATTTATGCTTCTGAAGGATGGTTTATGAAGTTAATGGAGGAAAATAAGCAATTTGTCACCAAGGATCCTGAGAAGGCTCACTTATTTTACCTTCCATATAGTGCACGCCAAATGGGATTGGCACTCTATGTGCCTGGGTCACATGATTTAAAACCACTATCAATCTTTCTCAGGGACTATGTGAACAAGATTGCTGCAAAGTATCCGTTCTGGAATCGCACGCAAGGGTCAGACCATTTCCTTGTTGCTTGCCATGATTGGGTATGGGGTTTGTATCTGTTTTCAGTTGAATTGATTGATTCTGATAATTTGATTTTGCTAAGATTGATAGTTGTTTAAGAGTATTAGGATTTTTAATTCTTATATTTCATGTCTGCATGCTTTACTTTGATTAGATGGAAAAATAAAAATAAAATTCCTTAGCAAAAATAACTAAGCATGTTTGATCCAATAAAGATGTACACATATACTAGATGATGACGATCATAGTGATGATCGTGATAAATAGATAAATATATAACTATGGTATGGAAGATTTGGTTAGTATGGTGCACAAACACATGATACTTATGTTTGTGTATGTGTTTACATGGCTCACGAACATGTTTTTTCTAATTGTTTCCACCTATTTATTATAATTTAATCTACATTTCCTCCCTTTCTGTTCTTTTAATAAAAAGAAAACAATAGAAGGAAAAATTCCTACCTAATGCCTTAATCACATCCCTCATTTTTTTTGGTTTTCACCAAGGATATCTTCCAACTAATAATTGGAGATTAATTTCTTTTGAGGCATAGAGATCATCGAAATAGGTTTTGCCTCTTCCAACAAACTCCTGGCAACATGCTTAAGAAACCCAACTATTTACCAATTGTGTTGAACCTTGTTGGTTAATCATCCCCCTATTATTGCTCATTATTCTGGCAATTGGTCATTTTCGTAAATTTCAAATTCTGTAGACAACATATATATTTTTTTTAGTCTTCTATTACTTGAAATATAAATTATTCAAGTCTATCATATTTAGTATGACTGTCTGCATCTTTTGCTTGTTTTACACTTTTCCTGGAATTTTCCAAGATCTCTCTTTCTTATATGCATGCGAACAGCCACAAATGTTATTGGTGACTTCAAACAAATTATGTAATGACAAAGCAGCATACATAGCCTGCAACTAATGTGTGGTTGAGATCATATTGACTGTGGTCAATTTTTCATGGAGATTGAAATATCATAGATCTCCCTTTTGCAATATAGTCTATTCAGTGTTATCTGTGCTGTTGTAACCTGATCAATTGCATTTATGAGTTTACTGTATTGAAGTCGCTGTCATTTTTAATGTCTTCTATTCAAAACTCATATTTGCAGGGTCCTTACACTGTGACTGGACATGAGGAACTAAAAAGAAACACCATAAAAGCTCTATGTAATGCTGATTTGTCTGAAGGAGTCTTTGTTGCCGGAAGAGATGTTTCCCTACCAGAAACTACCATAAGGGCACCAAGAAGACCTCTTAGATATCTTGGTGGGAATAGAGTATCACTACGTCCAATCCTTGCTTTCTTTGCTGGAAGCATGCATGGTAGAGTGCGTCCTACTCTTCTTAAGTATTGGGGTGGTGGAAACGATGAAGTCATGAAAATCTACAAGCGTTTACCTCTGAGAGTTTCCCTGAGGATGACTTATATCCAGCACATGAAATCAAGTAAATATTGTGTGTGTCCAATGGGCTTTGAAGTTAATAGCCCTAGGATCGTTGAAGCCATATATTACGAGTGTGTTCCCGTTATCATTGCAGATAATTTTGTTCTTCCTTTTAGTGAAGTTCTGGATTGGAGTGCTTTTTCCGTGGTGGTGGCCGAGAAGGATATTCCCAGGCTGAAGGAAATTTTACTGTCCATCCCTATCAGAAAATATCTGACAATGCAAAATAATGTGAAGATGGTACAGAAGCATTTCCTTTGGAACCCAAGACCGATAAGATATGATCTGTTTCACATGATTTTACATTCAATATGGTTCAACAAGCTGAACCAGACCCAACCTTCGGAAATATAGAAGTCATTTTGGTATTGGGTTGTTTAATTTCACAGCAGGAATCTTTTTTGGAGAGGTCATAGAAAGAGTCAAAAGTATTATTGATGGGGACCATGCAGGGACTTCGGCAGCATTTTGTTGCTTAAGGACGGGCTTCACGCATAAGAAAATTGATTGATTTAATTTAATTTATTAATTGGGTTGGATACTTGATGCGTGGAAAGTCCTCGTATAAGGATAGATGGTTGATTATGACCCAGGTAATATGTTTAATAGTGTAATTGGTTCAAGGGAAGTGGAGGGGAGTAGAACTGTAGAGAGGAGGAGATTTTCTAATTTTATGTTGTTTAGCTCAAAAATTGGAGAGCAGGGAAAGGAAAATATATTTTTGGATTGGAGTTTTCTTCACGTTGTATTTTATCTCTTATCTCTTTTATATATAATGGTGTAGATATTCATATTTTCCTTCTTCTCTTGCAAACCAAATAACATTCTCTTTGCTCTTCTTTTTTCTCATCTCTTTAATCAAACCAAACAAAGGGACTACTTATCTTTACTTCCTCTCCCCTCCCCTCCCTCCTTTTGAATCAAATACTGTAATTGTTTTGGAGAATTTAAGGATTGTCCTGTTATTATTGACTTAAATATATTTATACTTTCTGAAAATATAACTATTTATTTTTTACAACAACTTTTTTTAAAATAAGTTATTTTCATTTGATAATGATATGACATGTATTTAAATATAACGTGTGACATAATATGTTTAGATGTATGTTACATTGAGTAAGTGATATAATTTTTTTAAAATTTAAAATTTATGAGGATTAAAATTAATAAAAAAATAATAACTGAATTTAAATTTAGTGAAACATTCTTCATATTTATTAACTATTGTCAATCAATTAGAATTATTATTGATACAAATATCAATATATTATTGTAAAAATTAATAAATTTATTATATGATATGTTTTAATTAAATGATAGTGTAAAAATCATTTACAAAGTAAGTTCTCTTTTTAAGAGATTAATGTATGTGCGCTGATGGTGTAAAGTTTTACATTTTAATTCAATTACAAATTATCGTTTGAATTATTTTATGATAATTATGTTAAAAATCAATAAATTTATTATACATGATAAGTTGTGTGATAAGATGATTGTGTAATTTTTTTTTTACTAATATGTATAATCCTTTTTCTCTTTTTTGAATGCCAGAGTAAGTTTCTTTTTAAAAATTGATGGTTGATTAAACTGTCTCTACTTCAATTTCTGTGTCCAACTTGACATAGAAAGTAGTTCTATAAATTTAACTCGCTAAGATAGCAGAGAGAACCATTTATTTATTCAGGTAATAGGTAAAAGAATGCTACATAAACAATAATAAACTTTCAGAACAGTGAAAATTTAGCATTTTGATTTTTAAACATGAGTGAAAATGGATATAATTTAAACAGAGTTAACATGTGGTGTGCGATGGAGATATAAGATTGGCTGACAAAGAGAGAAGAGAGGAAAGAAAAGTTATAAGTTTGAAAACTGATATTTTTAATAAAATTAAGATTCGTCAATAAAAAAATGTGGTGTGTGATTGAAAGTTGAAACTAACCATAGGCGGTCCTGCTAGTTTTTTACACTGAAATTCTCTACAGTGACGTTTCAGGGAGAGGCATGAATGGTGAACGATGCACGTGTATACATATGTGACAAGAAAATGTTGCATCTACTTTCCAAAACAAAATTCTCACTTTCAGCCCAATGTGGTTTCATAAATATCTGTACTGTTATCTGCTAACTATTTTAGGTATACTTCTTAATTTGGCACTCCAAACCAGTTGGTCTAAAAATATCAATTACTTCCGAATCAATTTTGCAGAACATATATTTTATTTGAGTTTTTTTTTTTAATGGAATTTGAGTTTATTTTTATGTACTTTTAGTAGTATAAAAATATTTACACCATCAATTAATTAAAAATTATGGTAAATATAATTTTTATAATAACTATAAATTTATCATAAATAATAATTTATAATTAAATAACGTTATAAATATAACATACCAATAAATTATTAGATCTAGTGATACTAAATGATGAGTGAGATCTAAAATAAATTTAAAGAGAAATATTTTACTTTAAATGAGATAGTCATATGATTGACTTTTTTTTGTCATCATAGTAAACATTTTGCCAACATATGAAAGCCTTTTTACTTTATAAAAATTAACAACAAATATTTTTTTATTGGTGAACCTAGAGTTTTAGTTTTAATTACTTTTACTCTTAGGTCAATCCTCTAGATTCAATTCTATAGTTTTTCACTTCTTAATCCTTCCACATAAGAATCCTAATTAATCCAAAGTTGAACCAAAAAATAAGTAAAATTTGATAAAAATTAATTTCCAATCTTAACCCTCTAAATACAATCCTCTAGTTTGAGTCTAAATGAAAAAAATGTGGTGCCGAGAAAATACTTCAGCAAAGATACTTCATGCAACTGTAACATCATGATAAAAAAAGTATAAATATAAAATTCCTTTAGTTTATTTCCAAAAAGATATTATTTTTATCAGATTTCTCATCGAATTTATTTAACTTATTAAAATAAGTTTTTTAACCAAACGGGCTAGAAACATAGACAATGCAACCAACTCAGGTACATGGCCAGTTAAGACGCAGAGCAACTCTTTTCACATAGAATTTTATGCAACTTTATTGCAGCCAATGATGTACAAAATGCTCTCATTCAGATCTTTCTGTGCTCTCAGGAATCTGGTCAAGTTCCAAGTACTTGTTCAGCCAATCAAACGCAAAGGATTCCTCAGAGACGTTGAAAAACTCGTTCACGTCAAAACTACTAACATCTAAGTTACCACTTTCATTACTTTCAACATCTTTCTCTGACATTGCACGGTTGTCCCCATCATCATTCTGGCCAATAATTTCGTGTCTCGTGGAACTTTCTGGTTTCTCCGCTTTCTGATTCACTTTTTTGCACAAATGAGAATTCCAGTAATTCTTAATTTCATTGTCTGTTCGTCCTGGAAGTCTCCCAGCTATCAAAGACCACCTAAACAAAAACCCATAATCTCATTATAATGTTCACGAGGATTTGGATAAGTTTTGGACTTTTGATCGTATTATGATTCAGAAATATAAAAAATAATTATAACAAATTACACTCGCATTCTAAGTTTTTCTCAAATTACACATATATAGTATCTTTTTTTATTGCTACATATTAATTATTTTTTATGTTTGAAAACATTATTACACTGACACCCTTTATAAGAAAAAATGATTATAATGGTTAAAAAAGCATGAAGTATTTATATAATTACATGAAACTTTAGAAATAATTAGTGTAAATTTTTCAAATTATTATTATAAAATCCAATTGTTATGTTGCATAAGTATGAATATCAACATGAATATGGAGTATGCTATGATGTTATGCATAAATAAGATAATTTAATAAAAAAATTAAAATAAAATACGAGTCTATGCTAAATAAAACATTGTATGAATCATTAATTTCATTTTCACTTATGTTTTTTTTTAACATTTTCACTTATATTATTAATGAATGATTTTAAATTCTCTTACATTATTTTTTAAATTTCATTTATATAATAAATACATATTGTATTTAATATATTTAAGACATTAAATATATTAATTTTTCATATAATATTTTTCGTAAAGTAATAAGAAGATTCGTCATTTTACATTTTACTTACAAAAAAAAGAAGGTTTGTTCAAAAAATTTGCAAAAAAAGATATGACATTTCTCATCATTTATACAATATACTTTTTGTGACATTATTATTTTTCTCTTTATATATGTGATATTTCTTTCTTTTTTTTGGTTAAAAACATGCACGAGTTCAATTTCTCTTTTTGTATCTGTCTTCCTAATATTACATTACTTACAAGGATCACGGGTACCTAGCTAGCTACATTCCATTTTAGTGTATCGAGTAGATAAAAGAGAGACATAAAGAGAAAGTAATCTGATAAAAAGAAAAAAAAATGAAACAAAAGATAGAAAAAATAAATATAAATATAGTATAACTCTACTTACAAATATATAATATGGTCGATCCTAATCAATGTCTTTAAATTACTAGTTAAAAAATTAAAAAAATATTTATTATAAAAATTATAAAAAAAACATTAAAAAAAGTTATATACAATATAATTTTAATAAAAATATTTCTTTTTTTAATTCTTTAACGAATGTACTAACCCCATTAGTTAACATTTGCCTACATACTAATTAATATGAGTATTAATTACCACATTTTTCTTCCAACTAGAATTAAATGATGACAAACCTGTTTCCCAAAAGTCTGTGAAGCCTGAGAATCAAATCCTCTTCTTCATTTGATATGTTTCCCCTCTTGATATTGGGTCTCAGATAGTTCAACCATCTCAGCCTGCAACTCTTCCCACACCTATTTAAACCTACCAAAGCATCATGCAAAAACAGGTTAATTAAAAATTGCAGCTATACAGCTCTTGCTTTGGTTCCAACTTTTTAAGCAATATAAATCCATTATTTTCAAAACTTTTCAAGTTAGTTAACCAGCACTTGTTTGTAGCTTAATTTGTCTCTAACTAACCTGATTTGATTGCAACAGTCTTCCACCTCTTTGCACCATGAATTTCAATGCACTGGGCTAGCTTTCTGTCTTCCTCTGGGGTCCATGCTCCTCTGTTCATTGCTCTCTTGCTTGTAATTGTTCCATAATTAACCCTTGGTGCCATGATGATAATAAGGCTTTTTGGTGATGTTGTTGAGTTTGAGAGCATGATGAAAATGTTGGTTGGCCTATGTGGCCTTTTTATAGATTAGGAAGCTGTTGTTAAAAACATGAAACAATTAAGGTGAATAGGACGTGTGTTGAGGTTGAAGTGTCGGTGAGTGATTCACGTATCTACCCTTCGTATTATAATATAACGTACAGAATGGTCAGAGAAAATTGGAAGCTGAAGCTCCAACAACCAGTTACAGACTACAGTTACTGATATTCGAGAATGGAAAGTAGAAAAATCTTGATGCTCTCTTAGGAAACGTTTTGGTTTGGTTTGTGAGTTGGTTTTTAAGTTGATATGTTTTGGTTTTTTACAATTAATGAAAGAAGAATGTCACTAATTAACACTGACGACGTTGGCACGTGTTTTGATTATTTGGTGAGTTCTTGTAAGTCTCACTCAATAATGAGTATCTTACCTACTTAGTGTTTTATTTTTTTGAAGGCTATCATACCTATTTAGTTTGTTGTTCACTTTCACAAGATTTTATATATATGCACAGTTAAAAATGATTTGAAAACAAAAATGTGTTAATTAAGAATAATAAAGAATGAGTTTAATGAATACGTATCATTTCTTCATTGATGAATCAACAATAAACGGAAGAGATTACATCGTTAATAAATTAATACATATCATATAAAAGGGACTGGATATATAATAGAAACATTGATTTTAAAAATATATAATTAATATTAGTAGAAAACTAAAAATTTGATTTCAATAAGTGTTCTCTCTTTTCTTCTTTCCTCATGTTATATATGTTGAGTACAAATGTGAGTTAAAAAAGTCCCACATCAGATAAAAATAGAAAAATTTAGCACCATATAAGTGAGGAGAAGACGCATAAACCTGAGCTTTAAGGTTTTGGGTCAAAGTGTGGTGTCTAATTCATTTAGATGGTTGCTCGTGTAAATTTTTTCGATATTTATCCTACTCGATTTCACAACAATATCTTCACGTGTTTATTCCTTTCCTTTTCGTAGTGCTTATTTAAATTACCATTTGTGGTTCATCTCTTAGCTAATTATCACGTCAGAACATACCAAAAACAACAAATAGTGCACATCAGACATGTATGAATAAAGATTTCAAACACATGCACAAGCTCGTAGCATGAAGTGGAAAAGTACAAGATAATTTTTATTCTCTATGCTAATGGAGTAGAAAGCGTCATATATGATACGGTTTGTAGTAAAACAAATTTGGCACATAACGTTAGTCCATTAATATACCGAATCTGAGTCAAGCTCATGTGGATACTAGGAAATAAAAAGTAATATACTCTACAAATCAAGTAGAGTATATTGCCTTGCAAAAGGAATACTTGAGAAAGCTATTTAGCTAAAAAAGAATGATTGGTGAATGATGAATTACTTAAAATTGCGTGACAGTCCATAGTGATAGCCAAAGTGTTATACATTTGATAAATCATAAGGTATACCATGAATGAACAAAACACATCACTTAATTAGAAATGTACGTGGTAGAATAAAGAAAAGATCAAATTGAGAAAATTGCTACGGAAGACCATCCAACAAATATGTTCACTGGATCACTTCTTAGATCAAAGTTCAAGAATTGCTTGGATTTAACCTCTCTCTCTCTCTCTCTCTCTCTCTCTCTCTCTCCCTTTTTTACCAATTTGGATTCGTGAGTTACGGTTTTAGATTTTTAGTTGTGACTTGGTGAACATTTCTCTTGTGAGATTCCTTTTTCTCACACACTCGTCCGCAATTCATGAGGAACAATCAAGGTTGTCACAACATTATTATTATCGTCCATATTTGAGTTAATGAGAAATCAGTGTTTGCTCCCTTTTGGTGTTGGCAGTTTCTAGCAGATTCTCATTGCACGGCCTACCAGCACCTTCTTGGTTATATAACTCAAAACTGTTCACTGTGTTGTGCGTGATTCTCCACCTGCCACGGCTAGTAACAATAACAACTTACCAGGAATAGAATACTGTCAGTTCTATAATTGTTAAAAGAAATGATAATGATGATAATCATAATATAGTACACGAAAAAAATTAAAGTTTTTAAATATAAGTTTGAATGAATTTCATTTTATACATTGAGTTTGCAAAATTAATCTTCTGCTTCCTTTCCTTTCAAATTGAGTTTTCAGATATAATTAAAACAAAGCTCAGTTTATGATTAGATCAGCTGAAAAATTAAACAAGAGACTTTTTTCAATTTTATTTTTTAAAGTTGGAATTACTCAGTTGAAAACTAAACATGTTGGTAATCTCTAACATTTTCTTTTTGACATATTCTATTTTGTTGAGTGAATCATAAATATTTAATTAAATTATTTATTGAAATAGCTAATAAATGTGTGTTGACATAAGTTAATATTTGATAAAATTATTTATCGAAATAGCTAATAAAATACTGTAATTTTATTTTATTGATAAAAATATAATATGGTATATTTCTAATTTATTATATTTTAATTAATGTTAAACTCTTGTTTACTTTTGAGTTTTACTATAGAATCAATAAAACTTGTCCCACTTAGTCAATTAACTAGATTTTTCTTGGGTAAATAGTTATTCTTGTCTCCGAATATATAAGGTGTTGACAAATTTGTCCTTGAAAGATAGAAATTTAAATTTTTGTCCCTGTGAAAAAAGTGTGATAAATCTATCAATCCATTAACTTTCGTCCGTTACCGTTAATATCAGGGACGAATTTTGTCAGCGCACTACACATTCAGGACGAATTTGTTAGCTCTCTATCTAAAATATAATTTAATCTTCATATTCTTTTTTTTAATTATTGTAAGCATAACATTACAATAAACACTTAAAAATTAGGAAAACAAATATAATAATAAGCATAATATTGATTAATAAGCATAATTTGTTTGTTATTCTGAAATTTCTATTATAATAACATTAAAAAATGACAAAATCAAGTTGAGTCTCATTTTTTTGTAAGAATTAATTTAATGACTGTGCATTTTAATTTATTTGAACCTCATGTTTTGGGTAAGTACTATCTCATATTTTTGTTTTGAAATTTCTAATGTGATAGTACTTTATCAAAAATATGAGACTCAAACAAAAATGCACAGTCATTAAAATTAATTCTTACCAAAGAAATGAAACCTAACTTGATTTTGTCATTATCTAATGTTGTTATAATAGAAATTTCAGAACAATAAACAAATTGTGTTTATTAATCCATGTCCATTATAAGTCAATCATATTTGAAATGTTATTGTACACTAAATGTAGAAATCATCCCAGCAAAGATTCAATGATTTTCTTTATTTGGATAATAGTTAGTTTGTTTTATAGAAATTAAAAAATATAAAAAAAAAACAAGAGAAACAACTTCGTTCTTATTTGATTTTTGTTACTTCCTTATTTACTAATGTAATTTTCAATGTCACAATTCACAAATCCACTTTATTTTAATTAGTTTATGACTTGGGTACCTGTTTAATATTGATCACCAACTATCGTGATCTTGGATTGCTTTGTCCGTATCCTTTTGTAAAGTAGCTTGCTTATTAATAATTATATATATGCTTTTTGTCTTTCAAAATGATATTTTCTTGGAGTTTATAAATATTTCTTCTTTTCAATTTTTCTTATTAGGTTTCCAAAGATTATTGTAATTAATCAATGGGTGTGACTTCCGGATTCTATATATGATTGTTAAATAGTGACTACAACAAATTTCAAAATAACAAAAAATCAATTATTTCTGTCACAAAAATTCTTTAATTTGCAACCACTAATAACCCCCCATCGAGAACCTAACCAAGCTAAGAAAAGATTAAAATTATGAAGTCGACCAGGAACTAAATTTGTGCTAACAGCTTATTAAAATTTAACCAAAAACGAACCACTGAATCAAAATCGAGCTTGGGAAACACCAGGTGTCAAAACTTAACACGGGACCAAAATAATTATTTATATACTTGACAATTGTATATAGATTCAAACTCATTTCTTATATAAGTTGGGGTCTGTCTCTTTTATTAAAGTTGGGGATCTTTCTTAAAGCTAGAATGCAATATGCGGATTAAAAAGGAAAGTCTGAAGTGATAATTATTGATTGGAAAATCAATAATTTATATTGTGACGAAATATACTTTTGATTTATTTTAATTTATTTTGTTTTTCTATTTTTAAAATATTTATTGTAATATTATATTTACAACGATAAAAAAGAAGATAAATATTAAATTATATTTTATCTTTAAATGAAATAAAATTTGGGGTATAACAAATTAGTTCAATAGAAACGTATTGACGTTTTAGTTCAAAAAATATATTAACATTTTAGTCCAATAATTAATTACTGGCAATTTGGTCTAATGATACCTTATTGACTTTTTTGTTCAATGAAAAAGAATCGAAATTTTGGTCCTAGAGAAATTATTGATATTTTAATTTAATAAAAAATTACTAACATTTCAGTCTAATAATAATTTAAAAATACTTTGGTCCAATCTATTTAGCAGTCATGTTGACAATTATTTTTGTGATATTTCAGTCCAATAATAATTTATTGACATTTTGATCTAATTTATTCAAAACTATTTCATTAAAGATAATGGATGAAAGTTCATGGATTGATAAATTTATAACATTTTTTTCATTTTCAGAAACTAAAATTTAAATTTTTATCTTTTAAAAATGAATTTATCATTATTTTACATATTTAAAGATAAAAATAATTATTTAACCTTAGATGTAATTATTAACGCATACTGTAAGTTGGGCAAGATTAGAATTGCCGTCTAACATAACAATGAGGAATAGAGGAAATATGATAGGATGGGCATGGAAGGCCTAAATGCATGATTTTTATGGATGAGGTAATTTAGATGTCATTCTTTTTATGTTATTTGATTTTATTTTAGTTTTCTAAAATATTAGATGATAATACATGTATGTTGTCATCTATTAGGATTATTATATAAAGTCTGTACTTATTGAGGTATTAATGGAAAATTTTAAAATTTATCTTATTTATTTTTTATAGTTTTTTCTCTAGTCTTTTATGGTGTTTTATTAGAGGTAGGAGTAGAGTAACTTCTTAATTCCTAACAAAATACTAACCTTAATAGTGAAAGAATGGAAAAAATAAGAAGCAGAAGTGAATAAAAATAAAGTTAAAACATATTTTTCATTCTTATAAAATACACAAAGTTTAGATTTATTCTTATAAAAAAATTGTCTATGTTTTGTTCATGTAAAATTATAATCTATTAGTTTTTGGTTTGAGTTAGTTTGGGATTCATCCGTACATATGTGTATGATACTTTACACATAAGCTGGTCTATTACCCAATCATAAACTGACACGTGTTAAACAGTAACGCGCGCTCTCTCTTCATAAAATCTGTTTTTCTTGTCTTTTTTATTATCGCCGTCCAAGTCCTCCACCAATATCACCTCCTCCGGCACCGGCGTCTCGCCGGATCCCCACCGCTCCTTCATCGTTGGCCAGTCCTCCACCACCACCCTCTGTTGTCCATCAATAACATCGTTTTTCGTTTCTCCCTCGCGCTTCCCGAACAGCCATCATCGGAGTCTCTTGCTCCTTCGTCGTCGCCATTGCCGCCATGATCTTCGCTGCCACTGCGAGGTCGGCTTCGTCTCCGTCTTTGCAACATTCGTTGATGGTTATGGTGAGGAAATTGACTGGAAGGAGGAGGGTTGGAATGATGGGTCGGTGGTTGAAACGTTGAGGTTGTTGTTGATGGGAGGGGAATCTTTGATACTGGTGTGAAAGTGTAGATATGGGAAAGTTAGAGGCCGTTGAATGGATGAACAAAGGGGTCAAAGCTGGTGCTAGTTGCTTTTAGGAGTGATCTCACATTGAACAACAAGGTGATTGAAATGTAGGGTAATTTTAAAAGCACGATTGACGCACATAGTTGTTTGATCTATGCCCAACAGAAATATGGATCATTGGCACTTGATGATGCGCGACTATGCAAATAACACCAATGGAGATGGGGCCTTGTAGTTGTTTGGGCAGATGAATGAGTCGAGTTTGATTTTATTGTGTTATTTTTCGTTGTTTTTGATCTAGATTGATTCTAATTTGTTGATTTTTCTGGAAGTGGTTGGTGTGGTGCTGTTAGGGAAAGGGCCAAAGGGATTTCTTGCACTTTTCTTTTTAATTAGTTTCCTGCATTTTCTGGGGAAACAAATTGTTTTGATTTTTTTAATATAAGTTGTGACGATTTTTAATTGCAAGAAAATTAAATTTTAAAATTCAAATTTAAAAAATGTCGTGTAGTCTAATTGCAAACTCTCATAGTCACGACCGGACACAAATGATGGTTAATACTACAAAAGAATAACAAAATAGGAAGGAATGAACTCAATTCTTTGTACAAAACTATCAATTTAATCGTCTATTTTTAAATTTTTATTTTAAGTTTTAGTCCAGAATTTTGTTTATCCAAAATGACAAAATTGCTCAATAATCAAACAAGACTCGGATAATGACATCAATCCGATGACTACTAGTTATTACAGTTTTTGTCAAAAAGGGACTAAACTAAATGTTCAAATAAACAGTGAGCCAAAAAGTATAATTTTGAAAGAAAAGATTTTCCAAAAATAAAACACTTGTAAGAAACGGTCGACCCTAACTCAAAATTATTTTATAACGTCATTCCAAATGAAAATATGATGCCCTTAATTTCTTTCATTGCAGCTTTAATATGAAATCAAATAAGAAATTACTTACATTAGCTGAACTGAGTTTTGACCGTGTCGAGCGATATAACTAGTATTGAGCGGTTGCAATAAACTATTCCCATTACTGCATGCACTCCCAGTGAGCAAAATGGGGAACTAGCAATTTTTTGTTGGTTACCACAACATTGTAATTACAGAAGCATGAACAAAATTCTTTGTAATTTCCACATCTCTATACACTTTGTATATTAAATCTATATTCTTCCCAGCATGCCACTGAATGATCGAATGAGTTTTTTTAATATGCTAAAAACACTATATAAAACAAAAACCATCACAACCTTCTTGGAGGCCAGTAACCTTAAGTTCACCCTCAGACCATGTTTTCGCATGCAACCCAGAGAAGCAGCACCCAAGAAGAGAAACCAAGAACCAATGGTACATAAGAAGACCTTCAGGGCTTCGTAAGGTCCCCATATGTGGGCAACATCAGCCGATACCTCCACATAAGAGACTGTTGAGCTTACTTGATTTCTTTCTGGCTGATTCAGTCCAAGACTCTCATTCAACCAATCAGACAACCGAATGAGAATTTTTGCAAGCCATGCAATTTCATCATTGGAAATGGGACGTCTCATCCAGTCGCCTTTGTATTTAACATCTGCAAATGCATAATTGCCAGCTCCTCTTCTAGGCTTGAATATCTCATCACGGGATTGTTGATCTGGCATTGGTTCAGTACAGGTTGATGATGACTTTATAATAGCGTGTCCATCAAATAAACACCCCAATTTTGCCTTCAAAGAATCTATGCATTGGAGGCTGGGTACAAGATTATCACCAGTTATAGCTTGTAACTCAGCTTCGGCACGCAATATAAATAACTGCAGTGACAAAAAAAATGAAATGAGAAGATAATAATCTATACATTATATATAAATCACTACAGTTAGAAAGACAACTCTGCCTCTGTAGTGCTATGTCACCAATCTTTACATAGTTGGCCCAAACTAAAAAGCAGCAACACCAGACAACACATGAATATGATATCATTGATATGGTATGAAGTCACTATGGCTATGGCAAATGATTGATTGTGTAGTTATACCATAGAATTTAGAAACACAAATTACAATAACATGAAAAGATATAAGACCTGAAGTAGTTGTTGTCCACCATCCTCCCCATCAGCAAAAAGTCGCAAATCTTTGTTCCAATTCTCGTGCAAAAAAGACCCATCAGCATCAGTCTCACATAACCCATCCTCCCAGTCCTGAAACAACCAGTAGTTTTAATAAAGAAATATAGATATTAGGTCATGCCAAGTAGGCAGTCCTTGTTTGGTGCAAAGCATTTAATCAATCGCCTAAATCTGCTATGAAACAAAATAACAAATTAACCAATAAGTGTAAAGAATGGAGTCATGAAACATTAATACATACAACATTAAGTGTTATGACTTATGAGCAAAGTCACATAAATGGTTACATATAAATCTCTAACACACACTCATTCAAGCGCCTTTTGGCTTGAAGCATGGATACTGCACAAGTCCACCTACTTTGTGCTAAAACTCAACTTTTTAATTGACAGAATGATGGGCCACAAAGATTGAACTGTAGACCACTCCATCATAGAGGCTATAATACTACATTCTAAACCAAATATCTCAAAAGCTTAAGTCAATAGGTGAAGGCACATGAATGATTTTATACTCATACTCATCTCTAACAAAAATGAGAAAGACAAAGAAAATGGATAACTAATAGTTGGTATAGAATCAACTTTGCAGATGCAAAGAGATATTATAATGCAAACTTGCAAATAATAACAATTAAATTGAAAGAGCAATGAAATTGGGAAAACTGTAAAATCAGAAGAGAATTACCTGCAACTGTTCACAAATAATAGGAACATATCTGTACAAGTTATTCAGCATTGGTTTGCCTGACCCTGCTTGTTTGGAATGGAAAAGGGAATCCACAGTCTTCAAAAGGTCAATGAGCTCTTTAGATGATGTCAAGGTGTCTAACACCTGGTAAATGCAGGTTCAAAAGTGAGAAGTCTATTCAGCTAAACCTCAAAAAGTCTCTTATAGCTATAAGATCCCTCAGAAAGTTACAACCACAAGAACATAATATTTATGACAGGAATGACAAATGAGTCATTACAAATAATTGAATTTTTTTTCCCAAAAAGGCATACAGATAGGTCTATAACTTCTAAGGTGAATTTGAGGTTTAAATGAGTATAAAATCTAAACTAGAAAAAAAAAAAAAAAACAATTTAAAACATGTGAAGTACAGTTCTACAGAGATCAATTATCAAACTAATAAAATCAATTATCCTTTCAACAATAATAACTTTTACCCAATTCAGTATTGGAACACAATGGGTCTACCAGGCAGCATTTGGTGTGTGCAGTGCACAGTACAGAATACAATGGACTGATTCTGTTATGATCTATTCTCTGTGGTTCCACACTCTTTAATGAAACCAAAATGCACAACTTTTTAAGTTCATGTACTGCTTTACAACTACATTGTAGTTTTAAAATGCACCAAGCAGAATAGAATCCATATGTTATGTTCCCTGTCATTATAATTCGTCTACCAAATACTACCTAAAATCCTTTACAGCAGTTAAGCAATAAGTGGATATTATTGCAAACAACTATTAAACAAACCCAATAAAATGTATACATGTGAATGTGGTTTGTGGTGTGCAGGATAATGCATCACAGGCAGATAATCAAATTATAGCCAACAAATTCCATGGTTACATATATTAATAATTCATGTTTCATAGATAGACTGAAAAACAGGCGATCCTCTGGAAGCAAAGGTTGCAGGAAGGCACCCATACAAGTATCCTCCTTTTCCTTCAAGAATGAATTCCCAGGCCATATGACTGGGTTCTCCCAGTGCATGTCATTGCTAGTCAGTGACACCATTGAAACAATAGAGAAAGAAAATTGAAATCGAAATCAACATCATTCAATAGCCACATTTTAATTCTCACAGTATTCCTACATTTTTCACAATATTTGTGCACACAAAATTAAGAGAACAACATTCATGTAAAACCTTTTAAGTGACAAACTAAGGGTATGTTTGGAAATCCAATGGGAAGGCAGTGAATGGAAGTTGGATTTGCCTTGTAGTGCACGCTGCAGCAAACTGAACGGGGAAACAAACATGTGCTAAATGATTTGGCTCTTAAGTACATAATGGTAAAGTAACATTAGTTGTTAATGAGACAAACAACGGTTGATATTTCATCACACCGATGATTTATTAATTATTATACAGGGGCACGCAATATCAACTCTTTATTTCCTTATCAATGACTAAGATCAGTTACTTTGCCCTATAAAATGAGTTGTTCACTTTAAAAGAAGAGCCAAATCCCATACTAATATCCACCATACAGCAGTCCCCAACATATAATTTAGTAAATAAAACAGTTAAATTACCTAAATTTGTAAACAGTGTACAAAAGAGGGAAATAAAAGTAAAACCATGGTTAAGAAACAAACCTTGAGCACCATCTGGACTACAACTTCAACATCACTATGAAGAAACCTGTGAGCAAACCCAATGAAATGCATCACCAAGGAACTATAGTATAGATAATTAGAGAGAACATAGTCCTGCCACTGCGGCGAAAACCCATCACCAGCACTTGCAGGCACAGAATTTTCCTTCTTCTCGCCGTTAGATTCATCCATATTCGAAAACTCATCCACATTCATCGTCCAAGGCTCCAAATAACCAACCCAAACCGACAACATCTGTGACACATTCTTAACCGAAGCCGCCATAGGGCAAAACAAGAACGTTCTCAACAGATACCTATACAGAGGCCTCTGCCAGCAGAAGTTCCAACACCCAAGAGAACGAAGAGAACTCAAAGACCCCATATCCTTGCTCTTTCCACCCTCCAAAGTTCTCCACCTAGGACTCCCACACTCACCACCACCACCACCACCACCATTTTCGCGAAACGTCACCACGGTACTCAAATTCAAGTACCTCACAAACAGCCTCACCACCTCCCCGAGCCCTGGCGGGGGAGGCGCCTCCCCTGCCGGAAACGAAACTCGGAGGCTCCGGCAAACACTCGCCGGCAGCGGCGAGAAATCGTTGTCCACGAGCCAGAAGTGGATAAGCGCGTTGACCACGAACTCAGCCCGCGCTGAAACGGAACTGTCGTAGCCGGAGCCGTAGTGCAGAATCGAAGTCCGGTAAGGCTGGTGCGCGTGAAAATCATAGGAAGGGACAAAAGCGCGTAGATAGGCGCAGAGGAGGCGCGTGTACAAGTCACACTGAGGTTTTCCCTCGGAGGAACAGCGCTTGGAGGAGGAGGAGGCGGAGAAGCCGGGAATGGAGGAAGTCCAAGTATTAGTCCAATCTTCTAACCTAAATTTCTTAACTCTTTTGTTAACCGAAACGCAGTCGTTGTTGTCGTTTTTGCCTTTCGAAACGGGGTAGTATGCGAACCAGAAGAAGAAGTATTCGAAGACGTTGAATTGGATTTGGGAAGGGAAAGGCGAGGGTTTGAAGAGGGAAGGGCAGAGATCGGAGAGGGAGCGAGAATCGGTGTCGGAGAGGAAGGAGCGAGTCCAGTGAGGGAGGCGTTCGGCGGGGAAGACGTATTTGACGAGGGAGAGGCGATCGACGGCGGCGATGGCGGCGGCGAGGTTGCCGGAGGGGGAGAGGAGGGAGAATAGGGTTTGGGCGAGGTCGCCGTCGGCGGAAGAGTGGCGGTGGTGGATCCAGGCATTGGAAGAATCGTCGAAGCCGAAGAGCTTGGAGATTAGGGTTGGGAATGCGAGGGAGAAGAAGTGGCGGGACTGATCGGGTGAGTGCGAGTGCAGGAAAGCCTCGATGGAGGCGCACGCGGATGCGATCTGGGAAGGGGTGGTGGCGGATTGGATGGCGGATGATAGGTCCAGGGATTTGGAGAGGGAATCGAAGGTGGAGGAGGAGTGAGAGGGCATGGCGCGGTTTAGGGTTTTAGGGTTTGAGGAGAAAATAAGGAAATGAAATGTTGGGGGTTGGGGTTTTGAATGAAGTGAGTGTGTGGAAAAAGTGTTTTTTTTAAATGAAAGAGGTAAAGGCAAATGGCGCCCTTTTAAGAGGAAAGAAGGTGGCTTCGTGGCGACGAAATAGGCGTCTTTGTGTGTATCGGTGGGGCCGTTTTCTGTTTACATAAAAGAAAAAGAAAGCTACCGCGTGCGTCGACCAATGCTGCTACTGTGTCTCTTTATTTTGCTTGGTAGTTTTTGTTGATTAAACTTCTTTCTTAAGAAAAAAAATATTATTATTAGTTGTCCTTTTGTTTTGTAACCATAAAATATTGCGTGTAAAAGGAAGAAGGGATAACGATATTGATATTTGTTTCTGTCTAGATCGTGTGTTGGGTTATGAGACCTAATCCAAAAATATTTAGATGTGTATGGCAAAGCATGGCTTGGTAGGTCATCGACCGAAGGGATACATATAAGAATATGATGGCATTAGTGTTGTGACAGAAAAAAAAAACTTAAAAAATATGTTTTGACTCAAATTAATGATTATTGTTTGTTGGGTGAATTGAAAGAAATAAATTATTTTGTTTCATTCATTATTTTTTCAAAACCATTAATAGTATTAGTTATCTTGCCTAATGTTGTTATGTCAAAAAAGAATCTTGCCTCATGTTGTACATATGCGCAAACCATGCTTTACTCAAATAAAGAATATGTTAAATTAATATTTTGACTCAAAAGAAGTGACATGACAATTTCATTCGTTATTATTTCATAACTAATAATAATATGTAGTATCTTGTCTGATGTTGTATCTATAAATAATGTATTAATGTTGTGTCTTAATTTAGTAAAATAATGTATTATCCATCATGATATCATCTCATTCTAAATTCTTGTCTATTTATATGTATATGTGCATACAGTCGAGGTATACATATCATAACATTATTATCATATTTTCATTCAAGCTAATATTTTGGATAATGATGTTCTGGAACTCTTTTTTAGTGTCATAATAATAATAAAGTCATAAAGGCTTTTGTGGAATTTCCTTCAAGTTCAAGTTGAGCCAATCAATTGTTGTAACTTCAAGTTCTCTAAAATGATGGTGTGTAAATTTTTCATTGCTTCTTTGATATCCTTAAAATAGAGTACTTTATACTTGAGAGAAATTTTATGCTTAAATAATTTTGGTTGCTTATGAATTATTCTCTGATGAATATCAAGAGGAAAAAATTATAATATGGTCATCACTCATTAAGCTAGACACAAATACGGATTACATAGGGTTTTAGTGAGTTTTGGTAGTCTCTGGGTTTAGGATTTATGTCAACTATATCTCTCTAATGAAAAATTAAGTAAACTTATGACAATCATATTTAAATTAACGGGTTATTAGTCTTGTTAGGATTTTTCGTGGAAAGTTAAAATAAAGAAATACTTTATTTATTTATTTATCTTTAGGAGAGTATTGAGACATATAATCTAACTATTATTTCTGACACATTCTATATTATTAGTTAAAATTATTAGAAACAAATAAATCATGAGTTAGGCTAATTAAATGAGGAGTAAATATGTAACATAAGTTCACAATTTTAATAATAATTATTAATAAAAAATGAGTTTCAAAAATTGTGTTGCTAGCGTTTGTTTTTATATTAGTGTCATAGACAATTACACAAATATAGTTGTTTGTCTCTTTTATTCATCAAAATTTGATAAATTATAAATTTTAAGACATACAAAAAGCAAGATTAAATTATACCTAACATTACAATACATAATGCATTTAAAAATGGTCATAAAAACAAGGTATGGTTGTTTCAGTCAAGAAAGTTAAAGGACTTGACTTAGGAAATAGGAAGATAAGTGAATTCTAAAGTATACAAAAGTGATTTTCTTTGCATGAGATAGAATGGTGATAATATTTATCGACACAAATTGTGTTCACTTCTGCTTTTAATAATAACATTTAGTTTCCCGATCAAAAAATAATAATAGAAGCTGAAATTGAAATGTTACAAAGCGTTGCTTCAGGCGGAAGAAGTAAGCAAAAAAAGGAATTATGTGTAGCTAAAGGCATCGAACATACAACTCAAATATCATTGGAATTAAACACATTAAATTGAAGGCATGTATGTTATAAAGTGTTGCTTCACGGGGGAAACAAGCACGGAAAGGAATTATGTTTAGCTGAAGGCATCCAATATACATTTTGTAACTTATAGGGACAAAACACTCATTGAATTGATGCATACAAAAAATTGGCAAAAAAAAGAAGAGAAGCGAAACACATTAGTTGAATGAAAAGTATTTTAGAAAAGTACCTTCCTTTAAAAAAAAAAATATCTCATTGTATCTTTTAACATGTGTTTAGCAAATGAAATTGCAATCATGTTTTGATGCCGAATTATAGGGTTAGAAGGAGACAAAGTGGTATATAATTAAATTAAGTGATGTATAATTGAACAAAATTATAATATTATTCATATCCTTTATATGGTGTACCATTTACTACTACCATACAAAAAAAAGGTAAAGATATTTAATATAATGAAATAAAATATACTTTATTTTTCTTTTAGTTCATTTTATTTTATATTAAACAATATAAAAAAACTTAATTTTACTTTTATTTTCTATAATGACTACTATGCGATTTTGATTCTTTAGTAACATTTTCACTTGAAATTGGCCACATTAATAATATTTTCACTGCAACCACATTAATCTTTTAAATTGTCACAATCAAGTTGCTTTATTAGTATTTTTTTCCACTTAAAATGTAAGTATGCAATCAATTAAGAAATAAAAGAAAACTTCTTATTTAGTTAATTCAAATTATATTTTGTACCACACAATTTTTGTTACAATTTTTCATTACAAGAACATTCAATATCAAGCATATAAAGATAGACCCATAAACGACAACATTTAAATAGTAAAGAGAAACTAGCTTTGTTATTTTCATATGAACAAGAATAACCAGATTTGTTGAAAATAGAAATAGAAATTATATTTCGTCTAATATACAATGCAACATATGTCTTAACCAAAATCAAATGAAAACTAGTCTTTAAAAGCAATCTAAAAGTTCCTACAACCTTAATTACATCTTTATTGTCATCACCCACATAGATGAATCTTTCATCATCAGTTGGCGGATGACTCCAAAGGCAACCTCTTGTATAAGTGACGTGCTTAAGAGATTCATTCTTCATATGCCTTACCATCTTGCAAAAGTAGCAAGTGAATTTTTTATCTTGCTCTTATCTTTTCTTTTTGATTGAGAAGAACTTTAAACAATATCATTAACTTTATTCCTATTCTTATTCAAAGAATGACCTGGTTTAATTTGGAGTCACGATAAATAATGATATACTTTGATATGACGTCATGATAAATAAAGCCCCATTAGAATTAGAATGGTCCAAATAATCTAATTCCATATAGTTGAGAACAATCTAAACTGGCTCCTTCCAAACTTTAAAGTTTGTATCATGCAACCTTGAGATTCCCAAAACTTTGAGTTATGAAATTAGGAGAAATAGAAACAACAACAACTAAAGAGAAAACAATAAACATACAAAGCACAATTAATCTTTGTGATAAATTAAAAGACTCAAGCAAGATACCTACCATACCATTAATCCCCTATTCTTTGAGATAATAATAAAACATAAGCCCCCTTCTGGTTTTTTAAGAAACTCTTGCGACCCCCTCCCCTTTTGCCTCTCCTAATTTATTTCTTTAAAGAACCTACCCTTATCTCTCGAGCCCTCCCTCTTCATCCCCATTTTCATCTCCCTTCCATTCTTTATCCTCCTTTGTTCTAAAATTCATCAAGTTTATTGCATATGTGTGGCACTCTCAAGCATGGCGTGGAAAATTTAAAATCCATTGAGTTAGATGAGTATTTTATGGCATAAACTAGCTATGGATTGTGTCAGAGGGGTTAGAAAATTAAGTATTAGGAATTATGGTGGTTTTCTCAAAACCTTATGTATGTTAAATTTGGGGATTTTGTCTAATCTTCTTTTTTTTAAAAAATTTTAAATGCTTAGATCTCATGAAAAATATGGAGGTTGATCCTCCCAACGACATTGGAAGACATTGATTGTGTTCTTTTTTGGCTGTGAGTAGTTAATCTACTTAGTGACACTTTTAAATTCTTTTAGGAAAAACAATTAAACTCCAAAATATTTTTTTTTTGTGATCTTTGATTTCTAGGAGTACTTGAGAATGAAGTAAAATATTTATTTTCGCTTGATTGGAATTTATTCCTTGAGATTCTTAATAGTTTTGATAAGATATTTAAAAGTGGATATAGGATTTTTCATTGTGAGTTTATGATTGATTACTGTTCGCTACAACGAAGAGATAATGTAGCCTATGAGTCGAACACTCATAGTATATACATTTTTTTGTTTGCTGCAACGAAGAGAGAATGCAACCTATGGGTTGAATATCCATAGTTCCAAAAGATCCATTTGCTGCAATGAAGAGATAATGCAGCCTATGAACTAAATGTCATAGTTCTATAATTATCGTTTGCCCCAATGAAGAAATAATGTGGTCTATGTGTACATATTAGAATGAAAGTTTTTACAAAGTATTTATTCTTGAATACAAGTTTATATGTAGTTCTAAAAGTTTTCAAGGTAGTATACAATAGTTTCTATAAGTGAGTTGTATTTATTTTGCTTTTATTTAATGTCATTTAAATTCTTTTTTAAGGTAAAAACTTATGCTATGTTTGTGTTCTCTTTCTTGTTCATTTTGTATTTTATGTTCTCATTAAGTCTTCGTGATTTACCCCTTTCCTTCATTCCTCCCCAGATACACAGGTGGTTGAGTAGCTGACTTCTTGGGATTTGTTGACTTACCCCATAATTTTGTTTTTCTTTTTTGATAGACCTCCATTGCGTTTGATGGAGAGTATTTTTTTGTGACTCTAGTATAATGCAACTATATGGATAAGGGTAGTAATTGATATAGAAAAAATCCATTTATTTTGAAATGTAGATGATCCTATCTTATAGATATGTTAATGATGTAATTATGATGTTTTGAGACACTTTGATGATTAGTATATATGACCAACATCACTATTAGTTGATATTTTAGATATTATGTAAGGGTCTATGTTGTGATACGTGGCCTTAATATCTAATTGTTGGATCTAGATATATATAGATTTATATGAATATATGATATGTTTTCACAGGTTATTCAATATGAGATTTGTCCTATTTTTTGGGAAAACTCTGTCGGATTTTCGATAACTCCCCTTTTGGTTGGTCTTTTAATTGTGCTTTGGAGTGAGGTACTCTTAGGCTAATCAGGCTAAGGAAATTATAGTATGTGTGTCGGTCATGGTCCAAGAGTGGGTCGTGACAATACTAGACAATTTAATCATAATGAGAGACCTTAAATTTACATAGGTTTCACATATAAATCCTTTGCATCATTGCTTGATAGTCCAATGACCACCCAACATTCCACAAGCAAGAAAAACATTCTTCCAAACCATTGTCCAATAGTGTAAGTCCCCGTTATATGGACTATTACAGGGAAAAGAAATGACACTGTTATTTTCACCCATAATCTGCTTTTCCCACCCTTACATTTTAAAAAACCATGATTCATTTTTACTTAGTTATTTCATTACAACCCCCCCTCCCACCTATTTTCTTTCTTTCCCTAATAACTTTTCATCGCACCATCCTTACTTTTCCTTTTTTCTCTTGCTCCACACTTTTTTTATAACTTATAGATTTAATAGAATCATAATTTCGTTGTGTGATCATACACAAAGAAATGACAATTTCATTATTATCTAAACTTAGATATACAATGGAATTGCGATTCTATTACATATATATGTATTATTTTTTGCTTTAATTATTTAATTAAGATATAAGTTACCTTTTTAATAGTAATTGAATCCATTATGATACAAGTTCTCTTCATGATGACCCACATTATCTCTTAAAACCTCAAGAAACTATTGTTAAAACCCACAAAGGGACAAAATAGTAGCGACATTAGTTAAAACAAGAATAGAAATTAAATGTGGAACAACTTCAAAGATTCTACCATATACTTCTAGAGACAAACCAAATTTGGCAAGGGCATCTGCCACCTGGTTGACTTTGCAACTATTTTTCTGATATATGATTTCAAGAATAAATCACTCCACTAGTAATATAGTATTTAATCATCTTCATAAGTTGAAAGCAACTATGCACTTGATCACATCCCTTATTAACAAAGGTAATTCATATAATAATTAGTTCGATCACTTTTATAAACGATATCTTCTATCATAATTAATTCAATTTCAATTAAATGAAATCTATATAATACTTACTACTATTATGAAGGATAAATTGTTTTCAATTTAAAAAAGACAATTTATAGCACTACTAATTTAATAACTTTTAAAAAAGTAACTTATATTTAGAATTAATTACAAAACCTTTTCATAAAATGTTACACAATAGAAATATATTTCTGTTGTGTATTTAGGTCAACTGAAACATATTTCCATTGCATTAAGAGGTGCAAAAAAATACAATGAAAAGATGATTTCGTTGATCGAAATACATGGAATTGTGTTTCCATTGTGTATTTATTTTGCACTCTACTTACACGATTGAAATGCAATTCAACTGCATATTTGATCAACATAATCACATCTTTGTGAAAAGAGTATTTTTGGGATAAGAAAGGCACAACAAAGGGATGAGGTGAGAATAGCAGGAATGGAGGTGGGGACATCAATTCTAAAAATGGTAAGGACTGGCCTAGTATAAATACAAAGGAAAAAAATAAGGCTATTACTATTTCCACTCTCCTTCATTACTAATACATTTCCCCCTTGATTCTCTTTTCCAAAAATATCCTACAAAATACACTTCCCTTTAGGTTGAGTTTTACTCTTCAAGATTTCAAAACCTACGCCCTCTCCCTTTCTCTCATTCCAACCTCAATCGACGGTCACCACCAATTTCTCATTGTACCCAAAGTTTTTTTTTTTTTTTTTGTAAAGTCTCTATTTCTAATAACATCTCTCCATAAGTCTCTCTCGGGTGAAAAAAAGGCTTATCCACAATGGATTCAACACACAGTGTGAAGGAGATGGTGAGGCTTGGGTCGTTGGTGGAGAGGCCTATGCTATCTAAAAAAAAAACTACGTACCCCATTGCCCAGAGGCTCCACACTATGCGCAGGTAAGAAATAAGAATATTGTACGCAGTCTTATCCTTGTATATGCAAAAAGACTATTTTTGGATTTGAACCCATAACCAACAAGTCACAAAGACATATGCTATCTAAGTTTGTAATTTATTTTGGCACTACCGGGGCCTTTTTCTTTCTAATACACTAATGATAATTTTTGGCCTATAAAAAAAAACTTAGGTCATGACTTATGAGATTCATACCCTCTCCAAAATTCTTGTGGTTTGATTCAAAATTGAGTCTTCTTCTTGTCCACCTTTTTCACGTCGCCTAGGGAGGACCAGAGTGGGGCACAAGATTTTCAATTGCTCTCTTCCATTTTAATTAGAGAAAAACCACACCTAAAAATCATTATTCTCTTCATAGTTCACTTTCCGTTTTTTTTTTTTGCCACTGCATTGTTGCATCGATCATGGCCATGAAAAATAAAGTTGGTGCAGTTTTTTAAGCTTTGAGCGCATGAAACAGGACCAATTTTTGCACTGTTGCAGTTTTTTCATAAGCAAACTTAAGTGGTTGTGTGAGTTTAATGGGTTTTCTTGATTTAGGGACAAACTTACTTGATTTGAGGAATAAGGCTTTTATTATAATCTCTAGAGCAATTTTATTGTTTTTAAGGAAGATGCAAAGGGGAGTGTATTTTCTGGGTATTTTTGGAGAGAAAAAAAATCAAAAGGAGAGTGTACTAGTAACAAGGATGAGTGGAAATAGCAAGAGCCATAAATAAAATATTTTCATCCTTAATTCTTATTAGAGAATATATAAATCAACCTTTAAAATTGATCACAAGAATTCAAATTATGAATTTTTAAAAAATGGAGAACTAAATGCCTTAATTAAAAAATAAGAACTAAAATCATAATTTAAAAAAATGAAAGATTAAATGTTTCAATTAAAAATAGGATGATTAAAATCATAAATTTTTAAAAAAATAAAAGAACGAAAAATTATATTTTAATCTCTAAAATTAATTAATCTCATTCATTCATAAATACTGAGAAAAAATAATATATTATCCACATAAAATGAGTATAATCTACTATTGTTTTTAGTTTTTTTTTGAGTCATAATTTTTATTTTTAATACTAATATGTTAATATCATGTAATAAAGATAATTGAATAATAAAAATAATTATAAAAGTACGTATTTGGGTGGGACCAGGAGTGACTTAACGTACGTACAAAAGTGGACGTTGCACGTGGGGTGTGGAAGTAGTCAAGTAGAACTGCAGAAGTTTCAAGCTGTTATAATTTTTTTGAGTAATATATATAATTTTTACAAGTATTTTTTATTATTGATTCTTCTAATATTTTATAAAACATTCACTAAAAATACAAATAACATACTTTAATATTTTTATTAAATAGATAGAAAATAAAAATAAAATAATTCTATTTTTATGACAACAAATATAATAATAAGATCAAGGTAGATTTTGCTAAAAAAAAGTTTTTAAAGATTTTTACTATAAATAAAATACAGAAAATAATATAACCGACCTAATTCAGATTCAAATACAAATACTGACTACTAGTACTACCCTAATCGAGAAAAACATAACCGACCTATGTTTAGAAGAAAAAAAAGACCAATAAGTCATATCATAGTCACTTTCGGATACAGATGCAACAACCGAATTTTGTGATCATTGCAGTGTGTTCTTGTCCATTGCCCAATAATTCTCTCCACGATTTTCTGGCGTTGACACGGTTGAGAATAATAATGTAGGTCTAAAATCCAATACATAATGTATATTATATTTGTTTTTGAATTGAAAATGTAGTCACATGAATTTCAATGAACAAATAGCAGAAGTAACAAACTTGGAGCGCTTTGGCATTTTGGCCTCGGAATGTGGTGATTTTGTTCGAAACGCATACACAAACATGTTTGTAATAAATTCTAATTTCAATAATAAAGTATTTTTTTTGTTATTTTTATGTTGTTTTGATAGAATTTTTAACTTGGTAAAATTATTGATTAAAATTAAAGATTTATTATCATAATAAAAATTATGAAATGAAAAATAAGTTTATTATAATTTTAATCTAAATTATTCTTAATCATAAGATTATTTTAAATATGATATCAATATTTCGGATAGATAAATATATATGTAATGATATTATTAGGATAAAGATTAATATATTTTATTTATTAAATTGCATATATAGATAATTACATGTGGACGTTATCATTAAATTGACTTAATTGAGAATTCCTAATGGATAATATTATTTTCATACGTCATTAGGAAGTTCTCAAAAAGAAATATAATCCTTTTTTAATCAAAAAATTATTTATTATGTTTTAATTTCAGACACATAATTTCTTAAGACACTAGTTGAATGAATATTGTATATGATTAAATACTTGTAGAATTAATAATTGATCAAAAAAGAATTCATCAACTTTTGGTAATGAGTTTGAGCTCTACGATAATTAAAACCTTGGCCAAGACTATATTGAATGAAAGAAGAAAAGAGTTTCTTAAGTCATTTGTTGATTAAATGTGTTAACTTATCAAAGTTTGACAATAATACTATATTTTACGTTTAACCTTGATGTAAATTATGGAAGAAAATATTACATTATTCTTTTATTGTTCTTGAAGATAAAAGATGTTATTTCATGTTATTCGAACTTTAAA
>PYAF01003957.1:391158-404220 GCA_007407185.1 Glycine tomentella
ATTGTGTTTTTTGTTGGATTTTGGATGGAAACTTGATAGTTCCTTTTCATTTTTTTCTGCTTATGCAGTTCAGATGTTGAAGAAGGCGGTAAGACTGTATTTCCTGTTGCCAATGCAAATTTTAGTTCTGTGCCTTGGTGGAATCATTTATCCCAATGTGCAACAAAGGGTCTCTCAGTGAAACCAAAAATGGGTGATGCTCTGCTATTTTGGAGCATGAACCGACTTAGAAAGTACTTTAATAAAAAATAACACAGATTTTAAGATGGTTTCCTGCTGCAACCGCCTTAGAATGTACCCATTCAAAGACGGTCACAACAGGCAACCGCCTTCGAATCTTTTTTATTTTTATTTTTTTTCTTTTAAAAGTACTTTTTAAGATGGTCATGATCTGTAACCGTCTTCGAATTGATACATTCTAAGACGGTTGGTGTAGATAACCGTCTTAGAAAATACTTTTAAAAAACAAAAAAAAATGAATTTAAGACGGTCCGACAACCGTCTTCGTAAGTTCTACTTTCTAAGACGCGCGATACTAGGACGGTTCGGGAACCGTCTTTGAATGGGTATTTTAACCGTCTTTAAAACTCATTTTTGTAGTAGTGGTATCGCATATAAGTTCTTTAGGACAACAAATATACGTCTCAAGAAGTTTTGTTTGTTCGTCATCTTCAACAAAGTTTCCAAAAGTCTTGTTACATTTACCATTATGTATTGTTTTTTCCGCAAGACAAGACGTGAACAC
Organism: Glycine tomentella; assembly: GCA_007407185.1. Classification (NCBI taxonomy): domain Eukaryota; kingdom Viridiplantae; phylum Streptophyta; class Magnoliopsida; order Fabales; family Fabaceae; genus Glycine; species Glycine tomentella. The sequence continues at coordinate 391,904 of PYAF01003957.1, forward strand.
ACTCCCGAAGCTTCAATGTGAATTTAATTTTCAGAACATTTATAAACAGACCCTAAACTTCCTAATTAAACTCAAATATTGATAACAGCTGTGATTTTATTAGAGATCAATCATGCTCCAAATCTTTGATTGTAACTTGTAAGGGATAATAGTATCTATATAGGTTGTTGAAAATTAAAACTTTTATTAATGCTTTCAGTTTGGTTACGTTCAGCGAAAAACATGAATCTCGTGGCTTTGGGACAATTAAAACAGACGTACATATATAGGAAAATGACGTTGAATTAGACGGGAGTGGTGAAACATGCAGGTACAATATTCAACAAGGAATGAATATTGTCTGTTTTGGTGGCCAAACGAAAACCACACATCCTTAATTCCTTATCCTTAATCCTGAATTACTAATTAACTTCAGATTTCTTTTTCTAGACCACGGCATTTCATTGCTTAAGTGTGATCATATTCAAAAGGCATTATTTGAAATTTATGGACCTTCCCTTATTTCAGGATTATAAAATTGATTTGACGATTAAAGGAAGAAAGAAGAAGGAGAAAGAAAAAAAGAGAGAGGAAAAGGTCATAAGTTTTACTCCCTTTTATGAATAAAAATTAATCAATTAATAATTAATATTTGTCTATTAAAAAATATTTAAAAATTTTATGAGCAAATTAAAGGAATTGCCAGTGCTGACACTATGGTTGATTTGACGCTGGGCATGCTTCTAAGTTTATGAAGACTGTCTTTCTTTGCATTCAGTATCCAAAGATTTCAGTTAAACGTGCCTTAATTAATTTCTAATTATTTTATGAACCTCATTACCTCAACGTTAGAACTTATGAGAAAACAAGAAAGTAATGCTGACAAGTGACAAAATGACTTCTGCATATTATACATCTGCATGCCTTCGAAATCCAAGACATATGCACTACCATTATCAGTACCATGTCATTAGCTGAAACTACAAAATCTTCGCTACTGCACAATATGATCAAAGCACGTAATTAAACATCAATGTTCAATTAATTACTTGTACTTACTGAAAAATGTTTAATTATTTCATTAGCTTAAATTACTTAGGCATGTATTTTTATTCCATTGATTATCTGCATACCATATATATGATGAAGTCATCCCCACCCATAACTATACCATGCTTTTGTAATATACATTAACAAATATTTAGAGAGTTGGATATATATATATATATATATATATATATATATATATATATATAATTGGAGGGGCCATGATAATACTCCATTATTCCTGCTCAATTAATCACAGTAAAATCGTCTAAACTGGAAAAGAAAGTCGCAACGAAGGAGCCATTATCATCTCTAAAAGAAGCATTCGGTGAGTGAGATGCTGAGTCTGCTGACAGCTCCATCAGAATTGGCCTATCAGAATTTCTGAACATACTACATATGTAATAGCAATAGCAAATATCATCTCTATTAATATTAATAATGATATTTATGAACCGCCAATCAGATATTGACAAAACACACTTTCTTTTTTTTCTTCTTTGTCATGTTTCTTCAATCACTGATGGGGGCCCAATGACACATATGGAGCTGATTTTGACAGATATCAATATTATCCAATGGTAAAGAAAATATAAGTAGATAGAATTAAGAAGCACGTTAAATAAAAACTACAAAAGGAAAGTCTGCAAGCTATTAAACACGTAATAAATATGAGATATAAGAGAATTTAGATTAATTGTTAAAATCACCAATCATTCACTTGATCGAGATTCAGCAAAAAATACATGAACGAGATACTGAACCAATGAATATTACTGGTGGAATTAATAAGTTATCGACTGAACTATATGAAGCCATAAAACTGATATAAATTAGGGGTTCCCTGACTAGTGTCTTAAAAAGTTAATTGAATTTTTTTATATTAAAAATCATTTAAAAATTATAAGGAAGCACATTTTGCACGTTCTAATAAAAAATGTTTTTTTTTTTTTTACTTCCTTAAACAGTGATAAGCATTTGCTTATAGATTATTGCTATCACATAAATAATCAAGGTTGTGTCCATATAGGTTTTAACTGGGTAACTTGGTATTTTAACTAGTCTGTGTTTGGAAACAAGTTCTACTTACTCATATTGAAAAGAAAAAGTAGTTTACATCATAAAAACAAAAACGTCAAAGTAATTACTTTTATGAGATTGCTTTTGCGTTGTGTCCAGTTGGGCCATGCCTGTTAAAGAAAAAGATGTAGATTTTTTTTTTATAAACAAATGTTAATTATGAGTGTTATTAATTTTTTTATTAGATTAATTTTTGCTAACTTTTATTTTTATATTTTTGCACTTTATTCCGTCAAGACGCATGCATGACATCCTCGAGGTGCAGTGCAATGTGAAGAATTGAAGAAGCAAAAAAAGTAAATTATGCTCCTACTGTGTTTGGAGTATAGTATATTATATATAGCAGCGCATGAACCGACGTAATTATAAGCCTTGGCCGGCCGGTCCAACCGCTACAGATTTCACCGGTTCAACTCGCTTTGCAGCCGGCCATTTAATAACCTGCCTGATTTAACAATGACATGGGACCAGATCTCTGTCCAATTTCCGATCTGATGGGCCAGTTCTACTGATTTTTTAAAGCACTAAGTCACTAACTTTATTTAGATTTTGTTTTTACAAAAATATTTTTTCATGCGGTAAAATATATTTTTAATTTTTTTAAAAAATTGAAATTCAATTTTAGTTCTTTTAAACATTTTCGTTTGATTTTAGTCATTCTAATTTTAAAAAACATCACTTTTAATTCTGAAGATAATATTTAATAATATTATAAAATGTTATCTAAATCACTTTAAAAATAAAATGATATTTTAAAATTAGAATAATCAAAATTGAATAAATAAAATAAAATTTCAAATATTTTACAGAAATTGAAAACATATTTTTACCTTTTTTAAGTAAAACTATTTGTGAAGTATATAAGTACAAAAGTATATTTTTCATAAAGTTTGAAATATATGATATTCTTAAATAAATTACTATAATTTGAAAATAACTGTATTTTCATAATTGCACTTTACAATTAAAATATCTTGGCCCTCCAAAAAAATATCTTAAAGAATTTTTTTCCATTTTATAATGACATGTATGCTCTTTTTCTTAGTCCATGGGCATTAAGAAGTACACTTTTCTGTTTGTTGATTTTTATTAAAAAAAAATAGAGTAAAATTTTTTTGCCGTTAAATTTTGACCATTGAAAAAAAAAACATTTTATATGAAATAATAAAATTAAACGTGTATAAAAAAATTGTGGATCCATACATAAAATCATGGATGATAAACAACTGCACCACTTCTCCGGTTCAAATTTATACTGCAGGTCTCGTGTGTGTGTGTGTATATATAGGGGTGAATGAGAAAATAAAATAAAATAAACAGTAAAATAAAATAATATATACTTTTACATTTTATTTAAATCAAAATTTTCATCTTAATTAACTTTTATTCTATTTCAGTCATGGATAGGAAGATAGGAAGTGATTCCCTGTATTGTTATACCAATTGATAAATGTTGAGCATCAACGAGAACGACTAAGTGTTGATTAATAAGCGTGTCAGTGTCACTATTAACTTGCTGCATGCAATGACTATGCATGTGCAGTTGTGCACATAGCCACATAGGTTAAGGTCAGCTCAGAGAGTGATAATTCCCTGCAATTTGGAGACCACATGCACGATGGATTCCGACCATGTATATAAAGATCTATCCTATGTTTGTTTGCAAACATTAAATACATGCGTCAAATAACATTTACATGTCTCATCAGACTCGATTTAGTTGTGGAAGATTGAGACAATTATTTGACAAGTTAGGTTCGATTATCATTATGATAAAAACAGTTTCAGGTTAATGGGATAAAAAATTGTAGAAGTTATTATTTGCCAAAAAATTTGTAAAAATGATTTCTATACAAATGAGTGCTGAAGTAATATAATTTATCTTTTAATTTTAATTCTAAAATTAAGTTAGTACCATCCAATACAAATACCAAAAATTACTTTAATTCAAAATTAATTTTTAATTCAAAATTAATTTTTTAATGAGAATATATATATGTATATATGTATATATATAAATCTTGTTAGCTTTTTCAATAATTAATGCTTAAAATTAATGCAAAACATCATATATATATATATATATATGTTTTGCATTCTGCTATAAACATGAATGCATGGAAGTTTAACTCAGATGTCTTTTTTGGATAGTTGAATTAAATATTCATCCTAGTTTAAACAAATGAAAGCAAAAACAATGATGCATGAGTTGTTATAAATTTTTTATGATGCATGAGTTTTTAAAATTTTTTTATGATGCTTTTTATATTTGTTTTTTATTTATACTATCGGAAACACAAGTAACAATGTTTATGTGCTTGTGTTTCTATTTTGCTATCGCATTTTTTTGTGTTAATTTTTTTTCTTCAATTTATCATTCTATGCATTGATGTGTGTTACACTATTATAAATAAATTGAATTATATACAAAGGAAAAAATAGTTACAAAATATTACATTCATAAAAGTCAAAGGAAAAATACTATTTATGTACAATATGATAATAATTGATAATCATAGATATTCCTTAATTGACAAACCAAACAATGCATGTATTTTAGGATGATCTTTAGATTCCTTATAATTTATGGAAACAAATGTCAACTTTATCATTATTTTTAGTTAACTTGTAAGAAAACATATTAACGAACCAATAATATTAAATTTGAATAATTGTTTACATTTGAAGGATTCTTCTTAGTTCTTTGTAGAACACATCATCCATAGTTTCTTGCCTTTTCAAAAAACTACAAAATAGGTCACACAATATCATGTATATGTTGGGTTGTGATTTTTCATGTAATTTAAAAGTAATTAATTATAGAACTAATTATAACCTCAAAGTAATTAATTATAAAACTAATTATAACCTCTAGAATCGTGACATTTTGTTTTGCATGAAAGTTGTTAATATAATACTTGATATTGCATTTTCAAGTCTCTTAATATAGAGAACAAACCTTGAGTTAGAATTGATTAGAACTAAGAAAATTTAAAATTAAATGTATGCATATATTAAATTAGATTACATAAATATTTTAAAATAATAAAGGACATTTTTAGATTAATAACAAGGAATAGCATATTGCTGTATAAGAAAATATTATAAACGTATGCACTGAAAGATATGTGAGGATTATACCATAGACACTAAGAAAGACCCATCAATAAGGATGCAGGCAATATACTAACTAACACTGTAAAAAGAACTATAACAACCACCTATTTTAAGTTCCATAAAAAAGAACTTTAATCTATAACATCCTGTAGTTTCCGATCAATGCCTAATGAAGCCAATGGAAAAGACTAACAACAATCTATAACAATATATAAATAAATGGTCAATTGTCATAATTTTTTAGAAATGGGAAATATTATAAAATACTAATTATCAAAAATTGAAATATAATGAAATGAAATAAAGAGAAACATATCATATCATACGATAACTTGGATTTGACATGATAGATCTTAAGTAGTTCATCAGTTTTTACCCATGTAACTCATTGTTGACAATTTACATAAGCACATTGAAATAGGACAAAGTCATTTCTCAAGCACAGTTAATATCATATAGTATGAAGATGATTTGGGCAAGAAATCAAAGAGGAAAGAGGAAATTTCACACATTAAAAATGGGCTAAACCTACATAAAAAGCACTACATATAACATGAACCCATTTCAAAAGAGAAAAATAATAGTATTTAATCAAGCATAGAGGAAATTTATATATAGTGCAACACAAATCCTTCTTTCTTTCCTTTATATATAGTACAATTCAAATAGAGTACAGGTTAAAAGTAAAATGCATTTAGCATAAAAAAACCTTTTGTTATGAAAACAGAGAATGTAGCTAGTAAGGAAAAAGGAACTATAAGAAATGAGGATGGAAGAGAAGGAGTTTACCAATGTGAGAGAATAAGAGAATCTAAGAGTGAAAGAGAAGCAAAAGTGACGCAATATTGAATCTAGAATCGTGAATAATTTGCGGTTACCTAATACTAATTTTTATCTGCACTCCGAAAAAAATATATATGTTGCTCTTTTCAAAGAAAGAGATAGTAGAAAGGAACAAAAGAAATAAACAACAAAAAATGCACTATTTGGTTATTCTGTGAAGGCAAGGCAAAGACGTGAACTTGGTAACACCTTTTACATTTAGTTTAATAGATAAGGGTGCTTACTTTTAGAGATAAGTATGGTTACTTGTTGCACAATGCCTTCCTTTTATTGTTCGCAATTCCATTGAATTCTTTAGTGACATTATCTATTTCTTTTGCGTTTCAATTCTAACAACTTGCCAAATCAAATACACTACTCAACGAATTTGTGATCAAAGGAATTGAGAATAAAAATGTTTGAACGTCCATCAAAAGTAAAGCATTTAAAAGATAAGGGGGGTTACTTAATTTCAGAGAAAACAGTGCCTTTGAACACCGAATCTATATAACAATGGTACATGAGTAGAGAAAACAACGCCTGAATGTAGAAGAGTATATATCTGCACAAAGAAAAAACATGTAGAAGAGTATGCCTATGCAAATAAATATAAATTTCATTGATAGAAACATGTTTACAGCAAGTTAATAAAACTTCAGTGATTATGCTTTTGTTTTGACGAAAAATTGAGTGAGTAGAAGAAAAAGAAATAAAGATGATAAAGTGAGAGCAGGAGAAATCCCGTGAAGTCTTGGAATAGAGATATGATATGAAGCTGCTGTAAGAGATGGGAGAATACCAACAACAAAAATAAGAGGGGAGTGAATCAAACTTCAATGGATAATATATTACGAAGTGAAGGTTATAAGAAGTGGGAAGAGAGAAAGAAAGAATGAGTCGGTTATATTTATGAATTGAAAGTGAAAATGTGTTCCAGTTACTGACTGCGGAACGGAGAAACGTCAAGCACCACCTAGAAGAGAGTAGGCAGTTACGTTTTATCAATTTACTAATTTAATTTTGTGTTTACATTTTTGTTTATTATTTTATTCTTTAATTGCTACACACATCGTGGTTAAAGTTGGGGTTGCAGTAAAATTGAGGGGCTATATCTTGGGTCTGCATTCATGCTGTTATATTTTTGTGTGAGAGGCATCAGTTTATCTTTCCTCACGTATAGCATTTTTGGTTGAGGGCTTGTGTTGTGTGGCAGTTTTCTTTCACAGCCAATCACAATGATATTTTTTTACATGAGCAGTTGCAAGACAACAAAATAATTTTCTAACTACTTTAGGGACAAAAACATCAAATAAAATATGTATACCAAAAGATAATATTCCCTTTATATTTATATATTGTTATAGATTAAATGATATTATAAAAAACTACTACATTTTATTTATATGTTATAATCATAATTATTTTGGCTACACTAACAATTTTTTTCTTAAAATTCCACTACTATCTTGCGAAAAAAGAAAGCACGAAGGCAAACACAAATTTTTAGTTTGTTTTGTTTTGCGGCTGCAACATTTTTTTAATCAACAAAAAGAACTACATCGATATAATGGTACCAGAAGTAACAATCAGATACATAAAAGGCATTTCAAGTTACCAAAGGAAAGATGACCTGACACTGTCTCTTTGATGTAAGTAAAACTACCAGATGCAAGTAATATAATGTACCCCCACCAAAACAAATTTTAACACAAAACATTCCCCCAGACATATCCACAGGTTTACTACCCAAGAATAGCATGATACCTTGAATGAAGGATCCTTTGAATGCAGCCAATGTCATGATTGAATTTTTGCCAGAGTAAAGACCCTTTCCTCATAAAAAATAGCTGGATTTTTACAACCGGTTCACAACCCCTGACGTCAACCCTCCTCCTTTATCCTGGCTTGAGACAGGTTATGCATGCAACCACACATAGGCGGATTATGATTGAGGTGGTTTGGACACGTTATGAGACGATCACTGGATGCTCCAGTAAGAACAAGATTTTGTTACCAAGAGCTCAACACAAATAGAGGTAGAGGTCGACCAAAACTTACCTGGGGAAAGGTAGTTAAACAAGACCTAATGGAGTGAGATATAGATTGGCAGACGGTATGTCTTAAGACAGAGTGGAAAAAAGCTATAAGCTTGGTGGAGGGTTAAACCCATTAGTAGTTCTATGTTCCAGTCATTCCTTTGTTTTAGTTTTTTTTCCCCTTCTTTTCTCCCTCCTTCCTTTCATCCTTTTTTCTCTCTTTTGTCTTATTTTCACTTTTTTCTTCCCCTCTCCCATTCTCTTTTTGTCTCATTCACGATTTATCATTAGGTTCATCTACCACCGACCCCAATTAACTTGTGTTAAAGGTGTTGTTGATGTTGATGTTAAAGACCATTTCCGCATCTATTGTTTTATTGGTAAAAATGACAGAGTTTCTATGCAGCCACAAACTCCACATCATTGAGAACCACGCCACCATCCATCCTTCATTAGCCTTTGAACTAATTCCTTGGATAAATTGTTGCTCAAAGTGCTGGCACGATTGGTTATGTTGGGCTCCCAATATATCCACCCATCTATAGCAATGTGACCAGACTTTGTGCGAGAATGAGCAATTAAAGAATAGATGGTTATTTGTCTCCTCCTCATGAAAGCAAAATTAGCCAGAGTAATTATTATCAAGTATATTCACTCTTCTCTTCCTCAAATTAGCTTTTGTCTGAACATGTAAATCACATTTAAGGATAGAGACGTATGCAATTGACTAAACAATGTATGTTTTATTGTTTACAAGTAATTGTATTTTTTCGGTGATGATAACACGAAGTTGACATTATTTTATATTTTCATATTTTAAATTATATATGTTTTTCTGGAGTAGGTTGGGTTACTAATACTAGAAAGTTTTATCCCCCAAAATGATAATTATTCTTCTAAGTTAACAACCAGATGCGACATGCATTAGACACCTTAGAGTAAAGTTGTTTTTATCATTATACTAAGACAGAGTAATATTATTTACAAGAGGCATTTGATCTATGCCGGTAAATTCACAATGCAAAAAAAAAAACATGATTTAGCGACCGAACTCTGTGCGTCGTAAAATCCTTATAGCTAAGCCCTTAGAGACCGAAATAATCGGTCGCAAATCACATAAATTCGATCCCTTCATATTTGGTTGCTATTTGCTGTGGACCAAATTCAAAATTGGGAACCCACGGGTTTTTAAGATTTTCAATACCCATGTTTCCCGAAGCAACACTTTGTTCCACTCCTTTCATTTATACTCCAAGCGCGATTGCTATAATATATACTTCCTTGACCACTTCAAGACAGATCGATCTTAAGAAGATCATTGCTTACTCCTCAGTAGCCCATATGAATCTGGTGACTATTGGTATGTTTAGTCAGGCGGCGACCGTTAGGTCACCTATTTTTAGTTATGGACACAACTTGGTAATTTCCACCGCCTGTCCAAGGTTGTGCCCTGAGATTTGACGGGGAACTTAAAAAGTCACCTACAGACGCTTTACGCCCAATCATTCCGGATAACGCTTACATCCTCTGTCTTACCGCGGCTGCTGGCACAGAATTAGCCGATGCTTATTCCCCGGATACCGTCATTGCTTCTTCTCCAAGAAAAGAAGCTCATGATCCATAGACCTTCTACCTTCACGCGGCATTGTTCTGTCAGGCTTTCGTCCATTGCGGAAATTGAAACATTCGGTCCCTAATAAACCATTAAATGTTAAATATATAATAAAATTAAAATAAAATTCAGTCGCTATTGAAAAATTAATTTTAATAAAATTTTAAAAAAATATTAGATCGCTAATTTTATAATATAAAACTAATTAAAGATAAATTCAGTCACTAATTTGATAGCTAATTAATATTTAATTATTATATTCAAGATAAATTGAAATTAAACGAAAATATGCCGTATTTTTTTGTTTTTTCATTTACTACATTTGACATGCTTAATAATTATTGACTTATCAACTGAAAATATAATTTTAAATTAAACTATACAATCAAACATATAAACAAAAGTAGCATTCATAATGTGTAAATATATCTAATAACAAAGTTCTAATTTAAAGATTAATAAAATGTAAATTCAAAGTTTAATAAAATGTTATATCAAAGTTTAATAAAGTTCAAATTCAAAACTAACATGACAATTAAACTAAAATAAACAATAATCAAGAGTCAAATGCTCTTCGAGGCTTATCAAAGGATAGCTAGTCCCTAATAGTCTCACCCTCAAGAACAGACAGATCAAAGAGCTCGGCAATAAAAAAAATAAGTGAATTAATTCAAGAAAGACAGTCTTGTCAACCCTTGTAGGTACTAAAAGATCAGAAGTACCAGGCGCATTCCATGGAGACTTTGCAGTTGTAGCTCCCTCACATTCTGGGATGCCAACATCCATTCCTTGTCCCTTTGCTCTAAGAGCAGCAAAAAGTAAATTATCCTTCAAACCAATGCCCCCAGGTGGTAGAACTGGGGGGGCCATGCCTGGTGGCCCTTCATTCAGAGCTGGGGCAGCATGAAAGCTACTGCAATAATCTTGACACGTCACACGAGTCCAACCCTTGTGCAGGCCTTAGATAGTCCCAAAGTGCACATTTTGGGTCTAAGAAAGCAGAAGGAGGAGGGCAGATACTTGGTAGGTAGCTAGATATATGAGGAATAGGATCCTCCTCACAATAACCTGTACCATTAAAACCAGTATAAAAGCCATGATCATAGTCCAGATGTAAATCAAACTGATGATATTCTAAAGCATGTCCATCTGGGTTGTTAGCTGCCACATTTTGAACACTTGAGGTGGAGTGTTTGCACTCATCAACAAATGGGAAATCATGTTGCTGTTCTGATTTACAGTTAAAACAGGAAACTTATTACAATCTAAGATGAAATCCAATATTGAAACCAGACCAGTATTGAAATACTGTATAAAAGTACAATGTGTAAAAGCAGATACTGCCCTTTGGAGAAATATGCCAATCTTTAAAAGCAAACAAGTATAAACTCTAAGGAATGGCTTAACCATCAGAGTCTCTCCTTTTCCATCATTTAAAAACATTAAAAAAGACATTAAGAAAAACTAGCTTAAAGCATATTGCAATAGCAAATAACCACTCAATTAGGATAGGTAAAGTCACCTGACATTCAAAAACAGTACACACTCACATGATTCAGTCACAAAGGTAATGAGCATCAACATCTTGTGACAAAGATGGGCAAAAAAAACATATTATCAAGAAATGTATATTGTACACAAAAAAATATGTTCTAAAATTTGACTCACATTAGACAGTTTGACCAGAAAAACAGGAACTATTCCTATATATACTGCTCTCATACATTAAATAATCCAATGACCAATTCTCTCTGATAAATACTTGAATATATATCGTGCACCATAACACCCATCAACTGTCATCATGCTGTTTGGGTGTTGGCTTGCAGTTCAAACCCCAAACACCAAAATACTCGAGTCAGTTCAACCATGTCAATCACCCTGACCCAACACTACTTGTACCATTCACCGTAGAGGCCAACCTTGTTATCAAAAAATTGCAACAAAAGCTCAGTTTATGTTTTACTGCAAAGAAAAATTCTTTTACATCAAGGTTGATGATCAATGGCTGTTCCATGCAGCCCATCAGAGTTAACATTAAAAAGTTCAAGCAAATATGGAACATGATCAAGCAATAATCACTTTAGAGCCTGTATTTATTTATTTGAGTCTATAAACTGAGACAAGGTTTAAAGGTCCAATGTTGGTTCACAGGTAAAACAAAGAACAAATTTGAATAAATAACTCCATTAAGGGTTGGGTCCAACTTTGTCACTTTCAAGTATGTGCTTAGTTGATACAAAGTAATTGGAATTAACAACTAAATTTTCAGTTTTTCACCCAGCAAGGTTTATCATGTGCAAGGCATTAAGGATCGGTGATGATCATCTCACGATTTAGATCTATTTTCTGAATTGCAAATCAAAACTAATCAATTATAAGATTGATGATCAGTTGTTAAAGAAAAATATATACATACTAAAACAATAAAATAAGTGTGGAAATTAATAATTTCCTTATTTCCTATGCACATTAATTATTAGGTTTCCCCATGCTCTTCTCCCCATAACTTCTAAAACAAAACCTAGCAAGACCCCTATATTTTTTCAGCTACCTCTGGTTTTCTTCTCTTTTATATGACTGTCCATCATTGATCCAAAAATCGAAGGTGTGTTTCACCTCCC
>PYAF01003957.1:406563-418928 GCA_007407185.1 Glycine tomentella
TAATATAGTACTATAAAACTAAAGTAACAAAATCTTATACATTTTAATATCATAATACTCTAGGTTTAAATATAAGAAAAAAAAATACTTTATGCTGATTAAAAAAAGATAGTTAGAATCATTTAATTGTACTATTCTTATTCCAAAAAAAAGTATTTTTTTCTAAATTATTCTTTCTTAAAATTTGATATCAAGAATAAAAGAGAATTATTGAAATTAGAATTTTAATTAAATAAATAATATTTTAGAGATAATACCATTAAATAAATTAAAATTAGCTGAGATTTTCTTATATTTGAGACTTAGACACAAGATTTTTTTCTATTAATTATAACTTAAACTCTTTATTTATTTTTTAAAAAAACTTCTTTTATAATTATTTTATTTTATTTTCTCTGCATATTTTAATTAATGAAATAAGGTATTATTATTCAAATAGTATTTTTTCAATATTTCACTAAAAAAATTTCTATATCGTATATTATTAATTAATCTTCTTCTAATATATTTTATATCATATCCCATACATTTATATTTCTATAGAAGTATGTTAATATATGCCAATTTTTTCAAAGTTCAAATGTTGTCTCTTTAAAAAAAATTGTCCATTTTCCTTCCCTTTAATTTTGTAATGTATATTTTTCATATCATAAGCATCAGGGACGGGACCAAATTTTTTTTTTTAAAAGGGGCGTAATTTTAACATATGATAAACAAAATTAATAATGAGAACTTTCATTATTAATTAATTATTTAAATTTTGGTTTCATAAAAAATATTATATATCATATGAAAGTAAATATAACTACTTTTAATTCAAGTTTGTACTTAAATTTTTAAGTTTGTGTCACAAAAATATGTGAGATAAATATATTTTTTATTAAAGAATAAAAAAAATTTTGAATTATCGTACTTTAATTTCATAAATTAATTTATTTTATAATTAAAATTGATTCATCTATCAAATTTCAAATATTGTAAATTCTTAGTTAACAATAAGTAATAAATAAATTCGTATAACAAATTAAAAACATTGCCTAAAGAAAAAATAAGTTCAATATTTGATAACAGAACAGTACTTACATAGTTTTCCACATGTGCCTTAATATTTTTATTAGACGGACTAAACTCAACTTTGAAAAATTTAGAGGAGGGGGGTAATATATAATACTAATCGATATTAGACGGACTAAACTAAACTTTGAAAATTTTAGAGGTGGCAAAACTATATTTTACTCTTTACTAAATTTGTATATTTCTTAATTTATTTTTTTAGTACATATTAATAAATATAAATATTTTTATATAATATAAATGCATTAAAAAAGGTTAATTGAAAATATTGTATTTAAATATAATTATTTTGTAAAATATAGAAAATATTATATCTATAATAATATATTATTTCAATCACTAAAATATGCAAAATAATAATAATTAACTTGACTATCCTTTTAAATACTTCATCATCTTTAATAATTATTTTGTCATTGTTGGGGTTAAAAGTCAACTACTAGCAAATCCTTTAACTTAAATTGTTACCAAAATCAAAATTGAACCGAATTTAAGAGATGTTAAATATCTACTCAAATATTTAATGTATAAATATCCATTTAAATCTGTAAGATCTTTGCAAAAGAGGTAAAATTTAAAATTTAAGGATCAAGTTTAAGGATTAATTGGTTTGAATATATTGGTGTCTATTTGCAAAAGAGAGAAAAAATTTTAAGTATCAATATTAAGATCAATAAGGTTTAGAGTGTTTATTTGCAAAAAGGTAAAACTAAGGGGATTTGAGTACTCTTTTCCCAAAAAAACAATATAAAAATGTTTTTGAAAAAACAGTAAAAATAATTAATAGGTATATCAACGTTTGAAGCATGTGAAAAATTATGATTATTGCTTATCAAAATTTGAAAAACAAACCCTAACCTTAGGTATATTAGAAATTATTTTTGGTACATCTCATTTGTTTGATACATGATATATATTATAAATTATTTCATTAAATAAGGTAAAATTAATTGAAATTTATTTATAATTGAAGGCCAAAACTTAAGACTTTTTTCACTAATGATATTTAATACCTGAAGGAATATTGTATACCATATTTACTTAGCTTTATAAGTGTCTCTTTAAATAAGTTGTAAGACATAAATTGTGAATGTGCGAGCTGCATAACTTGCAATTACACTATTATGAAATATGAATTATTAGTAGTCTTCCAGTCTTCCTTGTTTTTTTTTTTTATATATAAAAACTCTATTATGTCAAAATAAAATATGCTGATAAAAACTAATTTAATATTTTGAAATTAAGAAAATAAAGGAATTCTACTTAAACAAAAAGGAAAATTAGAGCCCTCACAGTGACTTCTCTAGTACTCTATTCCTTCTCAGACATTCAAAACTTTTTAATATCCTCGGCAGTGGGTCATTATGTTTTGTCATACGTAAACATTTTGGAGGCGATAGGGTTTGTTGGTCTGGCCCGCTATTAAATAAAAGATTAAGTGTCTAATATGTAATTAAGTATGTGACTTTTATCTTAAGTTGGATTACTTGGACAATGCATCTGAATTTGTTTTGGACTTTTGGGTATCCAAGGGCATATATGATAACTCAGCTGTGAATATATTCACCACATATGTACTGTAATTGATTGCATTCAATATACATGCATGCGCAAATTTAATAATTTAAATTCAGGAATGTTAATGTTAATAAATAATACTACTAACATACATTTTCAATTTTCAAGTATCCTTTTTAACGTATTTTTTTGTTAGATAATATTTATACAAAATTCAGAGTCGATAAATCTAAAAAAATTAATGGAAAGATTAAATGAATAGAATTTGTAGTAAAATAGTATTACTTTCGTTCTGATTAATTTAATCCTTAATATTATATAAAAAATTTAGTTTGCCCCGCCACTTAAATTGGTCCTTGTCATTATTAGAAAAAAAAAATGAGTACTTTAATAATTATAAATCATCTTCCGTAAAAAAACAATTATAAATCAATTAAATCTTTAACGTTAATGCGGATTAGTCAAAAAAAAAAATTGATGTGGACGGATTAGTCAATATAGTCCCACATATGTTAGTGCGCATGAAGAACTTAATTAACTAACAATTGACAAAAGTTGAAAAATTGTTTATTTATTTATTTTATAATTTTAGACACCAAATAACAATAATACAATTTTAGGAATTAAATTAATTGCACTAGGTCAAAATTATTAGGACTAAACTGACTTTTTTATAACATCAAGGATCGATAAAATGAATAGTGATACTAATTTAATAGATCAAATTGTTTTTTTTTATATTTTAAAATATATGATTATATTAATAATTAACAAAAATCATTATGATTTCTACATGGAGACTTGTATATCTTAATACCATCAAATATCACCTATAACAAGGTGATTATAAAGTTGGTGATTGGGCACAAAAAAAAAAGCATGGAGAGGAATGCAAGCAAACTAGATGAAATTCATCCACAGTAACTAGGTGTTTTGGAATATAATTCTGAAGGTGAAGTCATACTAAATTAGGTAAGAAAAGATAAAATTAAATAACATGAGAAAGATCCATAAATTTAATGTTTTAAGAATTTAAATTAAAATATATTATCAAATTTATTTATATGATTTGTTCGATGTCCATTAGTAAAGATTCCTCTCGGGCATTTTATTCATTTGTTTTCCAATAATTGGTATTAAAACTAAATCTTTGAGTATATGTGGATTTAAAAAAACATATTTAAAATGTTTTAATAAAACACTCTAACTAATTTTTATCTATTTTCTATTTTTTTAAGTTTAAAGGTTAAAACTAAAATTATTCAAATATTATACACAATTAGACGGGTTAATTAAGATACTTTAATTTTAAAACTAAATTTAAATGATAAATTACTTCAATCCCATAAGTCCAAACAAAAGTTAAAAAACCATAATTCAATCCTATAAGTATAATTTTTTTAATAAGGTACAACATTTTAGTCTCATAAATCCAAACAAAATTCAATAAACTCAAATACTTCAACTCCATAATGTATTTAAAAACAATGATATTTGAGTAGCTTAATTATAATGGATATTTAACGGGTACTTGCTTGATTTCTGTCTTACCCATGTTTATCGACGGGTAGTGCAAGTTAACCTTCATGGTCCCTAACCACAAACAAAGTTGAAAAACCCTAAAAAATTGGGACAAGTAGATCTTATTGGAGTATTATGCACATTCTTATAAGTATTGTGACATTATTTTGTGTAATGAATTCTTTAAAGTTGTAGCTCATCCAAGTGTAGTCCTTTTCTAGCTTAAGCTAAAGAATTTTGAGCCTTTTTCTATACTATACTTGAACAAGGGAAATGTTTTGCAAAGCCTTAAAAATATAGCATTCCAAGGAAACAACTAAATAAAGATTAGTTGGATGTGAAAGAGAGGTTGTTTGAAGCCATGCCATGAAGGCTAAGAATGAGAAACTATCTTGTGTTGTGCATTCTTAGGCTATCTATTAGAGGACACCCTTATTTTGTTAGAAAACCTTTTTTCTTGTTGGCAGATCCAAGGATCACCTTGAAAAAGTTCTCATGTTGTCCCTTGACATGATATTTACTTAATCAAATCTAATTGTGAAATGAAATAAAATGCACTAAGATTTGCGGTCGTTGACTGCAACTAGGGTTATAAATAGGCCAGGCCAGACTAGACTTTGGTGGGCCTAAGTCTGGCCTACATTACTATCATTAAGCCTAGGTCTGACTTATTACCTATAAATTTTTTTTATTAAGGTCTGAGTCTAGCCTGAAAGCCTATATACAAAGTCTGATCAAACCAGAACAAATAATTAAAAGTAAAAAATCAGCATAATAGACATGCTTCTCTTATAAATTATAAATTATCAAATATGATCTTATTCTAAAAAATCAAGTAACATACCAGAACAAATAAAATTCATAACAAAAGTTTGAAGAACATAAACATAAAAGTGATCGATTTGATAATATCAAATATGATCTCAAGTCTCAAGTCACAAATTGAAAACAAAATTTTCTAACTAAAGTCTCAAAATCATAAACATAAAAAAGGTTTCAATTATGAAATTACAAATTAAAACCAGAAACTCAAACTTAAGTCTCAATCAAAAATATAAAAGTAACACAACTAATGACATCAAATAAAGTCTCAAATCTTCAAATTGACCAGCATCAAGAGTAAGGCATCAAATCTTCAAATGGATCACTTTAAGTGGTTCATCCTGTAGGATTCCATAAAATTTGCGAAAGCGTTTTGGACCTAGTACGTTTGAATGTTATAGGATCATCCTTGTCTTTCTAACCAAAAGAAGAGAATTACCTCTTGAAGCATGAATGCAATATCCTCCTTTATCTTTGGTGAGTCCTCTCTTAGCTTCCTCAATCGGCTATAAATGGCAAATCTTCTGTGCTATTCTCAAATAAGGGAGAGGAAAAGTGTGTGAGCACTTTTCTATTTTAGAGAGATGATGACAACTTTCTTATTTGTCTAGAGCAAATAGGATTATTATATAAGAGACTAAGAAACCTAAACCTAGGTTTCTTGGGCCATTTTCGTACACGTAAGCCCTATAACTTTTATATATAGAGCATTCCCAACACATCCACCTATAATGCAAGGATAAATTTTATTATTAGAAAAATCATCAAATAAGTTAAATAATTACAAGAATGGACCATAAAATTCTAAAATATTTAACCTTTTTCTTCTTCAAGTTATATTTGTGACAAAGCCAATCTTCTCAACAAATGAGAGCTTCAATAAATTTCTCATTCAACTTTGATCGATATTCATCTATAACTCTCCATCCAGCACTAAAAGTAGCCTCTGATGCAACAATTGAGATTGGAATGACCAATATATCAGCTGTCATCTTTGATAAAACCTTATATTTCAAACTATTGTTCTTCCACAACTCCAAGGCACTAAAAGAGAAGTTATCTCATTCAATAACACAAACATCTTCTTCAAGATAAACATCTATTTTAAATTTCATTGCAGGGACAACTTCTTTCTCTCTCACAATATTAATTATTTCATCAATTCCAATAACAATTGTAGACTTGCACACAGAATTAGAAGAGGTGTTATTGTCACCAGTATTCCCTTCATCAGTAGATGATTCTTCAATACTCAAATTAACATATTCATTGTACAACTCATACAAAGAAGACCGAAATTTATTCACATTATGATTAATAAGTTATTCAGACTTAAATATCAAAGGAAATATATGTCAATAATGTGAAATTTGCATTGTGGATCTAAAACACTTGCAATAGCCATCAACAAATTGCATTCCCCCCAATATTTATCAAACTTAGCTCTCATATGAACTATCATTTCTCTCATAAAGAGATCTTCATCCTCAGATGCAACATCAAGTACTTGTTTCACCTTCCAAACTTCACCAAGATATAGATTGGAACTAGGATACTTAGTCCCTGAAATGACATGCATGGAAAGATTAAGTATTAATAAAAGCTTACAAACTTTGTGAACTTTCTTCCAATCTTCAAGTAAAGGAGCATAGTTATAATGTGGATCTCTTTCTTTATAGGCTGAAAAGGCAATCTTGAAGTTCAATGCTGTTGATAACATTTGATATGTAGAATTCCACCTGAATATATGGAATTGTTAGTACCATGTAAACCAGACAACAATAAATGTACTAAAAAAACATTTAAAATAAAATTTTACTACCTTGTAGAACAATCAATAATAAGCTTCATTTCTTTTAGGTGACTTTGTTCAACAACATTACAAAATGCCTTTAACCTTGAATAATTATGATTGATGTATTTCACACTTTCATGAATGTTGTGAATTGACGTTTTGATCTTACTAAGACCATCTTGCACCAACAAATTTAGTATGTGTGCACAACATCTAACATGAAATAGGCTACCATGAAGACCTAGCTTTGTGCTCAATGATAATATCTCCTTTATATTTTTCAAGCAAGAGTTATTATATGAAGCATTATCAACGGACACTAATTTTTTTTTTATCTTCAATCCCCCACTCCTTCAAGCACTTGAATATTGCATCAGCTACATCAATCCCACACTTAGGAGCAAGTACTTTTACAAAGCTCAAAAAGTCTCTTTTGAAGTTTCCACCCCTCATCAATGAAATGGCCAATTATAACCATGTACTTAACTACTTGATGACTTGATTTCCACATATCTGTAGTTAAGCTAATCTTAGCTACACTTTTTAATTTTGCCTTTAATACTTTCTTTTCTGCCTCATATAGCACTAAACAATCACTTCTTACTATTTTTGCAACTTACTTTCTGAAAATCAAAATTCGCATATTGGAAAGCCCACATCCAAACTTCTTCCTCAAGATTGCTAAAAGGTAGCTCATGTACCTTAACCATAATTGCAATAATTTCTCTTATCTTTTCATTAGAGTACCTACTGCATGGATTAAGAATTGGGTTAGTTGAATTGAAAAGGGGAAATGGAATGCATGATTGTTTCTTCTCTTTTGCCATCTGCAACCTCCTTGGCAAGCAAATTTCACTATGCCTCTTAAGATGACTTGTGCTGCCTCCCTTCCCACTAGTTGATAAAAGGGATTTACAATACTTGCATGCAACCTTTGTTTCACCTTTAGAATTCTTAACTTTTTTAAAGTCATGCTAAATAACTGAAGTTTTTCTCCTCTTCTTCATCATCTTTGGAGTTGTCCTTGTCATGTCCATTAGCTTCTGATGTGGGTTGAGTAGAATCTTTAAGAGGCACATTAGTAGTAGGAGTTGTTTTACCACTCTCAAATTGGGAAGCCATCAAGGTTAGCTTTCCTGAATACTCTTGCAATTCAAATAATAATAGACAAAACACAATCATAAGCCTCTGGTATAGTTTATTATAAATTCAGATTATGCAAAAATAGTTAAGATAATAGAAAAGAAATTAAGCATAATTAACATAAGAAAATAGATTAAGTACAATAAAAAATTATAAGTCTCTGGTACAGTATATATAAATCCAGACAAAACAAACATAATCACACAACCCTTGTATATTTTATCTAACATAACAATTATGATAATAGAAAAGAAATTTATTTAATTTATCATAAGAAAAAAATTAATCACAATAAAAAATTATAAGAAAAGAAAAGCAAATACAAAAATAACATTTGATTCAATTCAAATAGGTTGTGCTTTGTTTTTATTCACTGAACATAAATCAAATAAAGAAAAAAGGGTTGTGTCTAGTAATGGTTGCGTCTTGTTTTTATGATACAATGCAAATGGATGATACAATGCAAATGAAATGGAGACTCATAAAGTTTGTCTCGATTTTTTTTTCATTTTTCTTGTGCTTCAATTTTTCTTGATACATGCGTGTTCATTTTTTAAAATAGAAAGAAAATAATGATAAAAAATGTAAACTCAAATTACAGAGAGATTCACGGATGCATGGCAGATAACGGAGGACGAAGGTTCTCCTTCGTGTTGTTGACAGGACGTGGTATCGCCGACCAATATTGAACGATGACGGTGCAGGTAGCTGAGAAGTGAAAGTGAGGAATGAGGATGTGTGTTGCTCTCTGTTAGGGTTTAGAAAGAAAGTGACCTGATAGACCAAGACTATATGCATAAAGTGTTCCTTATATTAGATTAATACTCTTTTATATTTTTTAATGTATTTAGTTTAGACATGCCCATTATTGAAGTTTAGTGAGTTTTTTTAAAGCCTATGACTTGACCTTTTTAATTAAAAAGGATTTTAAAAAAATTTAAATTTGACCTTTTTAATAAATAGGTCAGGTGAAGCCAGACCTTAATCAGGATTTAGAAAGAAAGTGACGTGATAGACCAAGACTATATGCATAAAGTGTTCCTTATATTAGATTAATACTCTTTTATATTTTTTAATGTATTTAGTTTAGACATGCCCATTATTGAAGTTTAGCGAGTTTTTTTGAAGCCTATGACTTGACCTTTTTAATTAAAAAGGATTTTAAAAAAATTTAAATTTGACCTTTTTAATAAATAGGTCAGGTGAAGTCAGACCTTAACCAGGCCAGGCCATAGATCCTTGACAGACTGTTTGACCTATTTCCACCCCTAACTGAGACCTACGTCCAATATATACCTTAAGTTGTAATTTTGATTTTTTTCACTATTTGATCAAAGTTATAATACATCAAGCCTTTGACACTCAAGGAACCCCAACCCCGTATGCTCCTCACCAAGGGAAAACTACTCTATATCACAAATAAGCAAGTCAAAGGCTAAGATCACTCTTATAGTGCTCTATGACTCACATCCTTAACTAAGCACTTACTTGAGAGAAAACACAAATGCTCATATTTTCACTTTCTTGTTAGTTTGTTAATGAAAAACTTTGCCCTTATATAAGAGCTTTACATTTAATCACAAGATAAGATTTTTTTAATCCAAATTAAACATGTCCTAATTTGGTTGTTGGGAATTGATTCATTTTCTTAGGAATCGATTCCTTGCGAGAAATCAATGTTCAAAAATTGATTCCAGATTTTAAGGCTTGATTATTTTGCATAAAATTGATTCATACATAGGAGAATTAATTCCTTAACTCTAGCTTTTTCGAGACTTTGACTTAAACTTTTTTTTGTTTTTTAATTATTTTTACTTTTAGAAAACCTTATTTAATGTGTAATACTCATTTTAACCCCATGAGCCAAACTTAGCTAAGATTAGCGAGTCTAACACATAGAATTCCTAGTCATAGGCTCTTATTTTCGTCAAGGTCTTCCTGTGTTTGGCTTTATCTTCATAAAAACAATTTGAACTTCAATAGTGAAAGGTCATGTTCAACATCTCTAACAGTGAAATATTATAAGAATTCCTTGAACTGATAGAGATATATTCCACATCAGACATAGAAAGTACCATGAAGTGTAAGTCCAACAATTTAACAATTACTTAGGAGACCTTGAATAGCCCTTCGATCTGACAACAATAATAATTTAGATGTAATCATTCACTTTTAACACATTCTATATTGCTTGGGCTTAATAATGTAAGCTCAAGACCTTAGTCACATAATTTGCCATTCACTCCGGTACGTGGTACAGCTACAAGTGACCTTGTAAAGAATTGATACGCAGGAGGTATACCTAATTAATTTGCTTCAGTATGCTATTTAGATAAAATTATAAACTAAGTATTTTGAATTATAATAATTATTTTATAAATTAATTATGAATATAAATTATAAAGTATATAACATTTATTTTTTTATTGACAAATAGTAGTTATTAATTTATTAGTTGTTTTGTTAATGATAAAGATTCGATATCACAATCTCTTTTTTTTTTCTTTTTTTAACCATTAATTCAATCTTATAATTGTTATATTTATGACATTTATAATTATATTAGTTTAACTATGAAACATTATAAATAATTATCAATATTATCCATATGCAAATAAAGTGCAAAATATTTTAAAGTTTTTGGTTTAAATGATTATAAATACTCTTGTAATTCTGCTGGCAATTACGACGGCACACTCTTAAAAATACTGCTTTATAAATTTAAGATAAATTTATTATTATAAACTAAATCAATTATTTTTCTTAATCTTGATGAATTAGGTAAGTGAATTTTATAAATAAGAATGAAAAAATATTAAAATATAATTATAAATATTGTTTTAATTTTGGTGGCAATTACCAATGCAATTCTCTTACCAACAACAGTGCATGACAACTCCTTTATTGGAACCAAAACAACTTTTTTAAAAAACAACAAAAATAACTAATTTCATCTCCCTCTTCTTTTTCCCTCTTTCATATTCTTTTTCATTGTTTTTCTCTTTTCTTGGATGGAAAAGTTCTTCCTTTCTACCGAGCTTAATTGCTAATAGTGTTTTCTTTGTTCGTTCAATTCCTTTTCACGAATTTAATACTGAATTTCAAGAAACCGATTAAAAAATGTATCACAAATTAGTAAGTACGAACCAATTCGCGATTCTCTAATGGAGTAAGCGAATTCTGTGACTATGCTCAAGACAATATTGATAAAGAGATTTTAGATAAAACCAAGACAAAACACCAAGTCAGCTCACAAAAATATAGTAAATTGGTTACAATCTATAAAGATTTTCATTTTCTTTTTGTCATGCCCAAAAATTTAAAAACTTTTTAGGAATGATTGTTTGAACCTGGGGTATAAGAGAGAAGATAGCAAAGAAGTTTTGTTTATATTCTCAAATTAGAAAGTAATAGTTTTTTTTTTTTTTAAACTGTTGTTGATAATGAAAAAGACCAAGAGCTCAATTTTCCTAGGACACTGCCTAGGATGCTTCAGTCGGAGTAGCAACGGTCAAGTTCATGAGACATAACGTGTTTCTACTTTTATTGGACAAATTCACCCTTATTCTTTTGGGCCTGTAAAATGAATCTAGTGTTGAAATCTTCCGTATCTTTCTACATGATACCCCAATGAATTTGTGGGGGACAATATATGCATCAAAGTATAGACAATGAAACCAATAATTGGCATCCATTTATAAATAATATTTTGTCCTCTCCCCAATCAACACGGGCTTTTTCGTCAATAATAGGTCCACAATGTACTCGTGTCATCACGACCTAGTTTGTTTTTTCTCAGACCATCTATGGGAAATGCCGAAACTCCCCAAGCTGCAAATTTGTCCCTTGTTGTGTGAATAAACAAAATAATAATTGCCATAAATACGAAAGTGATAGGAGTGTTTAACATTGATTTGATACGTTTCTCCCTTCGTTCCTCTTTTTCTTGTGATGGGAGGTAACCTCATTGAGTCATTGTAAGCATGAGTATTGGAACTTGAAAGTTTGTCCGTATGGTTTTAAGTACCAAAGTCCAAAACCAGTGGTATTATGGAGAGGGTTAATTAGTATCCTAGGGTATTTTTAAAGAAACTTTAAATAGAAATTTTCTTATTAAAAAATAAAAATTATGTTGTTCATAATTTTTTTTCATTTTTCTATAATTTTTTATATTAAATATTTTTTTAATTCCTTAATTAATGTATATCAATTAGTGACTTCAATTATTTTCTATGGTTTTAGTGTTTCACATACAAATTATGACCTAATGAACCCTTTAATTTTATTATGTCAAATTCATTTCATATAGATTTTTAAGTCAGGATTTATTTTTATAGAATCATATTTTTAAAAATGTCCATTTTTATAAATTAAGTCACGATTAATTCACTTATTAATATATTTAGAGCTCAGAATTAATATTTTAATTAAAAAATTAATATTCAATATATACTTT
The DNA here is from genome assembly GCA_007407185.1 of Glycine tomentella. NCBI lineage: Eukaryota > Viridiplantae > Streptophyta > Magnoliopsida > Fabales > Fabaceae > Glycine > Glycine tomentella. The sequence goes on from PYAF01003957.1 coordinate 418,893, forward strand.
ATATCTATGCATGTATTATTTATATATTTCTTATTT